>JAJLRJ010000004.1:17614727-17852227 GCA_024195265.1 Dendrophyllia cribrosa
AGATTTTCGTCATCAGTATGGAATTTCTCAAAGTAAATCGCAGACGCTCTCTCGCGCGAACGCCTCTTGCGGCCGGGAGCGATGAGAGGCGGCTGTATTCGCAGGCTAAAGTTATTTGCGTTCGTTATTTAAGAGCTATTTTGGTTGACTTTTGTGTTTGTGCTGCGTTTGTCGATTGCAATAAGTGGCTCAAACATTCAGCAGCATTCTATTGTTTAACCCATCAGAAACAAAACCCTAAAACCAAACGTATGGGTTTATAGCGTACGGGTTAGCGTACGGGTTAGCGTTAGTTGATTTGTTGCCTTTTTGTATTTTTTGTAATTGGTTGGTTGTGAATACTTTAGTAGAGATTTTTATTAGGTTACATAACAGACATTTTTAGGAAATAAGTGTGCAAAATTCAATAATGCAGAGAATGCAGGAAGATTTGTTTTCCTCATTCACTTGCATTATTTTGTGTTTTATTCATTCTACAGAAACCTAAAGATTGGTTATTTCAGTCAACATCACGTGGATCAACTTGGTTCAGAGCAGACTCCGCTGGAGTTAATAGCCTCAAAATTTCCAGGTAAAACTAAGATACTGTAGCATTGTAAACATGCTGGATAAATCTTAGTGTTCTAAAATCAGGGCAGTTTATCTGATTAATATACAACGTTAAAGCGATTGAGAGCCTGCCTTGTGCCTGCCTAGTGCGGGCCTAATAAATGGTAGGTAAATCCTGGCAGTATCGTTTCTATTGCTGGTAATGTTAAAACTGATATGGAATTTATTTCCGCTTTAACAGGGCAGCACGAGGAGGAGTATCGCCGTCAGCTGGGTAGATATGGAGTGATAGGTGACTTGGCTCTTAGACCTGTGAGGAGTTTGTCAGGGGGACAGAAAAGTCGAGTGGTTATGGCTCTGATGAGCATGATAAGGTAGGACTACTGTGCAGATATCTAGATATCTACCGGTCGATATGGAGTGATGCAGGTGAATTGACTCTTAAACCTGTGAGGCGCTTGTCAAATGGACAGAAGAGTTGAGTTTTTATAGCTCGGTTTGATGAGCATGCCTATAAGGTAGGACAGTCTAGCACAGCATATGGACCACTGTGCAACTATCTAAATGTGTACTGGTAGATATGGAGTGTTAGGTGACTTGCCTGTTAGACCTGTGAGAAGCTTGTCAGGCGGGCTGACAGAAGAGTTGAGTGGTTATGACTTTGATGCGTATAAGGAAGGAGTCCGACATGGACTGTTGTGTAGATATCTAGTTATCTACCGTTAGAAAAGGATTGATCGGTTACTTGGCTCTTATAGACCTGTGTCAAGATTTGGGGTCTTTCTGCATGTACTGGTACCCATGAACCACTCATTGTCTTCTATTGTTTGTGAAGCATTGTATTTTTGGTCTTGTTTTGCATTTGTATTATTGTCGTTCTCTGTTCCTTTTGTTTTATTTAATGGCTTTCACTTCGACTTGTCTGTTTTCTCTTCAAAAGCTTTGTTTAAGTGCGTACGTTGCTTATCTTCAAGCATCTACAAGCATGTTCTGTTTTCAAGTTTTAAAGTACTTAAATTTTTTGTGTCATTTGTTTTTCTTTTATTTCAGGCCGCATTTTCTCATCCTTGACGAACCGACAAATCATTTAGATGTAGAGACGATAGAGGCTCTTGGGATTGCATTAAACAATTATAAGGTGACTCTAATTGCACTATTGATTCCCGAGTATTTTAACTGCTTTTACGGAGAGACATAAGCTTACAATTTTGTCTAACAAGAGGCTACGCTTAGCCTATACTCGTGCCGGTCAAAATACAGGTGATTCCTAACAGGTATAGTCCCGAACATTGTGAATCGAAGGGAATTATAGGGCAAATACATGTGTGCAGCCTTGTTTCCAACTTTCGCTTGATTCAATCCTGAAGTATCAACTGCTTTGTGCCCAACTTTCACTCGATTCAATTCTGACGTATAAGCTGCTTTTAAGTTCAGTGCCAAGCTTCTAAGCGATCTCACTTGGATCACTTCACGTGCTAACTGTGAGACAAACAAAATCCGTTCCGAAATACGTCCTCTATATGTTAGTGACCATTTTTAGTGTGGACCCTGTTTGTCGATGAATTGCCTTGACAGCAACAATTTGTATGCGTAATGTACGTTACTCGCGGGCGAACACTTACGTAAAACAGCAACGGGCAAATAAAACCCAAACTTCTGCTTGCAAAACGTCACCGATCGCACCGAATCTTAAGTATCGTGGGCTCAAAATTTTCTCGCAGTGCATGCGTGCGTATTCTCGTACCCAGATCGAATGCGATGCACAAATGAGACACGAAAGCAAAAAGAAAAACGGAGGGCAAACCTTACCTCGTTGCCCCATCCGGCACGAGTAAAAGACTACATTACATTCACTACATTCAGTAAAGGACACTTGCAAGTTACATCAAACACAAAACTTGCCGGAACATAAATCCCAAAATGTGCGTGCATAAATTTGCATGCACTAATATGACACAAAAACGAAAAATGAAAACTCTGAGCCGAATTTATAATTCGTCGGCTACGCCACCATTAATAAAACAATACACTAAAACAAGAAAACTACAGATAACAGTACTCGCATCAGAATATATATATATAGATAGGCTTAGCCTAACAGCGGAGATCTCTGAAACAATGATGATAAGCTTAACTTAGGTGAAAGGTCGGAAGCACAAGAAAAAATAGAATTAAGATTGACGACCGGGCTATTTTTCAATTTTAGCAATTCTCAAAAACATCATTACACGACCGTCTGCACAGTACATTTAGACTGCACAAAAGTTCACAAAACAACTTTTTCTCGGTCTAGAATAACTAAAATGACTAACTTTCGAATAAAATACACCCGTTTCGTATCGAAAATTGCCCAAGAAAATGATTTGGAAGTCAAAATTGCAAAAAATACACAGACATCTTTGCGCAAGGCGACGCAAGTGAAGTCAGAACTATAAAATCCAAGTCTTGTTTTGTTGACATAAAATCGCTTTTCAACCTATGTAATGAATGAACAAACACAAAAATGGGCAACAAAATCTTCTTTTAAAAGATTTTATTCAAATATCCGCTAGTTTATGTTTAAAAGCAAAAAGCGTACCATTAACGCATCGATGAGCTGTCTGGCTGACCACATGGTGAAATTCAAGATGTCAATCCGACTGAATTTGAGCACGTTTTATAAACATTTCTCCAAAACTAACGAGAACACAAAGAAAAAGTCAATCACAAATTGATATCAACATAAATTTCCATAGAAAAATGTGATTTATTTTACCGTTTAGTCCCTCGGCTGCTTGAAAATTCTTTAAAACTCCTTTACTTCGCGGGTTCTGAAGTTCCTCGAAGCAAGATTCCATCGCTTAAAACTCTTCTTTATCTGAGTATTCTTTAAAGCTTTCACTTTCTATTTTGAATATTTTAAATGTGTGTTATTGCAAAATCACGACCGGTTTTGGCCGGCACGGCCGTCAATGGGTTAAAAAGAGTTTAGCTCTAAACAAATGCTTCGACGATCTAGTAGCTTTAATTGTCCTAAATCGAAATCAGGTTTAAAAATAAGCACTTAGCTCTATATTCCTCCAAAAACGCTTGACTTGCAGAGTTACGCAGCCTCAAATGCGGACTTGACCACTGTTTCAGAAATGTGAAACCTGTCTTGAGTAGCAAACCGCAAAAAAATGCTGGGGAAAATCTCCCCTTAACACAACAAAAGTGTTTACTGTAGCTGACGTAACATCGGCCGTGTAGCCACGCGAAAAACAAAGCCTCACTTTTCAAAACTGCTAAGATCACGGATGTTGCGTAACGTCATACGCGCATGCATTGCGACGTCATACGCGTCCGCGTGCTAACCTTGCGCAACGTACGTACGTCGTTCACGCCCGCGAAACATTCCGCTAGCCATGACCATGAAAAATGACGGGCTTAAGTTTTATGATTATAGAGCTCCGCGAGCGGGCCTTAGGCCCGCGAGAGCTCCGCCATAAATTGACATTAAAGTCTGGAGGCTAAATCAACCACAAAGTTGAGGCTGACTTGAAAACTAAGCCTTCAGTTGTCGTCGTCGCTATTGATGATGTTTTTGTATCAAACTTTTCCTGGTTCTAACCTGTGGCTGATTTTTAATCATGCAATCCTGATGATCATGCTGTCTGTGGAGCACACATAAATTATAGAACACAATCTCGACGGAACTTGATTAATTCGCATGTATGTAAGAGTAGGAAAGGTGCAACTTGTGACAAGTTATGTTCTTGTTTTGCAGGGTGGGGTTATCATGGTAACCCACGACGAGCGACTTGTTAGAAGCGTGTGTAAAGAAGTGTGGATGTGTTGTAATGGCTCGGTCATAAGACAAGATGGTGGATTCGACCAATACAGAAAACTGCTGGAAGATCAGATTAGAGATCTGTGACTTTAAAATAATTGATAATGAATTAAGCTACCTATAGAAATTCGCTCCAACAATGTTCGTGTATTTGAATCAGACTGTAAAAATGCTATTAAATAAGAGTTTTTACTCTTCTGCGAATTTTATCTCAACTCATTTTACTGGTTGCCGTAACCAATGCCGAAACCAATGCATATCAATGCATGGTTTAGCCAGTGTTCACTTCTTGTCACTGTTTTGTGGAGCGATTCCATGTTGATGCCTTCGGCTGAATCAGCATAATTATGCTTTGAACAACTGGGTTCTACCAACTGACCTCTACCAAAACAGTAGCAACATAATTTTTGTCGCTAGAAACCATCAAGATTTTTGTTTTTGCAAGCTTCTTCATAGTCTACTGTAATGAAAGGGCAAAAAAAGTAAGTTTTCATGTGACGGTACGAGAAAATTTCTCGACCTTTCTAGATGTGACGATTGTCCGGTGTATTTGAAAGGGAGATTTGGGTAAACAGAAAACGTTCCTTTTTTGCCAAGCATCCCACATTTTTGCGACAATAGGGGTTCATTCCAGACTTGTGAAAATAGAAATCAAGACAGACGGGGACGGTCGAGGAAAAAAGAAATCCCGCCGGATTGTGGGGCTTTCCCGACGTATGAAAACCTGACGAAATAACGCATGTGGATGAAATAAGGTACAGTTGTTGTCATGGTAACACCAACGTATAGTGCCATATTGTTTTCGAATGTTGGTTCCAATTGTGACTGTAAAATGCGGGAAATTTTACCAAGCCACGGTTTACCTAGACGAAAGAAAGTTCAATGAACGAAATTATTTTCTCCTGAGAAAGAATTATTTTCGTTAAGATCGCAATAAAATTAAATGTAAAGTTACTTAATTGAATAATAAATTCATATCTTAGTGTTTGACTGTTCTGTGATGCAGCCGTCTTTTATTCTTGGGATGTGGAGTGCAAACCGATTAATCACGAGCGCACCCCAAAATTGTCCCACGAAGAAACTCGAGACATCAGTAGGTGTACATGTACGCCGGTGTGCTTTTGTTTCATCTCCCACCCTCCACCAGTTTCCAGAATCTAACATACAGCGACTGTTAAAGATCTCTTTTGGAAAATTATTTAACAGAATTTATTACAAATATTCAAATTTTTCACAAACTTGGCCTTGGCAAAAAAAAATTAACAAAACATTTTCGTGCAATTAAAATTTGCTATCCTCGACACTTTACAGGACGTTCTGCCGACTGAAAAAAAAAATTATGTGTACGCACTTAGCCCTGTCTAGTGTACAGCCTCCCCCTCTTAGCCCTGTCTAGTGTACAGCCTCCCCCTCTTAGCCCTGTCTAGTGTACAGCCTCCCCCTCTTAGCCCTGTCTAGTGTACAGCCTCCCCCTCTTAGCCCTGTCTAGTGTACAGCCTCCCCCTCTTAGCCCTGTCTAGTGTACAGCCTCCCCCTCCCTTCAAGAAAAAAGGGCGGCTGGTACACAGGCTAACGCACTGTTATAGATAAAAACGAGACAAAATAAACAGCAGCGATGTCTATGGAGAATAAATATGCAATTTTATTTTTAGCTTCCAAATACTGCTAAGCAATAAATATATCGACGTGTTAACATATTTCGCTACAAACTGATATAATCGCGGCGACTGTGACGTTTTACCTTGTTACAAAGCAAATTCCGAACAATGTTAATTTAGGTAAAGACGCACACGAGCCACAGGGAGCCTACACGATCGGAGATTAACCTGTTTTCTGTTGCATGAAGCAACTATAGGATATTGCTATTGTTTCCTGGCTGGGATGCTAGACCATCGCAGAGATATGCCCAGCATTTTGTCCTCGGTACCCATTTCTAAACCTGGGTGGAGAGAGACAATGTGGAGCAAAGTTTCTTGTCTGCGGAAACAACACGACGGCCGAGAACAGGCTCGAACAACCGACTTCAATATTTAATGTCCAATGCGCTAACCACAAAACCACTCCGGCTCCACTTGCGTTAATATAAATACGTGAATTACTCGAGCGCCCCTCCCCTCCAAAAAAACACTAATCATCTCTCTCTTTATATATATTTTAGTGACATCCAATTTTAGCTTTAAAATTAGCTGTGGCATTAATTTTTACTCGCTAAAATGATGCGCTCGTTCGCAAAAGTATACTTATATACTTAGACAATCTACTATTTCCTAAATTGAAACATTGCTTAAAATAGTAGCCCTACAGTAACGTTATATCCTCTAAACACATTTAGAGGAGAGGCCGTTTACGGTTCCAAATGACGAAAATTTACTTACATCGTTATCGGGATCATATTTGGACTCAAGTTTTTAGAAAGCATTTTCCTGAAGAAAAGCAACGGCGAAACTGCTTACAAAGAATCATAATGTATGTACACCTTTACGGAAAACTCGCGTATTGAATATTGATGATCTAAAAAATTTGCCCTAAATGTGCCATTATTATTAATAACTTTCCTAAAATCTTTATTAGTTGGGTTTTAACAAAACACTGACCTGTCGCTCTACAACAGCACACAACAAAACGCCGTAACGACTGTACCTATGGTAACGTGAGAGCATTGAAGGCCCACCTTCACTCAAAAGACGTTGCGGTCGTTTGTTTTTGTTTTGAATTGCTCCATCGTTCATACGCGTTATTTATTGTTTATACGTGATTGGTTGTACGCATTCAAGCGTGAATTTCGTGTTGCACGAAATTCAGCACAGAAAGTGATCACGGCGCGCACAGCATTTTGGGCGATGGTGGGCCTTCAAGGAGAAAGTGTTTTGTCAAAACCAGTATCAACTTCAACCACTAAAATTCTATACTCTACTGGAAAATTTTCCTCCCTTATCCCAAATTTCCTTCAATGTTCCCTTATTATTAACCTTCTGTTTATCATTTACCCATTAACTACAATATATGAATCCACTAAAACTGCACCACATCACGCAAGAAAGCTGGCAAATAACTTGCAGTCATCTCGATCACAACCCGAATAAGTTGTCCAGACCAGGTAAAGGAACAAGTATCGTATCCTCGCAAGTTGCGTATCCTCTTTGCGTTTCCAGTCTTCAATCCAAAACTAATGCAAACACTCAAATACTGAACTGTAGCACATGTCATAGTTAATAGAACAAACTGGTTATGAAACTCAGTCAGTCCTTTGTTATATGTTTTTGTTTTCCATTTCTTTTGTTCGTTTGCCTTGACCCTGCACAAAACACAAAGGGTATTGAAATGCATGAGCAACTGACCAGTAGAAACATTTGGGCTCACACGTTAAACAAAACAATGTGCAGGGTCACGGTTCGTTCAACATAATATACCATGCGCGATTTAGGGGTAACACTTATTCTTTTGTTAAAACAATAGAATATTAGAGCACAAAAGAACGACAATACAATAGAATACATTACCATAGAATATATTAGAATACATAATTTTACCTAATACAATGAATGTGTACAATGCACAATAGAGCTAACACCCTAAATCGGGCATCATATGCAACATAAAACAAAGCAGCTTTGTACAATCTTTTTGAAATTTGTTGAGCTTCATAACCAGTTTGTTCTATTAACTATGCACATGTATCAGCAAGGTACTGTAAGAAAACGTGTTACTTGTATAAAATTATGCTGTGTTCACACTGGGACGAAACATGTCTAGTCTAATCACGAATAACTATGAAAAGTGCTCACATCATTCGGTGCATTGCGCGAATCATGCTCGAAACATGTTTTTACTGAACGTGATTGAAACTACCTTCGTTCCCAAAGAGTTTGACAAGTGAGAATAAAACTACAAAATCATGCAACAGCAAGTTCGAGCTCTATTTTTTTCCGTTATATCTAATTATAAAGAGAACCGGGCGTGAAACGTAAATTGCAAACATGTTTACGGGAAACGTGTTTCGTTGAAACGTGTACTCTAAACATGTTTCGGTACTGATGTCAACACAGCATAATGCGAACAATTAAATCGCAAACATGTTTACGTGAAACGTGTTTCGTTGAAACTTGTTTACTCGTAAACATGTTTCGGTCCTGATGTGAACATAGCACTATTCAATTCAAATAAACGAATAAACGCCGGGTTCAAATAAATGCCGGGTCCGCGAAGCGGAGTTTGCAATAAAATCGGCCCGACTCAACAGATTTTTTAAATCGGACCGATTTAAAGACCCAGTTTTGCCCAATATGTATTGCACGCTGTGAGCATCGGCGACCATATTCGTGATGTCGAAAAATCCGGTAGGTCTTGACCGTTTGCAACGGCCATGTCAGTCGTTAAACTTTGCTCTTAGCCGTACCTTATTTATCAGCCAACACTTAAGAACATATTTTACTATCACAAGTTTGAAGAGAACAGAAGCACGAGACGATACAATTCCTTTTCACGCGATTGAAGTTTGGAATCCCGGAAAACAATAGAAGCCTCGCTCCCGTGCAAACCAAAACAATAAGAGAGACGCGTGAAGCGTAATGGACAATACTGGGTAAATACTAGTATAATATACACGTACGATTTACGATTCGATGCCTTCGGGACGACAAATTGTATCGTGTAAATCAGCCTAAAGTGTTTTTGCGATTTAATTAGTCTGTTTTTGCTGTCTTCCTCTTTAGATGTTTCACCTACTGTTGATTTGCTGCCAGATTCTTGTGCTGGACATTGCACCGTGTAGCATAAAATTGTTGCGGGTTGACAATTTTTCCTATTTTGCGGGAACAAATTTTTGCGATTCGGGATGATTGAAAACTAATTTTGGCGATTTCTGATTCGAGTAGCAGAACATAAAAAAAGGAAACGTGATCTTCTTAACTTTTATTGCTTGACTCTTGCAATCTTCAAAGACAATCCGGTACTCTCTTTAAGTGACTGACGCAGCCAATAAATCAAACAAAAGAAAAAACCCATGCCTTCTTTTGTCGTCACAGTGTAAATACAGTGTATATACACTGTGTATACAGTGTATATACACTGTATATACACTGTATATACAGTGTATATACACTGTATATACACTGTATATACAGTGTATATACACTGTATATACACTGTATATACAGTGTCTTTTGTCTATACAGTGTACATATGCAATTTTAAAAGTTGTAATAAGTCCAATAAAATATCGTTATAACCCAATTTTGCATTACAAAAGCAGAGTCGGTTACCTGACTGAAGGGAGTAAATTAGTAAATGTTTGCCGGAGAATTATTTTACGAGAGTTTTGTTCTGCGGGATCTACTTTTTTGTGGATAGAAAGCAAAGATCGCAAAAAATTAGACTTCGCAAAAATTTCATGCTACACCGCGGAAGGTTAATTTTGTTGTTTATTATTGTGAGCAGCTTTAAGTGATCGATCAAATGTCCTCTCGTCATCATGAACCTGTTGCTCCTGCCGTGAATCGTGAGCTTCTAAATTATCGCCATGTTCCTGATCAGCATCATCTGGATCATCTTCGTCTGGGTCTTGATCATCAACTTGATCATTATCAGCATCCTCATCATCATTATCAGCTACACAAGGACAAAAATAAACATTCAATTACTTTGAATGACACTTTGAACGCGTGCCAATGAAGCAAATCAAAGGCTCCAATGAATATGAATATGAAACGAACTTTTTTTACTGGACCTGGAGTCACGAAGCGCGAGGCACGCGAAGGGAGGCCGGGAAGGAAAAAATAAGCGCTATTCTTATGGTTCTTTCGCTCTCCACACGCCCCAACAACCAGACGGATGCAGTAAGTAAGTATCAGACACATAACAAAAATGCAGCTATTTTAAAACATGCTGGAGATTCAAATAATTCATACTGGATGCAATAACGGAGGTTCCTAGCTCAGAGACACAACTTATAAACACAGAATAAACTCTAAGGAACTAAAAACAATTGAAAACAAACTATAATTCCAACGGAGAGAATTACATTCTCAAAAAGACTTTGATCTTTATCCATGACCGAAGAAACACTATCTCACAAGTCATGCTAACCGCAGACTTAATGGTGGAATCAGTTATTTTCTCAGCCTGAGAAAATAACTGATTCCACCATTTTAACAGCGAATCATTTATATTTCAGCGGTTACAATATATCTTCCAATCTTAGCGTGACCTTTGATAAGCAGCGGCGAGACGCGATATAATATAAACACAAGAGGCGTTGTGTAAACTTGTACTGGTCAAAGCTACGCGATGAACATCGTTTCCCATCGCAAAATGTATCACACAACGACGACCATTCCTTTTGGCCGTGCAGTTTACAAATAAGCGTATTCAGTTTACAAATAAGCGTATTCAGTTTACAAATAGGCGTGTGGGTTCCCTATGATCGGTATAAGCTTTTTGTTGTTTCACAGAGCAGTCAAAGAATTGATGAGTAAACAAATTTAAAACATCACGTCACCCAGTTCTCAAAACGTGTTTGTGTCACGCTAAGACATTATGCCCCCGAGTGGATCTTTTCAAGGGGATAACTGTTTCTAGTCTGTGCTATGTGACTTCTTGACAATGTTTACAGTAAACAGCGTTTAAATATTAGGGTTGGCCAGATTGAAATTGGTTTTTCTTTTAGCCACGGTTTTGTTAAAAAAACTGGCCCTAAGTTTGTGAGCCACGTGATGTAGAGAAGTGTAACCTGTTAGCCTACCATCTGCCTTTGCTCTGTGGTCCTGTGCTGTCTCCACTTGCCTTTGTGCAGCTGGTATGGGAGCCACTTGTCTTTGTACAGCTGGTATGGGAGCTACACGTGACTGGACTGCTTCCAGTTTTTCCTGTTGTTTAATTTGCTCTTGTTGGTGGTTTTCTTGCATTTCAGCCACTTGTTTGTTGATATTCTCTCGTGATAAATCATCGGCCTTATCTTCTTCGTGACTCTCATATTTATTCTTCTCATTAAACTCGTATCCTTGATTGTCTTGTTCGCCTTCTTGTTTACCAGGTATATCGACCACATGTCCCGCCTGTATGACAGGTTTTTCAATCTGCGCTACAGGTACATTATTAGCTTGGTATCCCTGTTCAACAGGTCTATCAGCCACATGTCCTGCCTGTTCTACAGGTTTACCATCCTGTTCATCTAAAACTTCTTCCTCGCCAAGTTGTCTCTGGTTGTTATCTCCAGCAGCAGCCTCCTGCTTGTGATCGCCATTTAATCTGTTTCTTCCTTCCTCGCTCTCCCCTTCCCATTCTTTCTTTACCCCCTTGCTGCTGTCTTCTCTTTTTAAACTTACAACTTTGTGGCCTTGCTCTGCGGCCTGTTAGCAAAAAAGAAGCATTCCATGCAGATATTTAGCAATAAAACATGAATACTTTTAAAACTACAAGAGTGGTAAAACCGCTGTTAGAAATTTGAACTGGAAGTGGCTCGATTCCTGACGTGATCCAAACACAATTATATATATATATATATATATATATATATATATATATATATATATATATATATATATATATATATATATATATATATATATATATATATATATATTTACATTTTTATATAGCGCGAACTTCTATATAATATAATCAGTTGCGCTTTACATTTTATGAGAATGAGATCGGACGTCAGCTCATGAAGGCGCCTACGGCAGCCGCTGTCAGTCTATTATTGATCTCATCTCCCCACCCCACCCATGAAGGAAAATATAACACTGAGGGTGGTCACAGCCAGGGTTTTGTTTTAAGTTGAACCAGTTTCATCTCAAAGCACCGCACCCGTTTATTGAAAAATTCAAGTTTACCAACCACATGACAATTTTTGTCAGATCACGTGACATTTTTTTTCATATCATGTGTCAAAAATCGTAAATATTTGGCAATACAACACGAATGACTTCCCAAAATAAATAATATGCTGGTAAGGAACTACACATAGTGTTGTGTTGTATTGCTCTGAATAGAGGACCATGTAATCGACACATTAGTACAATAGACAAGGAATTCACCTTCAGAATATCAGCCCACTTATTCATAGCACTCTGTGTTGGTGAGACGGCTTTGACCCCATGCTGTGCATCCGCAAGCCTTATATTGGTATCTCTCAAGGGGACGTTACCCTCATTTGCTTTGAATCCACCACGACTTTCATCTGAGTGGTTTTCATCAACTTGCCTCTGCTCATTAACATTCTCATCAGGAGGTCTTCTCATGTCCGCTTGGTCAGCATCTTGAAAGACAAAAATCATTAAAACAAGGCCATTATGCTTAAACTCAAACGAGACACAGTCCTGCAGAACATTCCACTAGACTTACCATTATCGCTTGGTGGTGTAATTTGTACATGAACCTGACGACGAGGGCGATTCTGATGATGTCTACTTTCACCTCTAGAGAGGCCTGTGGGACTGTAATAATCAAATTTCTTATCAGATATTTAACTTACAATTTTTATTAAAGTAGCTGTCCATTTAATGTTGATAACTACCTCACAAAATAGTATGCCATGAACATTATGTCCAGCATCTAAAACTAAAATCGTGTGCAATATTACATATAAACTATGTACTACATGTAAATTACTGAGTGGAAGGCTATACATGGTGAACTTGGTCACTGCGCCATGACCGAGAGCCAAAACGTTTCCCATCCAGTTTGACCTATCAGACAAATGTTATGCATTGTAAGATTATTTACCATTCAAACCCTATTTTCGACCTTGATGTATTGCGGCCGTTTGTTGTTGTTTTCAAATAAACGTATTGTTAAAAGACGTACTCTGATTGGACTAAGCTTTTATCTGTGCAACATGTCGACAAGTTCACCAATTTAGCCACAAGTCGCTTCCAGAGTTGGAGCGTTTAATTCAAAAACTTGATTCAAGATCAGTGGCTTTTTCAATGTTTTGGCTCAGTTGTTGGAGTGGATAAAGACTTATATAAATACATGGTTTCTGTGGAGGAGTGAGGAATTCCTATCTGAATTTGAAATGCAAAGATTGCATTGACCCCGCAGGAACATAACAATATTACTGTATTTATCATTAAGAGTACAATTGCTTCACTGTCTATGCTATTGTGAAGCCTATGGACACTATTCTTGAGCTGTTTTGACCTCCATAAGAGTTTATGTGGTATGTAAGATTTGGAATGAAGCTGAAAGAATGTCTTCAGTTCTAGCAATCTCTGTTCGGCACAGAAATATAATTATTGGCACTCGTGGTTTCCGTCAAAATTATTTTCTGTGTTCAGTTCATATCAGCAAACTTGGTGAAAATTTGTGAAATCCAAATCCAGTGAGTCTAAACACTTACTGATGAGGTTGGAGAAAAGGAAACAACAATGAATGAGTTACCAGTAATCAGATGCGCATGTTATGCGTAAAGGATCCTGGGATCGCCAGGGGGCAAACATTGCAAGTCGCAAGAAGGAAATGTACAGTGAGTGTAAAGTGTTTCTTCGTCAAAAACTTCGATTTCGAAAAGAGATTAATGCTTTTTCGCTGTTATTTTATCAGAAATGGAGTTAAGCAAAGTTTATACGTGTAAAGTGTAAGTTTTTGTTTGAATGTGATAAAATCTATCAATAAACTCTCTTGCTTGCGTAAGGTTGATTATGAAATCAAGTGCAAAATGGTACCAAAATTCAAAGCTGCTAAGAAGCAAGGAAGCAGGGCGTTCTTTAACGCATCGGAGCCAGATAAACTGTATGTAAATGGAACCCTGGTTTTGTAATAATAGAGATCAGTTTTATCTTCGACCTTATTTTGCAGCTTTGACCTACTTATATATCGCCATAGAAGAGTTGTTTTTTTTTTCTAGGAAACTTCGTTTTTCAGGGAGCATGGAACAATACTAACTCATCGAATCAGTACCATAGCGCTAGAAATGCTGCGACCACATAGTATATGTACCATGTTTTTGTATTTATGTGTGTGTTTTTTTGTATCCACTGGGGAAAATTCAATTTTTATTCAATCAAACCAAATGAGTACCATTTCTCGCTGCATTTTTCCTAGCTTTAAGCTCTATATTTGCCACTATAGCCTACCAGGGTGATTTAAGTGTCATGTCATTAAATGTCAGAGGGTTAAGAAATCAGGTTAAAAGAAGAAGTATTTTCAGGTTTTTGAAAGATCAGAATTGTTTATTTTACTTTCTGCAAGAAATTTATTCAAAACCAGGTGATGAAACAGTTTGGAGGAGTGAGTGGGGAGGTGACATTTTCTTTTCACACGGCTCAATTCATAGCAGAGGTGTTTGTATCTTAATTAACCCCTTATATGGTCAGACGGTTAACAACTTCAACAAAGACCAAAATGGGAGAATTGTCTCAGTGGACATAACTTCTGAAGCAGGCAATTTATCTGTATGTAATATTTATGCTCCAAACAATTCACAACAGCAGAATGAATTTTTGCATTCTCTACATGAATATTTAATGTCCAACACTGATATTGGGAACCTAGTTATAGGAGGTGACTGGAATGTTGTTCTTTATGCCATTGACAAAATAGGTGGGGCGGCGTGGAAGCCACATACTTATCGAAACAATCTTATATCAATGATGAGAGAACTTGAGCTTGTTGACATCTATAGAAAACAAAATCCGAGCAAACTGAGTTTCACTTATGAGTCCAAGGCACTCAATCTCAGCTCGCGAATCGATTTCTTTCTTATTGCTCAATCCTTAATCAAATGTGTGTCTCACATAGGTACAAAAGTCTCTATTGCTCCTGATCACAAAGCAGTAAAACTTAGTTTGACTGTTACGAAAAAAAGACGCGGACCGGGTCTATGGAAATTCAACAATTCTCTTGTAGAAGATGAAGAATATTAAAAACTTATAAAAGAAAATTATCCTAACATAATAAATAAATAATCGGATGTGGAAGACAAAAGGTTAAAGTGGGAACTTATCAAAATGGAAATAAGAGCGCTTACAATCCCTTATTCCAAAAACAAACAAAAAAAGCTTCGTATAAAGGAACAAGACCTAGGGGACCGATTAGAGGAGCTCGACAATCTCCTCTCTCAAAATGTCGATGTAGATGATACAAGCGAAACTCAGCAACGGGAATATACTCGATTAAAACAGGAACTTCATTTCTTATATGAAAACAAAGGAAAAGGTTCAATTCTTCGTTCTAAAGCTAGATGGACTGAGCAAGGTGAAAAACCAACAAAATATTTCTTTAATCTAGAAAAGCGGAACTATAACCGAAAAGTAATTAAAGAACTGAAACGGCCAGATGGAGATAACATTTCCAAAGAAGAAGACATATTATTGGAAATTGAAAATTTCTATAGAGATTTATATACGTCAAACCATGTAGAGGATAAAAGCAGATTATTTGAAAATTTTGTCAGAAATCTTGAAATACCGAAACTCCAAAATACGGAACAAGACGAACTGGGAGAAATCACTCTTAAGGAATGTAGTGATGTTTTGCGGACGTTCGCAAGTGGAAAATCTCCCGGAGATGACGGATTTACCTGGGAGTTCTATAACTGTTTCTTTGACTTCTTGGGACAAGACTTAGTCGATTGTTTCAACGCAGCATTTAAAGAAGGCGAAATGTCAATCTCTCAAAAGCGAGGTGTAGTTACTCTAGTCCCAAAGGAAGATTCAGACCTAGCTGATCTCGCAAACTGGCGACCGATAACTTTACTTAACATGGACTACAAAATTGCGTCCATAATTGTAGCCAGGAGAATAGAAAAAGTTTTGACGCACTTAATTAATCCAGATCAAACAGGTTTCATAAAAGGGAGGTATATAGGTCAAAATGTCAGGCAGATAAATGATATTCTTGAGCAAACAAAACTTCAAAACATTCCGGGGTTACTTCTGCAACTTGATTTTCGTAAAGCGTTTGACACTATTGAATGGGATTTCATCCAAAAGACAATTACGGTATTTAATTTTGGTGATAATATCAAACGATGGATAACCACTCTTTACAAAAATTCAGAAAGTGCAGTTTTAAACAACGGCTTTTGTACCAACTACTTTAAGCTATCAAGAGGAGTGAGGCAAGGCTGCCCTTTGTCCCCCTATTTATTCATTCTTGCAGTTGAGTTACTAGCTTGTAAGATTAGACAAGACAAGGAAATACATGGTATAACTATCTTTCGGAAAGAATTTAAAATAGGCCAATTCGCTGATGATACCACTCTCTTTTGCAAGGACACGGACACCGTGCAAAGAGCTATTGTACGATTGAATGACTTCGGTGACCTATCAGGTTTGCGACTAAATCCATCAAAAACAAAAGCAATGTGGTTGGGACCTTGGAGGTATTGCAAAGAAACACCTTTCGGATTCAAATGGCCAAAAGACCCGATAAGAGCCTTAGGGATATTTATATCCTATGATGAAAAAAAAATGACCAATACAACTTTAAAGAAAAAATTCAAAAAATAGATACTATTCATGGCATCTGGCAGCCCCGAAACCTTACACTATTTGGAAGATGTCTTATAACTAAAAGTCTTGGCATTTCGCAGCTGGTTCATTCTACTTCGATTCTTGATATCCCTAAAAAATGCATTCAAGATGTCAATTCTATGATATTTAAATTTATATGGAAAAACAAGAAAGACAAAATCAATCGTTAAGTCATGTTTCAAGACTACGACAATGGAGGTCTACGTGCGCCTAGCATAGAAACTATGTCCAAATCACTCAAATTGGCATGGATCTCGAGATTTTTAATAAACGACCAAATGGGCAGTGAATCCTGGAAGGTTATACCAAACTATTATTTTGATAAATATGGTGGCTTAAAATTCCTGTTGCACTGTAACTATGATGAAAAGTTCCTCGAGCAGGCAAAATTCCCGAACTTCTACAAGCAGATCTTACTATATTTCTCTGAACTTAAAGCATCTTATAATCCAGAATCCGATCAGGAATTGATTCTATTTAATAACAAAGAAATTCGAATTAACAGTCAAACCATCTTTTATCAGAGCTGGTTCAGTAGTAATATTATTTTTATCCACGATCTGTTGAAGGCGGATGGAAAAATTCTCCCTTACGCTGAGTTCATCCGAAAATACGAACTCAGTTGTAATTTCCTAACATACATGCAAGTTGTATCTGCAATACCTCAGACCCTCATTATTAAGGCAAGGATAAAATGCCTAGATAAAACTATTCTTCTTTCAGAATATGAGTTTCAGCTGTCTCGGGATACTACCATAAATTTACTTAAATTAAAAAACAGGGATTACTACTGGCTTTTGATAAATAAGGACAAGCAAGTATTGAAGGCAAGCGTAAAGTGGGAGAGAGATTTACAGCCAGACATGGTGCGGATTGACTCTTTTTTTAGTCATGTAAAATATATTTCTAGAGAAAACAAGCTGAGAGAATTTTACTTCAAACTTTTGCACAGAATAGTTGTTACAAAAAGAGAACTGCATTTATTTGGTATTAAAAATGATATGCTTTGCATTTACTGTCGCGAAAATGATTCTATTATTCACACTTTTTCAAATTGTCACTGGTCTAAAGAGTTTTTCTTGGAAGTTATTAAGTGGTTTAACAAAGAAAATGGCACCTCTTTCTCCTTATCCCCAACGGAAATTCTTTTCGGCACGAGCTCCACCTCCAAGACTGACCTGATTACCAATAACTTAAACTGTACTCTCCTCTTTGCTAAATATTACCTCTATACCCAAAAACTAGCACAGAAAAACCTATCTTTAGAGGAATTTGTAGTTAAATTAAACTGTAGATTTCATCTAGAAAAATCCCCTCTGTAAAATAAAACATACGTATTATATAATTTAAAATATATTGTTAACTACTATATAGAGTTACTAAATGATTAGTGCAGCTTCAGACTATAAACAAAAATTGAAATCGCCAATGCCAACCCAGTCTCGGAATGTCTAGTGTAGTGTATTGTTGTAACATCTTGTCATGTATTCCTTTGTATTGTAACCTTTTAAATCTGCTTGTTACGTAAATGTTTTGCATAAATAAATAAATAAATAAATAAATAAATTTAAAAAAAGTGTAAAATGGGGGTAACAAGCCTGCTCCTTCTACCAAGCTCGTTCCCAGGGTCCTCCTATTCCCGTCCCGCTCTTTGGGGGGGGACGGAAAGAGAAGGACCCTGGGAACGACGTTGCTCCTTCTATATGTTTTGAACGGGAATGGTACATTTAGTTTGTTATGGAGGATTTTAGTGATGACTGAGTAAACCTTTTAAATGACACGTGCAACGAGCAAGAGGTCTATGACTGTGAATATATGAAAATCATATGAAAATCACGGACAAGATGTTTGTCTGTTGTGGTTTCCCGTTGTTAGTGCTCTTGTAGAATTTGACCTCTTTTAGCGTCCCTTTTTGCCTGGCGGCTGGTTCATTGTTTTCGCCATTATTGGCATGTTGGTTTTTATGTAGGAAAGGTTTAAACTTCTCTAGCTTTTCTCTCTGAAATGACAGGATCTGAAATGATTTGTTGGCCGTGAATGTATTTCCTGCTGATTTTAGTTTTCGTCATTGCAGGATAATAATTTTGCAGATTCAAGCTTAGCAGAGAGAGTTGAAGCTTAAAAAGAAAACTATTCAACTTGTAGAGAGTTAAAGTTTGTGGACGTTTTCCTCAGTCAAGGCTGTGATTTTATCAGTTGCCGGGTTTGTATTTGCTAGTTGCTACTTTTAGAGCAACGCATATTTTTGTTGAGAACGGTTCACAATCAACCTCGAGCAAGCAAGAGAGTTTATTGATAGATTTTATCACATTATTCAAACTAAAACTTCACTTTACACGTATCAACTTTGCTTAACGTCATTTCTGATAAAAATAACTGCGAAAAAGCGTATTTTCTTCGCAAAATCGAAGTTTTAGACGAAGAAACAACTTTACACCGTACATTTCCTTCTAGCGACTTGCAAAGTTTGCCCCCTGGCAATCCCACAATTATTCGTGCATAACACAGGTATCCAATTACTTGTAACTCATTTATTAAGATGTTGTTTTCAAGAGCTCACTCACAGGCTACTGTGTCGCAAATCTTACAGCAGAAAATAATGCCGTGAAGCGTTGAGAGATTAAGAGAACATCACTTCCTGCCATGCCGCTAAGAATTGGCTATTACATGTAATTATTTTTATTGGATTCAAATCCTGAAATTTCCCTTAAACTAATCTGATTTTATGTACTGTTTGTTTATGTAGCCACCTTGCTTGTGCCTTCCGAGGCATGCCATTTTGTACACTGAAAACACTCCGGACTAAAGAGTCCTAAGACTGATGATTCAACTTGATAATAAACACATGAAGTCTTCCTCAACGGGACAATTTTTCATTTACCTCAATGCACAAAGCATCTAAGGTGAAAACGGACCTTTAATAAAAGCGTGTGTTTCCCTTTGCATGTCTAGCAAAGTCATACAGCTTTTTCCGGCCATGCACTTGCTAATGTGTACAACCCTCGTATGGGGATTTTGTTAGTGCAGCTGTATAGTAAGTAGTTTTTAAAGAAAAGCATGCACAAGGCCACATACATGTACAGGTCATAATTAAGGAATATTTTTTACAGTGTGAGTACTGATCTGCCTATATAATCAAATTTATTTACCTTTCTTTCTCCTGGCGTGCTACCACTTTTTCTCCTTGTTCAACTACCCTTTTCATTTTGGAGTCCGAGACATTGTAACCTGTAATAAAAAAACAAGAGAACATTACCAACAAATAGACATACTAAATTTTTTCAGGTGCAGTGTATTTTTTGTTAGTTATTTTTAATTAATGCCACAAGAAATGTTATTTAACTTTTAATAGAAAAATTCAAAAAAAATCTAACTGACAAAGTCTTGATAAAAATTTATACTTGAAATCCTTTGTACATGTATTCGTCACAATGTACAGTGTACATGTACATGTAGTTACCCATACTTTACCTCAGAGGGGATCTCACATAAGGAAATAAACCAGCACTGAATGTGTGTAACCACATGTAGCACTTGACAGAACATACAACTTGACGTCCAATACCTTGATGCCTGGTTTCTCCTAGTTCCTCCTTATCATGCTTCGCCTCCCTGCTGGCAACTTTATCAGTTTTGGACTGGGAAGCATAGCTCTTCAACCTCTCCTAACGATCATACACAAATGAGCCATAATCAAATTGTTCTGTATAAAATTTTACACAGAACACAAGTTTAATCATATTTGAAACACAACTTTAGCACATGGTTTTGCTCTCAACTGAAGGTAAACGGTAACATGCAGGCAAAACAGGGCGTTAAAATTAAAACAACACACTTACAGTCACAAAGTTATTCATGTATGTAGAAAAAATACAAGAAAAAAATTAATATGAAAGGCATACATGTACATTGTACACCAGAGAAAAAAAAACACTATAAATAAACTGCTCAGCTTGACTGACTTCAGTGACAACTCCTCAGTAAATAAATTATTCATCAATAATTTGATCAACTTTTACGTTGAACGCTCAATGGCTATAGAATGTGGTCCATATTAATATTTTTCTAATTCTGATGCTACAGCCCTTTTAATCATGTTAAAAACAATATGATTTCCAACTTGTCTCTACACATGAAGGAAAGTCCTTTTAGAATATTATTTGAATGACAGTAATCTACAAATTCAATTGCAACTGGTGTGAATATACCATTGGTTACATGTACATATGTACATATGTACACACGTACAGTGTAGCAACAAATTACGTACTCTATAATTTGAGAGTTGCTCCTGAAGAGTGCTAAGCATCTCCTGATATTTCTGACTTGCTGCTAATGCTCTAGAACTGGTGATCTACCAGAAATAAAACAAAATTACAACCTGTCATGAATTTATTAATAAATATATATTACACTCCCCGACACTATTATGGTAGTAATTTTACTTTCATTGATTTGATCGATACTGTTACCTTTCATCAAATAGGTTATTTCAATATTAAAACAAATACTTTGTGAATTTAAAGTGCCAGCTCAATCAAATTTTGACATGTTGATTTTTCTGGAACATTTTGAAAGGAAATTGTGTAACTACTTACCTCTCCAAACCGTTTTTTAATCAGAGCATGGGAAGATCTTTTTTTCTGGCCTTACTTTTTGCATTTTCATGGCCGCCATTAAATTTACATGTTCCTGAAGAAAAGCTCCCATCACAGAGAGCTATGGGGAATTCAAATGGATTGAGCAGTTTGTAGGAGAATTTGCCTGTTTCGACTGTTTTTTCGTTTTTTCTAAATCACAAAGATAAAAAATGCCAGGGTCTAGATGTGTCGTGTATGTACATGTAATTTCACTACACAATTCAAAAAAGCCGAAACAATAGCAGGCCTATTGTTTCAAACTGGTACTTTTTAAGCTGCCACGTTCATTTTTAATTATGTATACCACAGACTATACGACAGTAAACTTTCTTTCTTTTCTTAAGTGTGTGTGGTGTAATCATTTGGGTGAGAAATTGCTGTGAGCAACCCGTCATTATGGAAGTCATCTTTTGAGTCAACTACTACACACTGTAGGGATAATGAATGACTTTTGTTGTTAAATTTTTGCAAGATGGTAAAGCTACTATAACATTTTTTCTGCAAGACTGAGACTTTTTAAAATGTTAGACTGAGACCAAGACTCTAAAACAGCTTCATGGAAAAATCAAGACTTAGAGACATGGAGAACCACTCAAAAGAATGAGACTGCGAGACCCATAACTCCTTGAAGTGAATAGTGGATCACTAGTTGAAAATACTCTAATAAAAGGTCTCGGTTTATTTGTCAGATGATCAATCTGTTTACTCATCAGGTTCCCAGTATTGGTTTTGAAGACTAGTCATCGGTTATCAGGTTGGGCACATTTATTGTTATTTATACCATCAATTGATAATACTCTACTCAAGCACCTAACAATAATTATTTTATGTTCTCATTGTTCAAAAACACAATTTAATGCATGTTCTGAGGTAAACACACCTTATACTGCTCAGCTTCTTCTGTTTTGGACTTGAGATGTGTCCTAAGTGACACCACTTGTTGTTTCAGTGTCTTGATTTCCTCTGTAAAGTACATACAAAACAAACATATTTTGTTATACAGTGTACAGTAACATTTTTGCTTCAAGTAAACCTCTCTGTATAATTCTTTTACTTCAGTACAGTCGAACCTCCTTAATATAGATGTTGTAGTCCAATTTTATCCTTGGTTCAATTTTGATTTTCCATTGTTCTTTTCAATGCTAATACATGTATTATGATAATGAATATAAAACAAAGGAAAATCAAAATTGAACCAAGGATAAAATTGAACTACAACA
This sequence comes from Dendrophyllia cribrosa, assembly GCA_024195265.1. Classification (NCBI taxonomy): domain Eukaryota; kingdom Metazoa; phylum Cnidaria; class Anthozoa; order Scleractinia; family Dendrophylliidae; genus Dendrophyllia; species Dendrophyllia cribrosa. The sequence continues at coordinate 17,637,421 of JAJLRJ010000004.1, forward strand.
TAGACACCAAAGGGACAGACCCAAGAGTCTGCATGATAGAGGTGTTCAGATTATAGAGGCAGGGATTATACAGGTATGAATTGTGGTTTATTCAAGATCAAGACAGCTGCCTGTAATAGAGGTGTCCATATTCTGGAGGTGTCTGTAAGGAGAGTTTTGACTGTACATGTACAACCGTGTGAGAAATTAATAAATACAATGTTAGTTTAATAGGAGTCATAAGATAGGTACTGTTTACAATGTTCTTCAATAGGCAGCTCATTTATTGACATTCCTGATTATTGCTATAACACAGTGAAAGGACAGGAATTCTTACCATCAAGGGATGCTATTTCATTAGTTTTTTGTTCTTTGTACAACTGGAAATTCCTTCTTTGCTGATTATTCACCTCACTGTGCTCTGAGCTAACACGACTGTATTGTTGTTGTAGACGATTATAATCTGTATCAAGCTCTTTAGCTTGTGCCTGAAACAAAATAAAACAAAGCTTTACACACATGAAAGGTCCAAGGGGTTCCCAAAAATAATTAACAGACATCCTTCAATTGGGCCAATGCTTACAGTGTGTATCTCCAAATTTTCACAAATTTTCACAAATTTTCCGCACCCATCCCTTTTGTATCCATTTACACAAAGAGTTTCCAAATATACATCTATAAGCTAATAACCAGTATGAAAAGCATGATAGGTAATGGTGTTGACACAAAGACAGCATACTGTACATGATGCGAGGACCACTCCACTACTGCAGTATCAATAACTTTACAATTCTTATCATGTAATAAATATATTTGTATGTCCATAACAAGATTCCTTAACCAGACAGAATAACCTTTATTAGAAAACAATGTTTCTAACCTAAAGAAACCCTTCAATGTCCCTGTGTCCCTTAGTCTCAAACGGCTGTACGGTCACTTTAAACAACACTTCTTGGATTACTCACAAGTAAGTGTATGAGAGAGGGAGGCTTACTTAATTTCTTGCTCCAAAAAAGGAAAGGCTTATTTGAGAGGGGGGGGGGGGGGGCTTAAGTGATGATTTACGGTAGATACATTTACACCAGAGACCATCATCCTAACAAATTACATGACACAGTTGTACATACGTGTACCTTAAGCATATTGTACTGCGTCTCCAGTGAATTAAATCTATTCATGGCTTCATGCTAAAATCAAACAAAATTTATGAGAGGTGGATAAATATATTTTGGATAAGTTGAAGAAGAAAATCAAATTATGGCATTCAAACTTTACAGTACCATCAAGGAATATAATAATCACCTTGGATCGGGTTACATTCAAAAGAAAATCATTTTGCTTTTTGGAAAATTCTGTAAACAGATAAATCACACATAATAAGTACCAGAATAAGTGTATGGAATTGAACTAATCACATTTTAACTAAGTTAGTACATGTTACATGTAGTTCATGATAAGTGAAGTCAACTTGGTTTAAAGTGCACATGAAGTGAAATTTCACTACCATTTTTTTTTTTTTCGATAATCTGAATAAAGGTGTTTTAAGAATTATTTTGATGGGTAAATACATGTAAGTAACTTGAAGTAGCAGGAACATTATTTTAACAAGTCACGCAAGTTGGGCATATAGACAAGGACCTGGGTTCTAGTGACATCATTAGTGTGTAAATACATGTAACTGAGCGCGTCACTTGTTTTACAGTGGAGTTTTGGCAACTTGTGGAAGGATTCTTCCGATTAAATATGTTTGAAAGCGACGCGTATTTTAGCCCCGGGTTCGTTCCCTTCTCTGCCAGGTTTTGTTGTGATAGAACACACGAATGACATCACAAATCCATTGTTTGTACCTTTTTGGTCGCACTCAAAATGTCGCAAATTTCAGGCCCGGTGGGAGTTTTCAAACCACGAAAAATAGTGGATCCTCTTCGTGCAAAAGAGAAAAACGACTGAAAATGAAATAACTAGGTGATATAAACAACATACATGTAAAACCCTAAAAAAACAGTAGTGAAATTTCACTTCATGTGCACTTTAAATCAAAGGCTCCTACAGTGTACAAGCCAACTTGTCAATACAAACAACCTTCAGACCCTCCCCTCTCCTATATGTATTTGTTTTGCTCCACCAACCCCCTCTCCTCCCACCCTCTGCATCCAACTCCCCACCCTCCCCTCCCTCCAATGCCATCCCTATGGGTAAGGCAGGTGACCATTACCTACATGTATTGCATTTGGAACTGGAAAATATATATGCGCAAGCCTTATGCACTGGTCAGAAGAATAACCAAGAAAAGTTTACAGCCAATATATGTAGATGAAAGGAAGGAATAAAAAATAATTTGCACATTTGTCCCTGTCTACTATAACTCGATTAACGTTCCACGTATTCACGAGTCAAAAAGATTGTAGTTAGTGTTTATAACTGCTGTAAATTAATGGTAAACAGGTTCATCAACAATAATATTACATGTATATATTCAGTGTATCTAATGACTTTCAATCAGGTGCCACATTTTTACATTTTCTCCTTAGTTCAGCTACATTTGTATTTTCCTGTTTCACTTGGAGGCCGATTCGGTGAGTGAAGAAATTCATTGTTTACTGTTATTTAAAATGGGACATACATGTAATTACTCTAGATCTGAGATATAGCTGAGCAAACTACAATAATATACCTGCCAACTTTTTCCGAGTGATAGGCGTGAGAATTTTTTCGTAGGAGTGCCAAGATTTCCGAAGGCGACCCGACCAAATCCGAAGGAAACCTGATCTATTCCGAAGATGTCCGAAATTGTCCGAAGATGTTTCGAAGAATTCGGAAATTTAAATGGACCTCGGACCTCTGTAATTGTAACGTTCAGAACGATAAAAACCTACAAAAAAGTGCCATATTTTCATGAACGTAACTATATTTTAAATTGGATCATGCAATCAGTTAAGGCTCATAGCTCAAATCTGTAATTAGGCGTGAGAAATTGCTCCATAGGCGTGAGTAGGCGTGAGATTGGAGTTTTGGACTCGCAGGCGTGAGACTCACGCCTAAGGCGCGAGACTTGGCAGGTCTACAATAATGTATCTGTACATGTAGATTGAAAGATAATTGGGCCTCTCAAGTGAATTGCTCGAGTTAATCATTGGTAATGTTTGTGATTAATTAGGGTCTCAGTGGCATAAAACTACAATCATGAAGTACCGACCCTCGTGAAACTTTGATAATTTGTAAAAAAATTAAATTATTATCTTGGATCAAGCAAATATTTGCATTTTTATTACAGATAAGGTAAAGGTTTTTAAATAGGTCTACATTCTCTTAAAGCTTGTAATTATTTTGTGTTCAATTTTTTTTGTACCCAATTGCCTGTAACAGCCATTATTATTATGATTAATCAAGCAAACTATTGCAGGAGATCAAGGTACCAACCAAGCTTTGTATTTTTGTGATCTGTTTTCTCCTTTTGTAGAGATCTCTCCAGGCGGGCACGATGTTCATACACAACTGAAATGATTAAAAACCATAACAAATTATTTTAATAACTTCTTTTTACTAATATCGAAGATGAGTACAAGTATACTATCTGCACCTAACATACATACATGTACATGTACTTGGAAATGTTGTGGTTCAAATTTTTCTTTGGCTTGAACATTTTCAAACCAGTTTGATTTCTGTTTTCCTTTGTCTCAGATTATCATAATGAATCGGAGACAAAGAAAAAATAACATTAAACTGGTTTGAAAATTTTTAAACCCCAAAAACTTTGAACTACAACATAAACATGTAGCTCCATAGCACTTTAATGCTGACCAACACACAAATAATAATTAATTTAAAAACAAAAATTCAGAACGGATCGCAGTTGGCTAAACAATTATTTAAACGGCTCGCAGTGAACGGCTGAACAGCTGAACAAACATCACGTCCCACCTACATGTACATGTACTGTAGTTTAAATGAACTTCAAAACAAAGGAAACAACATATTATTCGGACATGACCGCGTCCTAATCTTTACCATGGTTTTTCCGACCGCAAAAAAAAAAGGTGAAAAGGTCTCACTCAAAGTACTGAACAAGAAATCCTTTTTATAGAGCTAAAATGTACTGTAGCCAGATCTGTCAGTAATGATCAAAACATTAAAAACCTAAAAAGAAGATGCTTGTTTCTGTAGGAACACAGTGGGTCTTGCCACGGTTATTTATCAGTAAAAGGTCCAAATCAAAAGAAAAGGCAGCAATACAAATGCAATAATCAGGGTAAACCACATGTCTTCCCACATGAACACCCCTAGCGACCATGAGCAATATGAGGAAGTTGTATTAACAGGTTAATAAACATGAGACATCAGCATTGTACAATAACAATTGCAGACACCTCTTAAAGCATTGTATGTACATGTACACTGTATAATGGTATCAGGCAATGAATCCACAGAGTAAATGCTCAACACGTTTTCTCCTTGCTGAAGTTTACATGCATGTGATTTACCGAATTACACGTATCTCATTAACATGGTCACTAAACAACTACATGTACATGTACAGTAATATTAAATACAAAAGAAAACCCATCACAACTTCCAAACATGGAAGTGTTTGAACAAGAAATTAAACATGATATCTTGAATCCGATTGCTTTATGGAAATGAATGCTTACCATACTGGTCACTAAAAGCGATCTTTTACCATTTACTCTATTTTCTAGCACAAAAAGGTGATCTGAAATGGCTGATAATTTTATTGTGTAAGGGGACCAGTGATGAAAAGGTGAGCAGTCGATGAAAAAGACTCTTGACTCATGATACTGTACATGTATGTTTCCATTCATCTCAGCTGCTTTCAGCCAAAATTTCCGGTTCGAAATTTTGGGATTTTCGCTGGTCAAAACGATCAGGTAAAGAATGTTGGGAAATCATGTGCTCTGTTTTCACGGACATACCAGGCTGGTGTGACAAATCAAAATGGCACGTTTTTTTTTTCATTATTTTAATGTTTTTGCTGCCTTTGAACAAAACACAGTTCATCTCACCATTATCGTTGCAAGTACATGGGTTGTAGAAGCTCCAGTGCATCGATGGTAGAAAAAGTTTGACATACATGTAACTACAAAAATATCCACAAGTTGAACATTGGTAGGCTTCTGTCGCCATCTTTCACAAGCTTTCAACCTTTCAGCCTAGGCATGGCCTGAGAGACTAGGCCCGAGGCAGATCATGAATGGAACACAAACTTTTTAATAATTTCAGAAATTCCATCAAAGCAGATAAATAAGCTCAAAATGTATTCCTAAATGTTCAGATTTTTTCCCCAAAACGTTTCCTGTTCCATTGTATTTCTGACTGAAAATCTAGGAAATAGACCCTTCTACGGTTTTTTCAACTTTTGATATTGGCCATGTAGCGAGAATCTAACGACACTGCTGGAAAGAGCACCTCAAAATTAGTAAAATAGCCAAGTTTGTGAGTAGTATCTTGTAAAGTCGCAAAGTTATAGCTTCACGAAGTCGGTAAATTTTAGAGACGTTTGTATGCTGGAAACAAGAAAAACTTTTGTGGAATATTAAACAACAGGTGTGCTTGTAATTCACCCTGCTAGCAGAGCCTTTCCTTTACAAAGACTGACCTTTCTCTCCTTCAGAGGAGTTTAAAGAGGTTCTGCTCGCAGGGTGCCTGTATTTTAAAGCTTGTGTGCTTTTAATAGAACCAAACTTTCACAGAACAGTAAAACAACTGAAACAAAACAATGTCTTGGTAATGCAGACATCTCCCTTCGATGTAACATGAAGAGAGCTTCAAGCTACTTACATATGCAATGAGTCAATCCTGATAGTGGACTAAAGGACTGCGGTAAACAAATGTGTAAACGTTACAATGTACTACAATGTAGCTGAGAGTTTATAATTTAAGCTTACATTTCATGGCTATTTCTTACACAAACAAACCCAAACAAAAATATTATCATATATTTTATATTTTTAACTCACCTTGAAGCTGGGACGAAAGCGACTCTTGTTGTTTTAAATACCTTTCGGACTCCGATCTGGAAATCTCTAAGTCTATTTTTGTCAAATTATGAAGATAAAACGTGTACCCTAACCCTCCAACCAGGGCTAATAAAATAGCCCCTTGGAATATTGGCTTGTTTCTTCGGTTGCACATCTCAAGGCAATCGACGTTCAATAAGCAGCGTGAATCAGATCAAACTTTAAGAGACCATTCGTCTCCATTCCTTGATGAACAAAAAGATCACAACATTATTGCTTCTTTGAATCCCACACTCAGGAACACTCCGGTCTTCACTGAGAGTGAAGCATAAGTAAAAGACCCGAGGTGACGTGGAGACAACAAATATGGCCGCTGGCCTGTCCGCTGGCCTCACTTTCATGGTGATTGGCGCGGCATCAGCTTCGCGGGCTCATCTGTTTGTGTAAACTAGGGATGGACCATTATTTTTTTGACCGGGGGGTTGACGGGGGGGTGGTGGAAATTTTTGAAATAAATTGTTGGCAGAGGCTATGAACACTGAAATATATTGTATGCAAGCAAAAAATAAACACGGGGAACAAAGAAATCGCTTAAAAAATCGGGAAAATAACCACACAGGATGAGAAATAGAACACAAAACGCGGTGATAAACATATTGAACCAAGAGATTATTATTTTTTCTTGATTGAACTTATTCATTTTTTATAAAATTTGACGTTTCGTATGCTACTACATACATTTTCAAAAGTGACCGTTACAGTGTTCAAAACTATACTTTTCAACACTGTAACGGTCACTTTTGAAAATGTATGTAGTAGCATACGAAACGTCAAGTTTTATAAAAAAATGGATAAGTTGAATATTATAAGTCGGATATGTTTATCACTGCGGTTTGTGTTCTATTTCTCATCAAGCTATGATGGCCCAAGAACAAAAGTCTTTAACCACACAGGAAGCAAGCAACACACCATGAAATAAGGTAAGGCTTTTTTATTGAGAAATTTTGCGAATAATTATCTTCTTGAATCTATTACTGGGATTCCCATATAAATCCTTTTATAATTCAACACATTGATGCACTGCCATATATGGTCAAAAAGTTATCGATATCCAGGCATAACTAATCGATGATCAATGACATCAATTGGTAATCAATGAGTAATCGATGATATTAAGTTGATTAGTCATTGATTAATGGCGATGATCAATGGGTAATCGATGACTAATCGAAGCCCAAAAATTTTGTGGCCTATCGATTACTCATCGATGACATCGATTTCTCATTGATGTAATTGATTGCCCATTGATTCCATTGATTACTCATCGATGAGCCATCGATTACTCATTGACTATTATACCGCGCATCAAAGACAGATTTCCTGCTTTTAGGTACCAATATTTCCTTTTCTCATTGGCTCTTGTAATTGAGCCAATAGGATTGTTGTACTTTTGATCCGACGTTGTATTGTGTTTCTTCAGAAGGCTTTTTTGTGATTTCTTGTGCATGTACGGTACTTGACACAAAGGATAGCTCTTGTAGAGTTGTACAGAGGTGGTCTCGCAAATGTCTCAATAAATAAGACATTATTTATGTATCTTGTACAACAAGAGTGTGATCCTCGTGTAGTTGTGTTGTGTCGATGACTAATCGATGACCAAAAATTTTGTGGCCTGTCGATTAGTCATCGATTACTCATTGATCATCGCAAATAATCAATGACTAATCAAATAAAAACCCATCGATTACCTATTGATTACTCATTGATTTCATTGATGTCTTTGATGTCATCGATTAGTTACGCCTGGCGATATACGCTATGTCTACATGACGTATATCCAATGATGGAGGTTAATTTCGCATTTTGACAAGAGAATGCAAAAATGACAGACTGGCCTCGATATTTTTCTTCAAACTGTGCTTTGTTATCAATGTGTTGAATTATAAAACTATTATTGCGCTCAAGCTTGCGTGCTATCGCCTAATTTTAGCCGACTCGGCCTACGGCCTCGTCGACTAAGAATACGCCTTTGTCACGCTTCCGCCATATTGGATTGAAAACGAGGCTAGCCGTGCATCACTGGAAACTGGCCAACATGGCCGCGGCCGAGAAGTCTGCGTGTTGGACAAAGTCGTTGAAAGATGTTCCAGAAAACAGCCTTAAATTTGTTGACCAATGGACTAAACATGAAATTAAAATTCCGAAGAAATTGCTGATTCGAGGTTATAGCAATTTTTGCGAAGGTTACATCTTCGATGTTGAAGGTTTGCACCGAAGGATCGATAATCTATACTTGACTGTTCTAGAAATTCTGTAGGTTTTTGTTTACAGGCGTACAACTAACAGGGTAAACAATTCACTTTAACAGTAAAAAATGTCGGAGAAAACGAAATGATAGTGAGAGCACGCAGTTATAAATCTCAAAGGAAAAACGATGATCCCTGGAGACTTCAGGTACAGTGATGCGAAATATCGTTTAATCAGCTTTCATTTACTAGGAATGTACATGTCCAAGTTATTTTGATTTACCTTAATTGTGATCAAGTCACAGCAGGATACGTAGCCTTCCTGTAATATTTTAAATCTATAAATGAGTGCAGTATGTGCATTGCATTCAGTTCTTTATTTCTTCCGACGGCCGTTCAGCGAGATTTGAGTGGCATTTAATAATGTCTTGTCTTATGCGTCTTATGCAACTATCAATAATATGCCCAGGGTGCAGGGGGGGGGGGAGGGGGTGGGGTGGGGATTGGTAAAACCTAAGGGAATTTGACAATTTCAGGTAATCCTGTGTCAAATTCTCCACCTCCTGCCAACAAATGCATGTCAAATTACAGCATCCAGAGTAAATGCAAATGTTTCTGTGGCAGTTGTTGTCGAAAGAAAGATTTTGAGTCTCTAGCGGCGCGTTTTATGAAGAAAACAATTCAAACGGCTGCAATGAAGTACGGCATTGAAAATGAAGAAAACGCAGCCACGCACTATGCCGAAATCACTCGTCTGAATGTTTATCCCTGTGGTATACTCATTAATCCTTCATGTCCTCATCTGGCATGTTCCCCTGACCGCAGAGTTTACGACCCGGCTGAGGCAAACCCATGGGGGACTCTTGAAATAAAATGCTCTGTCTGACTCTGTCGTTGAACTTCCGTACTTAAAAGAGGTCAATGGCACATTGAAACTGAAGAAAAGCCACGCTTACTACTACCAAGTTCACGGGCCATTACTCCTGTCTGAAACCGAGTGGGTTGATTTTTTTGTTCTGTGTAAGAATGACTATCATTTAGAACGAATCAGATCAGACAGTCAAATGTTAACAACGATGAAAGACAAACTAGACCAATTTTATTTTGAATATTTCATGCACAGTGTAATGAAAAGTTGATGTTAACATGATTTTACATGCATCGTTTTATTTTTGCGAGGACCATTAGGACGTAAGGGGACTGCAAAACCCGGGGTAGGGACTCCCATATAAAAATGACGGGGGTGCTCGTCGTACCGCTTAGGGTACTAAAATCTAAAATGACCAACGTTAGAATTATCGCGGTACCTTTTAGGGTATTGAGCCGAAAGATTTGACAGAATGTCACGTGTCGGTTTAGAATTGGTACCTCTTAGGAGTAAAAATTAATTTGAGCCACGCCCATCAAACGAGATTCTGGTACCTTCGAGGGCGTAACCAGTGTTCTTCAAAAATTTCCAACGAGCACCCTGTCATTTTTATATGGAACCCCCCCCCCCCCATCCCCCCGGGGGGGACTGCAAACATTACACAAAAAAGTGAGTTCGAGTGATCGTGTTCCACTTAGAATCGGTCAGTATAAAACACGGACTGCGGACTACGGACTGGGTATATAACACGGACTAGGGTATAAAACGCGGACTACGAACTGCGGACTACGGACTGGGTATAAAACACGGACTAGCGTATAAAACGAGGACTGAGAATCATGGACTCGCTATAAGACACGGACTGGGTGTAAAATAACGAGGACCGAAGCTGTGAACATAAAATATGCACATTTTATCAGAGTTCATTGTCTACCAGCATTTTGTGAAACGCAGTGGCTATTCGTACAGCACCAGTACGCGGACTTCGATTTGCTATTCATACGGGAGTCCAAAACTTTCGACAATTTTCGCTGTTATTGTTCACTTTTGTTGGTGCACAATATTAAATGTTCGTTTAGTTTTACGAAGAGCTTCTGGTAAGCGATGTTGTTTTGGCTTAGACTAATTTGCGAGTCTGTACACTACGTGTATAGAATGAAACAAATCCACAATAGTTCCAGACTCTCTTTAATCTTGATGACTCATTCGAAATACATACTCAATTCCAAGACTTTTTCCTGATAGAGATTTCCTAGATTTCCAACTCAGAAGAAAAGCACATGCGAAGTAAAAATCCGAGATTAGATGTCAATCAAGACATCACGCGCATGGATTACATCACTAGACAAAAAATATACAAAATCACGTGCAAGTAACAAAATCTCTTTCCAACACCCCCCCCCCCCCCCCCCCCCCCCCCCCTTGATTGACCTGGTCAATCAAAGGATGCCGGATTAACTCATACATGTCAACGTTTAATGTTCGGCAATGTTCCTTCGAAAGCCAACTAGGGCCGATTAGATATTGTTCAGACACAACGCACAATTTCCACTTGATCATCGGGAACAAATCTGATGGCTTGCTGAGCTGTAACCACCTTCTCCTTGTTTCCACCGTCCTGGAATTCATTAGAAACTTCAACTGGATACAACCTCTGGACAGGACGTTTGATTTCAGTTCTTCCCCCCTTTGAAGCCAACTGAACAACGGCTGCGCGAACGAGGTTATCTCTTCCATGAATTAACTCTTGAACTGTACCAAGTTTCCACCTTTGTCGAGGCACCTTGTCTTCATGAACGCATACAACGTCTCCTTGTTTAATCACTCGAGCTTGTGATGTCTTTTTGCCAAGATGATGTTCACGAAGTTCTGAGAGGTATTCCTTTCGCCAACGGTTCCACAAGTGTTTTAGAACCAACTCAAGATGCTTCTGTCTTTTAGACAACTCTGTAACTGTGCTATCTGACGTGGAACCTTGGGACTTTGGAACGGGACTAAGCAACCTTCGCCCAATGCATAGAGAGGCAGGTGTGAGAGGTTCTTCTAAGTCTTCATAAATGTAAGTCAAGGGTCGAGAGTTAAGTATTCCTTCGACTTCAATCAGCACTGTTTCAAACTCTTCGTAAGTCACCCGTGCATTTCCCAGGGTTTTCTTGAGGCAGCGTTTTACAGAGCGCACCATTCGTTCGAAAAACCCACCCCACCAAGGGGCGCGAGGGACATTAAACCGCCAGGCAATGTCATGCAGACTGAGGAAAGCTTTCAAACTTGATCCCTTGAAGGTCTTCCCATTATCCGAGATGAAGAGGCGTGGCACCCCTCTTCTTGAAATAAACCGCTTAAGACACCTTTGGAAAGTTTCCGTAGAAAGATCTGGCACAAGTTCAAGATGCACCGCCCGGGAGGAAGCACAAGTAAATATTGCAATGTAGGCCTTATACACTTTCTTACTCTTGGAATAGACTTCTTTCAAATAGACTGGTCCCGCGAAATCGACGCCAACTTGAGTAAAGGCAAGTTCATCTGAAACTCTGAATTCTGGAAGCGGAGGCTGTGGAGGGGCATTGTATGGTCTCCCTTCGAATTTCTTGCATGTAGCGCATGGAGAAATCACGTCACGTACAGCCTGTCTGCCCTTTACAACCCAGAATTTTGACCTCAAATCAGTTAATGTCTCTTTGACACCATTGTGCATTACATTGTCGTGACTCTTTCGGATTACCAGGACAGTGAAGTGACATTTCCGAGGGAGAATAGCGGGAAACCGAGCTACATATGGCAGGGGCGCATTATGTAATCTACCTCCACATCCCAGTATGCCTTCTTCATCTTCAAATAATCCCAACGAATGACGTGTCTGCTCGAATTTTTCTTCCTCTCGAACATACTTCTGGACATGCTTGATCCACAATGACTCTGCTCCATTCAATTCTTCAGGCTCTATCTCTAGTGAAGTTAATCGAGGTTGTCCTTGTTTTCTTTGAGCATGTCTTATGAATCGCAACACATAGCAAGTGACTCGGAGGAGCTTGTAGAAATCGCTGAATTTGTCAGGTTGAATTATATTGTCTAATCCCTTAACTTCGATGACAGCAGCGACTGTAGTGACCCTTTTTTCCGGCTTCATTTCACTTAAGACATTTGTCTCGAAATTCTTCGCTCCAAACTCCTTCTGATTTGGCCAACAGTCATAACTCTTCTTCAAGAACTCAGGACCTTCCCACCACTTTTTGTCATCTTTTAACTTTGAGGCTTTGCATCCGCGTGATACAATGTCAGCAGGGTTTTGATCAGTGGGAACATATCTCCACACGTCTGGGATAACGAGCTTTCGGATTTCTACAACTCGATTTTGCACAAATGGTTTGAATTCCTTTTCAATCCTGGTGATCCACCACAATGCGATCTCTGAATCCAGCCAACATACACATTTAGTTATCTTCAAAGATGGTTCAAGTGCCTTGTGAACGCTCGTGAGTAGTCTAGCAAGCACTAATGCAGATAGCAGCTCTAATCTGGGTGTGGTGGCACCTGTGATAGGCGATACTCTTGTTTTCGAGGCGACAAGTTTGCAGACAACTGAATTACCTGACTGTATCCTGAGGTAAACAACACCACCGAATGCCTTGTCTGAGGCATCACCAAAACCATGTAATTCGATCATGGGAGTTTCAAGAGAGTTCAGTTCGGATGAGTAACATCTGTCAGTTGAGAAACTTGAAATGGTTTGCATGTCTTGTAATAATGATCTCCACTGCTTCAGTACCTCTCCTCCTAGTGGAGTGTCCCAATCAACTTCTTCCTTACAAATCTCTTGAAACAGTATTTTGAAGGCAACAAACACTGGAGACAGTATTCCAAGAGGGTCAAATATCTTCGCAATAGAACTGAGAATGATTCGCTTCGTGACGATTTCTTCTTTCAAGTAACTGGTGAGGTTCTTGAAGGTAAAGACAAGTTTGTCATCTGCATGATTCCAAGATGTCCCTAGCACCTTTGGAAGGTCTTCTGTGTGATCCCGGCTCTGAAACTGTGACTTCGAGAATGTTTGATCTTCTTGCTGCAACACAGGAAGGGGCTGTTGGTGGCTCAACCCTTGGTCTTCCTCTGATTTAATCTTGTATGCTAATTCCTGATCATTTGTCATCCACTTGCGCATGTTGAACCCAGCCTCCTCGAATCTCGTCTTGAGTTTAGAGTAGAAGTCATAAGCTGAGGCTCCATCCGGTTTCGAAGATGCTAAATCATCCACATAGAGAGAACGCAAGGTTTCTTCCACAAATTCTGGATCCCTACCCATGTAAGAGTTCAAATGATGTCGAATTGTTCCATTTAGAAGGGAAGGGCTAGAGTTTACTCCGAAGACTACTCTGGTGAATCGCCTAATAACCAGTTGTGGATTGTCAGTGAGAATGTCGTCGATCCAAAGAAATCGCAAGAAGTCGCGGTGCTCTGGTGCAATGGTAACGTTCAAGAAGGCCTTCTCTATGTCGGCGGTGAGAGCTACTCTGTGAGCTCTGAATCGTGCCATCACATCAAAGATCATTGGAGTAAGAGAAGGTCCAGAATAGAGACAATCGTTAAGACTTGGTCCAGCTCGCTTAGCGGATGCGTCATAGACTACACGGAGCTTAGTAGTGTCCTTATCCAGTCTGATGACCTCCCTGTGGGGTAAATAGTGTATCTGACCAACTTCTGGTTGTTCTTCCATGTTCACTGGTTCAATGATGTTCTTCTTAAGTTGCTCTTGAATGACTTCATCATAGTGTTTGAGGACTGCTGGTTTCAATTTTAGTCGCCGCAGCAATGACTCGAGCCTCGTTTTGCTCAACTGATAGTTGTCGGGGAGCAGGGGGTGAACTTCCTTGAAAGGTAACTTGACTTCATATCTTTCTCCATTGTGTTTAATACCATCAATGAATTTCTCATAGACTGACGGTTCGTCATGCTTGATTCCCAGAGTTTCTAAATCCCAGAAGTGCTTGATTTCCTCTTCAAGCGAATTGTTTTCTTTAATGACACAGTTCGAGATCTTGAGTACATGAGTTTCGGTAAGGTTAACTGTGGCGACTCCCTGCTCTGGCACTGGAATTCCAACTGGCCCTGAAAGAACATAGCCAAGCTTGGTAGAGAGAGCAATAGGACCTGATTGTGGACCCCGAATAACATTTCCACTTACAAAATGCCAGTAGAAATCTGCACCAATGAGAATGTCTAAAGGGTGCGTTCCTTTGGGATGATCCGGATCCGGATCACTGATCCAAGATCACTCGGATCATGCTGCATCAAAGGAACCGATGAATCCTTGTCCAGAGTGGATTCGTCGGTTCCTTTGATGCTTCATGATCCGAGTGATCTTGGATCAGTGATCCGGATCCGGATCATCCCAAAGGAACGCACCCTATATTCAATTCCTCGTTACCATGGGAATTATCAGCTAGCCTTAAGCCTTGTAGGTGAGGGTAGTTCGCTTGAGTTAACTCAATAATTTGATTGCTGATTGGTGCACAGATCACCGGCACTACGTATGCTGAAACATAAATCTGCATACCATCAATAGCCTCGACTGCCATTTGAACAATGTCGCACCGTCTGAGTTTGGCAGTAGACTCTCCAAATGTCTTGATGAGTAGTGTTTTTTGACCAGCAACGGGAAGGTTCAGAGTTTTTTGTAAGTTCTCCGAGATGTAGCTCCTTTGACTGCCACTATCAAACACCATTCTGGCATTGACAAAACGCTCACCATTTCCTGGTTCGGAGATGTTTGCTCTTGCTGTCTGCAGAAGTACACTAGATTTGGAGCTGATAAACATGCTAGAAGTTGGAGCTTGAAACGATGTGGCACTTGGGTTGAGTGACTGTCCATCTTCAGGTACTACGCTTCTTTGATGGAGTGTTAAATCTCTTTCCTTGCTTGGATTTTCACAGATTGAGGCATGGTGTCTCATCGAACCACAGGTGGTACACCCTTTCCTATTTTCACACTGATTGGCGAGGTGACCAGTACGTAAGCATCTGAAACATCTTCCTTTCGCGCGAAGCATTTGTTTCCTTGTAGAAATATCCGTTATCACATTACAATTGGCGGATGGGTGCGTTCTCTTGCAGTATGTACACCGTTTCGATACAAAGTCGATTCGATACAAGTCGTTTCGATACAAATTGAAGTCGATTCGATACACGTAGAAGTCGATTCGATACACGTAGAAAGTCGATTCGATACAACTCTGGTCATCAAGTAAAGGGTAAATTTTGATGTACGCGAAAATATAAATATAAACTACGGGCTTTAACATAAACCGCCGCTTTGAGTTCAATTTCACTGACCAGTTTTACTTCGATGCTTGATACGCTATGATGTTTCAATGTTTTTATGAAAGATATATTAACACAAGGAGAAAGCTATGATAACTTAAGCTATGATTATATAAACTACGGGCTTCATACACGTATTAGACAATTCAAGAAAAATTTTAACGAGAAAGTCTAATAAAAACCGCTTTTGTTTACCGCCGCTTTTGAGATGAATTGAATCATACGCATAACAAATTATGCAAATACTTGCAACGCGAGTCTGCAAATGGCAAATTTACACTAACAGAACGTGTTTATTTCTCGACTGAAAGTAATCGGACACTGTTTTACACCAAAATATTTATTGCTTACATCTAAAATTAAACTGATTACACGCGGGGACGTGTAGGTTGCCCGAATGACACCCGCCCCTAAACAACAATTATATTTATAAACAACTAAAAATCTAAGATACTTATTACACGCGGGGACGTGTGGGTTGCCCGAATGACACCCGCCCCTAAACAACAATACAGTTCTAAGATATAGATTAACAATTTAACGTTTCAACACTAGCCACTAGCCTATAAACGTATGTTATGAAAATTTTGAGAACAACAACCGCCCCTAAACAACAAATTTGAAACGAATACAATTTTAAGAAATGGATTAAAAATTAAACTTTTCAACACTAGTCACTATCCTATAAAAGTATGTTATGAAAAATATTGAAAACAAGGCTTAACCTAAGTTCGCATTTATAACAATAGTCTATGCCACTGGACCGCTTAAATAAGAACATGCCTTGAGAAATTGTTTGGCATTCCTTTGGCCATTGTTAAATTCTTCCCATAAACTGAACAGCTTTGCCTGCAACTTCTTGTATTTCTGTCTTTGGATCCTTTTAAGTTTCTTTTCAGACACGAGCCGGATCTGGATTGATGTTAACAGCGCTTCTTTGTGCAGCAGTCTCAAACACAGGTAAAATGGCAGCTGGGACTTACCGGACGCTTGTCTGTTCAGTCTTAAGTGCCAGCCCTCAACGTCGTTGTTCGTCCTGATCGCGTTCATAAATGCGGTCCAACACGATGGAGGCCAGAAGCTTGTCTCGACGATCCATGTGTTCTCGACGTAACCGGCAAGGTCGGCCAGTTGGGTGGTGGTGCAATCCCTCTCCAGCCGCTTGAACATTGGTTCGATGTCCTCTTCTGGTAAATACGGCAACGCCATCATCTTCTTTATTAGGGTGTGGGTCCCCCGATCGTTTGTGTATGCTGACTGCACCCCCAGCTCTTGAACCTAAATGTGTTTGAGATCAAAATTTAAAGAGAAACGAAAATTCGTCATTAATGCGTCTTGTCTTGCGCGCGGAAACTTTTGGACAAATAATATTATTAGTGTACGGCCCTACTACAAAAGCGGACGGCCTCGCGCGTTAAAATTTCGAGTATTTTTGTTTACTAATTGGTCATATAATAAAATGCTTATTGACTAAGTTAGGTTGGGCCAGAGGGGAAAATTTTTAGCTCTCGGTCATGGGGCACGGTCCGTACGCCATGACCTCGAGCCAAATATTTTCCCATCCGGCCCGACCTAACTAAGTCAATAAGTACATGTTAATTACCAACCTTTCTCCACAGAGCTTGCGTCCAATGAAAGGTGCAGCCATGGATTTTGACGTCAGGGATGACTTTTCGTAAGGCAGACCACATGGCTTTTTCGAAGTCGACTGTTATTGTTCTCACTCGAGGCGTGCTTGGAAGTAACTCTAACACTGCCTTCAAAACCTGAAATGGAAATATTCGAATTTAAGTACATTGTGGTCGTAAAGCATTTCTAGTTTATAGCCAACTTGAAATTCTGGTCGTAAAGTATTAAATCCAATTTAAGTACATTGTGGTCGTATTCCGATCGTAAAGCATTACAAGCTTATGTACGCTAATTTTACCTAGAATACTGGGGTTTTACAAATATAGTAACCTCGACATTCTTACCTTCACATAGTCTCGTTTCTTGCGACCAGACATCATCACGAACAAGAGAGGCACTTGCTTCACATGGTCATCTTTCCTAACAAACGCGTTAATGGACAGCAACTGCGTGAAGGGGAGTCGACAGACCTTGAACGTACTAAAAGAAACTTTATTGACTTTATTACCATTCCAGGTAGTTTGAGTCATAGACATTTCAAAACGTTCAAGATAGAGGCTAAAACGTAGTTAAACTAAACAACATTTAAACATGTTTAACCGTTGGTGTGAATGGGGCATAATACGTAACTAAACGCGTGGATTACGCGAAACACGCGAACAGCGGGCCTTTTGACCTTCGAGCAGCCGTCTCCACGCTGGTCTGGTGAATTCTACGATTATTATTTGAATAATGTCTTTCATGGCCTCAAAATAATTTGTGTTTAAGAAATTATATTTGTTTTTCGTTTCCAAAACCGTTCAGCCGCTGCATATTAAATAAAATGTAAGATTTTATACGATCGAAGAACGCAAAACAGCCGAAAGCGAAGTGAGACGAGGGCAGTTTAATATGATATTGTGGATAAATATTATGTAACGGAAGAATTTCGATATTCGCATTCAGGTGAGCTTTGTTTAAGTAATAATTGGGAATAGAAATTTATAGCAACTCTTCAGTTTGCTGTCACAATGTGCTCTCGAGATTATGCATCAATCAATTCCGGCTGTTACCATCTCCCCCGGGCATACCCCGGGGATTTGTAAGGCCCTATGTCCCTGGGACGGGGATTTTGTACAACAACGTGTTGCCCCGAGGGGGTGGGGGCGGGGACAACTTGACCGATCGCCGGATCCATGCGGTCGCCGTGTCAGTAAACAATGGAAGAATTCGCCGGAAAACCGACTACTTTTGTGGGCGATTGGCTTGAAAACCAAGGTATTGCAAAGTTAAAGAATTTGTTTGAAGGTAAGAAACACTTCTTGATGTGTATTTCAACGTAGGCGTTGAGGCGAGGAGCTGAAAAAGCAAAGTTGACAAGGGCACGAAAAAACTAAGCACAGCATCAGGCTGCTAACGCATAAACAAAAATTTCCGATAGTCCAAAGTCGTGCATCCGATCCGATCAAAAAAACAACGTTAAATATGGTTTTATACATTCTGATTCATAGACGTTTTGTTAGAACTTTCACAGAGCCAGCAACTTTCTTTTCGGTGATCTGATGTTACGTTATTAATGATGTTATATTATTAAACGTGCTTTTAATATATGTTTCTTTAACTTTTGTAATTTTTGTTGCTTTTCTGTTGCCCAGGGGCGGGGAATTTGTAGTTTCTGGCAGCTCGGGGGCGGAGAATTTGTAGTTCCACGAAAAAAAAAAAACACAAATCCCCGGGGGTTGGCCCGGGGGGGGGGGGGGGGATGGTAACAGCCGGAATTGATTGGTGCATTACTGAATTGCAACATAATGTTCCTGAACAATAGATATTAAATTTTCCCAGTCATTCCGTTTAGTTCGAGCGAACACATCTCATTCGAGTATATTCTGCTCATTTTAATTAAATCGCCGAAATGAAGCTGCTTTATTGTGGCTTACGCGGATTCTAATTTCTTTTCACCGTGTAACTCTAGCAATGATGTTCGTATTTATATTTGGCTTTCTTAGTACAAGGCTCGCCGAACGGTTTACCGCGGGCGGTTAATATGTTTACTGGCAAATCCCTCCAGAATTCTCAGACTTTTACACGAACAAAGCACTAATCACAAAGCTAAAGATACAATTTAATAGGATGTTGCAAAAGAACAGAGCAAGTTTAAAACCTGGGAGAGAGCAGATACTACTACCACTCGTCGCCAAAAGGTATTTTCGCTGGAACTTTAGAGGTCACAGCAGGGAAAGGTGCCAGGGTGCGGTCAAAAATAGAAGATACTTAATACGGCATTTTCACGAAGAAAGTGACGATTCGCATTTACCTTCGACTTTTGCAGGAGCTGAAACAATTCTTGTTCGCGTTCCCGCGTCCCATACTTCACGTCCCCGTGTCCCATACTTCACGTCCCCGCGTCCCGTACTTCACGTCCCCGAGTCCCTCGTCTCGCGTCCCCGAGTCCCAAGTCCCTGTACACGCGTCCCAGTGTCCCCGTCCCCATGTCCCAGTCCCATTTTTAGGCACAGCCGTATTGGACCTTTAGCTTTCTTTGACACGAAAAATTTCTAAGTGTCACGAAATGAGTCGTTCGCGTAGTATACAGACACTCAGCAAATTAGTCTGAGCCAAATCAACATCTATTACCAGAAGCGCTTCGTAAAGATAAACGAACATTTAGCATCGGAACCAGCAAACGTGAAGAATAACATCGAAAATTTTCGAAAGTTTTGGACTCCCGTACGAATAGGAAATCTAAGTCCGAGTACGGGTGCATTACGAATAGCCACTGCGTTTGTGAAATATAGACCTTTATTTATGAACCGCTGTAAAGCAGATACCCTTGCGAGTAGAGCCTGTGAAGATTGAAGGGGGCTCTGCTCGCAGGGTATAAAGCAGATTGTAAATAAGAAAAATTGCGAGAATTAAGATATTTTTGCTTTTCTTTATTTGAATTTTTTTCAAATATCGAGAGACCAAACGTTTGTAAAGTAACATGTCGCGACCCTTACGTATTAAAAATCTATGTATTTATCGAGGTAAATCAATATTTTATGTTCACAGCTTCGGTCCTCGTTATTTTACACACAGTTCGCGTCTTATACCGAGTCCATGATTAATCAGTCCTCGTTTTATACCCTAGTCCGTGTTTTATACCCAGTCCGCAGTTCGTAGTCTGCAGTCCGTGTTTTATACTGACCGTTGACCGTCCCGTTATCGTTGCTCGATTTAACCAAACCCATAATTAAATTCTTTAATTTCTAACAAATGACTTTTGTCTAACTGTTATAAGAGTATAAGTAGCAAATTTTCTTCAAATTATGCTCACAGAGAATACTATATAGTGGTACGAGAAACGAAGTTCCATTGAGTATGAAAAGGACTGAAGAAGAGAAAACGATAATCTCCTCTTGGTTTGAAGCAATGTATAGATTATCAGCATTTTGGTCAGTATTCTGATATTCTGTAAGTTATATTGTCTGAGAAATGAGGAGCTCTAGACTGAGTCTTTTCTAGTTTGAGTTGAAGAGAAAAGACTGAGAAAAGCTTAGATCTTAAGCGGCTTTTACAAAAATTCAATACTTCGGTCTGAAATACAGACAGGGTTTTTGAACTCGATTAAGGCACAGATTTACCATTAAACAGTTGTAAGCCTGTGCTCTGCGTGGACCCCCCCCCCCCCCCCCCCCCCCCCCCCCCCCACCACATATCTGGCCCCATGGCGGGAACAGTCTGCCGCAGCTGAAGTTGCGAAATACTCTTTCAAGTGTCTTATAAATATTCATGTCCTATAAACACGTTTTTGGCATTGTTTAGCTATAGTTGTTTTATTTTTGGTTAGAATTATCCTACTCCGCAGACAACGTAAAAGGAGAGAGACTGGGAGAAAATTGGGAGCCTTGAGGCCAACAACAACAACAACAAGTAGCTTTATTTGCATGACTATAAATCCTTACAGTATTGCAAAAGCATTACAACATAAAATGAAATAACAGTAATATAATAAAGAAAGGGAAAGTTCAATTGAGATACATTAGTCTGGATTGATAATTTGATTATTGCGGAGATCAAAGCATGAAATAATGAATTTTACTAATTGAATATTTACAAAATAATTACGAGAGTTCATTAATTCATTCGTAACTTCTGAAGGAGATAACTGTTTCATATTTGGTAGGTGATACCCTATTTTCCTGTAAAATTCGTCCCTAAGAATTGAGTATTTAGAACAGTGAAAAAGGAAGTGAATTTCATCTTCAATTTCATTAGTTCCACAAGTAGAGCACAATCTATCATCTCTCGAGATTTGTTCATATCTACCAATTTCAATCATTAACTTATGATTACTATACGAAATTTTACTAATTGTTTTCTGTCTTTTGATTTCTTTGTAAGGTCTAAGTAATGAGAAGGCGCGTATTCGTTCTTAAAGATATTATAGAATTCGAGTTTCTTAGAGTGTTGAATGGTATGTCGCCAATATAGGATATATTTTTGTTGCATTGAGTTTACATAATGTTTGATTTTAGTTTCAGTTAAGAGAATAGGATCAAAATCGGGCAAATTATAGAATTCGGATATCCTGATAAGATTAGAGTAGAAACTATTTTTGCCAGAAGAGTGAAGATCTGCAGACATTAAAAAGATCTGTTTAACAATAGAGTTATTGTCCTTACTTTCAAGGTATAAGGTGTAGTTAATTATTTTCTGATTAATAGCTATAATAAGAGGAAACCTACCAAGTTCAGCTCTACATGCCACATTTGATGCCTTATTGCTTACTTCTAGATAACGTTTGCAGAATTGTAAATGGATTTTTTCAATCTGCGAACTGTCCCAAGACTTAAAATCCGGTTTTGCGTACACACCCCAGACTTCGCTATTATATGTCAAAATTGGGGAGATCATCGTGTCAAAGATTTTACTTGCTTGGAATGGGGACAATTTACTGAAATTTGTATGTTTTCTTAGACTGAAAAGAGCGTGAAGGGCCTTCTCTTTTAACTGGTCAAGTGCCATTGATAAGTTACCCGTTGAAGAGATTAATGACCCTAGATAAGTGTAATTTTGGACGATTTCAATCATTTTATTGCCTATGTGAAAACTAGACTCAGTACATTTCTTAGCACGTTTCTGAAAGATCATAACTTTGGTCTTTTTTGGATTGATACTTAACATCCACGAGTTGCAATAGGAAGACAACATATCGAGACAGTTTTGCAGTCCTGTTTTGGATCTTGAAAGTATGACTAAATCATCTGCATATAAAAGTGAATTTAATTTCGTGCCATTTGGTAGAACAAAAGGATCCGATAAAATATTTTCGAACGAATGTGGTATGTTGTTAACATAGAGGTTAAATAGCAAAGGGCTTAAAATGCAACCTTGGCGTACACCTCTTGCGTATTGAAAGGGTCGTGTTTGGCTTTTTTCCAATTTTTACGGAACATGTAGAGTTTGAGTACAAATTTTTTATTAAATTGTAAAAGCGACCTCCCACATTAATTTGTAATAGCTTGTACAAGAGTCCGTCATGCCAGACCGAGTCAAAAGCTTTTTTGAAATCTACAAAACAAGCATATATTTTTTCATTGTGTTGATTCACATATTTATCTACTAAAGTTCTCAGAGCGAGGACGTGGTCTGCTGTACGATTGTTTGGCAAAAATCCAATCTGAGAATTGTGGAGTATATCATGAGAGTAAACATGTTCAAGGAGTCTTTGGTTAAGAATAGAACAGAACAATTTTCCCAAACAGCTTGAAACACAAATTCCTCGATAATTTGATGGATCACTTTTTCCTCCTGATTTATATATTGGTGTGATAAGGCCGCCACACCAAGTTTGAGGCATTGTTCCTAGATTGAGAATTGTATTGAAAAGTTTTTCATATACCGGCATCATGTCGTGAAGGCTAGCTTTAATCATTTCATTTTTTATTTTGTCTGAAAAAGACGATTTATTATTTTTTAATTTTTTCACAGCTACAAGTATTTCATTTTCGGTGATTAAGTAATCCAAAGAGCGTAACTGATTTTTCTGACTCTCGAGTTGTTGTAGTTCATCGATTATTGTCTGTTGTGCAGAATTTAAAGGATCATTTGAATGAAGTGAGCGGAAATGTTGAAGCCAGCTTTCCTCTGAGACCAATGGAAGATCATCTTTGTCTTTTCGAGTGTCATCCATTGATTTTAAACACTGCCAAAATTTTTCTTATCCGGATTTTCAGTGGTTTCCTCTAGTTCGATAATCTTTGAATTGTAGTATTCAGTTCTTTTTTTGCATAATAGTTTTTTGTATTCCGTTAAAACAATGTGATACTTCTCTCGCAAATCAATATTTAAGGGATCTCTGTGTTTTTGGTTTGAGAGCTTCCTTAACTCGTGTCTTTTAAAGTGACATTCCTTATCAAACCATTTTTTGTTTGATGATGACTTGATCTGTCTACGTTTTTTTCCTAATCTAATCTTTAAACTTCGTTTCGCTGCTGTGATTAGTATGTTTTCTACTTTTTCAAGTGCTGTATTAACATCTTGGATAGGAGTTTCGTCATCTATGTATTCTTGTATGAGCGTTTGAAGATCTGCTGAGCGCAAGCTATCTTTGAATTTTTGAGCGGAATCCTTTTCCCATAGAAACTGTCTTGGTAGAGGTGATAACGGATTATTTTCGCACGGGGATTCAAGCTCAGATATGTTAGTGTTAATATTTATCCAAGTGATTATGGAACTGTGATCCGAGAAAGGGGATGGCTGCTTAACTATAAAATTTGCAACATCTGAAAGGGTATCTTGGTCACATATTGCAAAATCGATGACACTTATTCCATCGGCTTCCATGAAAGGTGGCTCTACCTAAAGAATCACCGCTAATTCTTCCGTTCAAAATTTTGAGGTCGGCGCTTTTGCAAATATCAAGAAGTTTTTTACCGTGATTATTTAGCTCGTTATCATAACTATTCCGCCGAATGGGATAATACGAAGATTCAGATTGATCGTTTGCTATAATGTTGTTTCCGTCATGACAAACACTATCCGAATATTTACCTGTTCTAGAGTTAAAGTCACCCATGAGAAGAATTGATCCTAGTGAGGCGAAATTTAAGATATCTTTTTCAAGTTCTTCAAATAGATCAGGGTCGAAATATTTTGAGTTACTCGGTGGAATATAAAGTCCACATGTATACAGATCTTTGGTTGTTTTGGCATACTTTTTGTCGATTTTAAACCAAAGGAAATTTGGAGACGTTTTGACAATTGAAATACAATCATGAAACACGTTCTTATATAGCAAAACGATTCCTCCGGAGTTCCTACCACCATTTTTCGATATAGTAGCATCCTGAATAAAAGACCTATACCCTGCTACCTCGACATCTGAACATTTCCAAGTCTCAGTAAGAATTATGAAATCAAAACCATTAATCATGCTTAAAAATTCAGAATTTTTCAATTTGTTCCCTAAAGATTTAGAAAATAAACCATTAATATTCCATGCAAAAAAGGACAATTTGTCTAAATTAGTTAAGCAACGTGTCAAATCCATGTATGTAGAGATAATTGGCTTGTTAATCGCATCCTGGTATAAAATTTAAAACTTTTAAAAAAACTAAATAAATGATTTAATAAATTTTAAAAAGGATATTAGTTCTTTGGGGATTTCTACACCCAAGTCTTTATCAGTGCCAGATTCATTACGTGTTGGATCATTTTCTCGGGATATGAATGACTGATCTGCCCTCCTTGATGTTGGTGATTGCTGATGTTGGTACTCTAACAATGGTGGTTGCTGGAATTGTTGCAGCTGAGGATTATCTGGACGGTGTGCTTGGTACTGTTGAAACCCAGATAGTGCTGTTTGTTGGAGGTGTTGCTGTGGCTGACTGTAAGGGAGTTGATGGCCTCCAGCTGGTTTATTTTGTAATGCATCACTATAACTTAGATATCTTTCCTTATGAGCTGATCGTTGCCGACGCGGTGACCTGAGGAAATGGTTAGGAGACTTGGAAGAGTATTGGGTCTGCCTAGCTCTGCCACGAATAGCATCTATCAGGTTTGCAGCAAATAAACCAATGTGCCGTCTTTTTATATGTTTAGCGTCATGTAATACGTCAAGTCCTTCGGCGAAAAGATTAGCATGGTTGATTAGATGTACATTTGGTAATCTTGAGCATTCAGCAATTAACTGTTCGTTTATTCTGAGTATTGTTAGGATCGGTACATCTGCGCGTGGAAGAAGCGTAGAGTAAATTATTTTGCTGGTTGGAAATTTCGTAGCAGCTTCAGTAATCAGTGTAGAAAGATCAGATATAAATTCATCTGTGGATGTAGTCAAGGACAGGTCATTTGTTCCAGTATGAATGAGAAGTAGTTGAAGGGGATTATTAATGTCATTTTGTAACGTCGCTCTTGCATTCTCAATCTTTGGACACCAGAAATATTTTACTTCTTGATTAGGTTGGAGCATTTTCTTTGTATTCAAGAATTTTCCATTAGAGTCGCACAAAAACACAGCATGATTTGCATTGGTAAAAGGTGGAGGTAATTTGTCGGTACTGTTTCCATTTGTTTTAATCGAAGACGGGTTGTCCGCTTTTGCATTTGGTAAGGAATCTATTTCCACCTCTTTCTTCTGTGTATCCGAATCCTGGAGAATGGCGAAACGGTTTTGGGTGGGCAAGTTTACCAGGATTAGATCTTCGTCTGTAAATTTCGATTTCTGTGATTCGATAAATTCTTCCGTGATGTTTTGGCGGCATTCCTGATCAGGTTTAATTTGTGGTTTGGGAGCATCCGTTGATTCAACTAACGGTTTCTGCCACAGAGCCTCTACTTGTTCTTTAAGAAAGGCCACTTCTTTCTCTAGTTGACCTTGTTTTCCAAGTAAATCTACATTTGTTTCTGACAGTTTGGTGTTTTTCTTGTGAAGCGATTGATTCTCCTCTTGGAGTTTCTTAATTAGAACCGATTGTTGTTTCAGTTCATCACTTAAAGGGGAAGTATCACGGGAATTTTGATGTTTTTTTGGTCAAAATCATTTTACAATACCTTTACTTATTTACAAAGTAATGCTAAAACACCAAGAGAGTGAAATCAACCAATGCATGTAAGAGAGACAGATTACGGTCTGTTCTAGTCCATTTGGAGACGAAAATGTGGTAACTTGAAAAAGATTAGGCTAATTTTTTTCAAGTTGTATTTCATTGAGACCCAGTCCGTCTATGACCAGAGACACTAATCGACAGTTTTGATATTATTTTGTGATAATTTATCACACCATTGGAGCTTTCTTTCTCGGTTTCAGATTATACAATAACATTTTTTTGCTTTTTGAAATGACACCAAATCCTCGTGATACTTCCCCTTTAAGCATTTAACCTGTGATGAGAGGTCGACAGCGATATCATCTATTGTCTTCCTTTGTACTTTCAGGAGATTGTCTTGTTTAACTATTTTGTCCTTCAGTTGCTGAATGTCACCCGAGCTTATAATATTGAACTGAGTGAATTCAGCTTCTAAAGACCCAACAGTGTCTCTCAGGGCTGAAATAGTATTTAACCGATTCGGTGAAACTGATAGAGGTTCAAAGATCGGCGTCGTGTTCATCATACTAGGTGTTTGTGAGGCCAGAGGTGTTTGTGAGGTGTTTGTGTTTGTGTGAGGTGTTTGTGTTTGTGAGGTGTTTGTGAGGCCAGAGGTGTTTGTGAGGCCAGAGTAGCCAGGGACGGAGCTATGGAGAATTGGGATGAAAAATAAAACCGGTCAATATGTTAGCTGAGCAAAGAGTTTTTTTTAAAGTGTTGATAAGATTTAAATACGTCAGCTCACATCGTAAAACTTTCATTTGACTGAATGTTAAAGAATATAGAGTTACAATGATTCGCATGATTCAGTTTAAACAGAGTGCCACGAGTTTGCATTTAGAACCACCCCTTTTACAGCATAACTGTTCAGTTCTGTTCAATATATTTTATTGTCATTTGAATGCGGTCACACTAAGGACTTGATCCTTTGACCGACCCAATGTCAAGAGTTATTGCCGGGGTAACTGTTTCGTCACTTTATATGATTTAATTTGATTTAGGTTGCTACGTAGGCCAAAGAAATTGCATTTAAATATAGACCATCAATAATTAGACATGGTTTCTACTTTGCTTTTATTATTAAACTAGACTTGACATGATTTGAGATGTTTGTGATATATTACTTTTTTCTATTTTTTGGTTTTGCCACGGTCAGCCCTTGCCTGCGCGCAGACGTATCCGATTCCATTCCGCGGGGAGCAAGGAAATCGAAATACGTCTGCGAGCAGGCTATGTCAGGCCGAACGACTATAATTCAGTCACTCAGTCTTCAAAGTGTTGATTTCTTAATAACTGATTTACTACTACTAAAGTTCATATGAAATTTCTCCTAATAGCGGAGCTCTGCGGGCCGAAGGCCCGCGCGGAGCACCATACTCATAGAACCTATGATTTATTTCACATATATCATTTCTCATAGAACCTATGCCCGTCATTTTTCATGGTCATGGCTAGCGGAATGTTTCGCGGGCGCGTGTGTGCCCGCCCGCCGTGTTGGGCATTTTGAAACCAAAGCGAGGCTTTGTTTTTCGCGCGATTACAAGGCCGAATGTCACGTCAGCTGGAAAAACATTTGATATTTTGCTGTGAATTTAATAAGCGGAGAAAACCGTTTTAAAGGCGTTATTTCCCTGAATATTTTGCTACTCAAGACAAGGATTCTAATTAAGGGATACTCAGAAGCCGCTTTAGTGGAAAAAGACGAGCTTTCAGGGATAAAATCTTGCTTCGAGGAACTTCGTGTATTACGTTTTTATCAATGCGGGAGATGTTTGTTTTTTACGGATTTCAGAACCAGAAGCGGAGATTTGAATTTCCAAGCAAGCGAGGGACTTAAAGGTAAAACAGATTACATTTTTCGATTATGTATTGTTAGTTTTGGAGAATAGATTTTAAAACGTGCTTACATTCAGTTGTATCGATTTCTTGAATTTCATCGAAGAAAGCTTGAGGTACGCGTTTTGCTTTTAAACGTAAACTATTATAAATGGAGATTTGAATAAATTTTTTCGAAAGAAGATTGTGTTGTCCATTTCTATGTGTTTGTTCATTCAGTAGATAGATTGAAAAACGATTTTATGTAAACCAAGTAACCCGATGGGCTTCGAAACTGGCTCGTTTGGTCTCCGTTTCCACCCGGTTTTCATTTTAGAGTTTTATATCAGCAATCCACAATATACACTTTAGAATCTATCAATATGCTGTGTCCAGTCCACATTTACATTTACATTCCACAGCCCGCTTCAAGCACTCCTTAGGGACGGACCATTTTATTGTTAAGGGGGGGGGGAGGTGGAGTGGTTTGGGTAATTACTAAAAAAAATTCCTGCACAGCAAAAGTAAAGAAAAAAAATAATGCACAGCGAGCCAAAGGAACAATCCCTAAAAAAAAATTCTTGCACAACATCAAGACGGAAAAAATTCATGATCAGAAAAATTGCCCAACACCGCCCCCTGCCCCCTGCCCCCTCCTCCACAAAAATAAAATCGTCCATCCTTTAGTAGGCTACAATTTCAGGTCTATATCTTTTTCTCTGATCGGCTGGGTACTGTTAGAAAAAAACACAAGTTTAGAACTTTGTATATTGTTTTCGCTTTAAAATCCTTGAAACCACCTACTACAAGGAATCAGGATTGTTTAAACACAGGCATTTTGGAGAATCGGTGATGGGATTTCGAATAAATTAACAATATCAACATGATCGATCAAATAGCGTGACATAAATACGAGATGTGTGGAATTTGAACGTGACTCCACGGAGTAATGCTTGATAATTGTTTACTCAGCAGTTCTGTGACTTGCCGGGACATGTTTTATTCAACGATTAATTCGATCTAAACTCAACTGTTTGTCAATTGATTTGGTTAGAAAAGTTCAACCCGCTTTCCTTTCACCAGAAATAGAACACATCCGAAAATCACAGAGATTTAATGTTTAACAATTCCGTCTAAATTAGAACGGTAAATATTTGAATTGTAGTTGCTTAATTATTGGTTATAGTTCGCTATACTACTTATGCAAAATCACACACGGTAGCGATATACAAAGGATATAAATCGCAAAGCAAAGCCATTTCGCTTAAATGATTATGACTTCCTCCTAGACGTCTCCTAAAACGAAAAAAATGTGGAAAACATATGGTTGTATTTTGAAATAATCACATAAAACGGCTGCAGACAAGCGCTTCCTTTGCAGAATATCTAACCCAAATTTGTCAAAGTGAAGCAATCGATGAATCTCACAGCAGCTGCATCAAACTAACCCTCGATGTCTCACAAATCCAACAGCCGAGTCTTGTTACAGTATCGTTTTGTTTTACAACAGCAAACGCGTACGATATCGCCTGCTTTTATAACGATCGAAGAAAGTATTAAGCAATTCTTGCACCATCAATCGAGCAGCGCAGAGGAAGGTCTGCAACGAGTCACGCACCCCTCCCCCAACAAAATAACTAATCTTCCTTTTGCGTGACAAACGTTGCACCACAGGTTCTTGAGTATCGAAAGCTACCAATTTGGCTTTACTCGCTTCGAATATTTAATTTATTGCTTCCCGAGTAAATCCACACTCGTCTAATACTATCCAAACCATTTTTTTTTCTGTTACATTCAAAGACTATTTTTAAAAGCAATGAAATCAGTAAAAATCTTCATTAATCTGATGCCATGCATTTCACAGTCCATAATCCACACCACACTGGAAGTAAACTAGGTACGGTGTTGGCGGCAGCAAAAGCGATTCCCGGGGCAGGTGACCTTAGAGCCGTCAGTACATTTTCAGACTTTGCTATTTGCGACAAAAATATCTTGTCCTTTTTTTAGGGAAGTCAACTCAACCGGCGGCTTCTGTTTTTATCCGGTTTGATTGGACCATACTGATATGTTTGTATTTCGGTATGATTCCTTCCTACTACTTTAAGAAAAAATAACAGTAATATATATTTTTTACATCGACATCTACGTGAGTCACAGCGTCTGGAAATGCGTTACCGCAAATATTCTTTGCAACATCTCAATCATATTTAACTTGTGCACTGCGGTCTTTGTTACAGTTAATAATAAGCTATGATAAGATTCAATCCACCCTTAGCCTAATTTGCATATTTTTTTCGCGACCTGAGCTTTTTATTTTCGCATCAAGGCGGAATTAATCATGTTTGAAAATTATGAAAGATTCGTTTATTTCTGGTCGGGTCTGTTTTTGTTTTTATTTCTTGTTTGTTTGTTTTTCTTTTTTTTGCAAGTTTTAACCAAAAATAAATTTCAAAAATTTCTTTTGCGTTTACTTTTTACTAGGTGATATTTGTGTTCGTTTTGCAAGTTTTTGTGGGCTTGTTTAAAATTGATATAAAATCTTTTGTCAGCAATAGGATGATACCGAGGGCCCCTGGCCTGATGTAACACTTAAAACTTGAATGTCTATTTTATTTTACTGCGGTACAAGTTTCTTTTAACCAATGTTAATGGAACTTGACTAATTGACTAATGAGAAACAAGGCAGTAAAACTACACTGACATACGACACTCCAAGTATAATACAAGACGATTGCTATAGAATATAACCGATGACCTTTCTGTACACCTATCTAACGATGGTAACCGTTGACATTTCCACACACCTATCTAATGCTGTAGAGTATAACCGATGACATTCTCACACACCTATCTAATGCTATAGAGTATAACCGATGACATTTCCACACACCTATCTAATGCTGTAGAGTACAACCGATGACATTTCCACACACCTATCGAATGCAATAGAGTATAACCGATGACATTCTCACACACCTATCGAATGCTATAGAGTATAACAGATGACATTCTCACACACCTATCGAATGCTGTAGAGTATAACCGATGACATTTCCACACACCTATCTAATGCTGTAGAGTATAACCGATGACATTTCCACACACCTATCGAATGCTATAGAGTATAACCGATGACATTTCCACACACCTATCGAATGCTGTAGAGTATAACCGATGACATTCTCGCACACCTATCGAATGCTGTAGAGTATAACCGATGACATTCTCACACACCTATCTAATGCTGTAGAGTATAACCGATGACATTCTCACACACCTATCTAATGCTGTAGAGTATAACCGATGACATTTTCACACACCTATCTAATGCTGTAGAGTATAACCGATGACATTTTCACACACCTATCTAATGCTATAGAGTATAACCGATGACATTCTCGCACACCTATCTAATGCTGTAGAGTATAACCGATGACATTTCCACACACCTATCGAATGCTGTAGAGTATAACCGATGACATTTCCACACACCTATCTAATGCTATAGAGTATAACCGATGACATTCTCACACACCTATCGAATGCTGTAGAGTATAACCGATGACATTCTCGCACACCTATCGAATGCTGTAGAGTATAACCGATGACATTCTCACACACCTATCTAATGCTGTAGAGTATAACCGATGACATTCTCACACACCTATCTAATGCTGTAGAGTATAACCGATGACATTTTCACACACCTATCTAATGCTGTAGAGTATAAGCGATGACATTTTCACACACCTATCTAATGCTATAGAGTATAACCGATGACATTCTCGCACACCTATCTAATGCTGTAGAGTATAACCGATGACATTCTCACACACCTATCTAATGCTATAGGGTATAACCGATGACATTCTCGCACACCTATCTAATGCTGTAGAGTATAACCGATGACATTTTCACACACCTATCGAATGCTGTAGAGAAAAATGATGACATTCTCGCACACCTATCTAATGCTGTAGAGTATAACCGATGACATTCTCGCACACCTATCGAATGCTGTAGAGTATAACCGATGACATTTCCACACACCTATCGAATGCTGTAGAGTATAACCGATGACCTTTCTGTACACCTATCTAACGATGGTAACCGTTGACATTTCCACACACCTATCTAATGCTGTAGAGTATAACCGATGACATTCTCACACACCTATCTAATGCTATAGAGTATAACCGATGACATTTCCACACACCTATCTAATGCTGTAGAGTATAACCGATGACATTTCCACACACCTATCGAATGCTATAGAGTATAACCGATGACATTTCCACACACCTATCGAATGCTGTAGAGTATAACCGATGACATTCTCGCACACCTATCGAATGCTGTAGAGTATAACCGATGACATTCTCACACACCTATCTAATGCTGTAGAGTATAACCGATGACATTCTCACACACCTATCTAATGCTGTAGAGTATAACCGATGACATTTTCACACACCTATCTAATGCTGTAGAGTATAACCGATGACATTTTCACACACCTATCTAATGCTATAGAGTATAACCAATGACATTCTCGCACACCTATCTAATGCTGTAGAGTATAACCGATGACATTTCCACACACCTATCTAATGCTATAGAGTATAACCGATGACATTCTCACACACCTATCTAATGCTGTAGAGTATAACCGATGACATTCTCACACACCTATCGAATGCTGTAGAGTATAACCGATGACATTCTCGCACACCTATCGAATGCTGTAGAGTATAACCGATGACATTCTCACACACCTATCTAATGCTGTAGAGTATAACCGATGACATTCTCACACACCTATCTAATGCTGTAGAGTATGACCGATGACATTTTCACACACCTATCTAATGCTGTAGAGTATAACCGATGACATTTTCACACACCTATCTAATGCTATAGAGTATAACCGATGACATTCTCGCACACCTATCTAATGCTGTAGAGTATAACCGATGACATTCTCACACACCTATCTAATGCTATAGGGTATAACCGATGACATTCTCGCACACCTATCTAATGCTGTAGAGTATAACCGATGACATTTTCACACACCTATCGAATGCTGTAGAGAAAAATGATGACATTCTCGCACACCTATCTAATGCTGTAGAGTATAACCGATGACTTTCTCGCACACCTATCGAATGCTGTAGAGTATAACCGATGACATTTCCACACACCTATCTAATGCTATAGAGTATAACCGATGACATTCTCGCACACCTATCGAATGCTGTAGAGTATAACCGATGACATTCTCACACACCTATCTAATGCTGTAGAGTATAACCGATGACATTCTCGCACACCTATCGAATGCTGTAGAGTATAACCGATGACATTCTCGCACACCTATCGAATGCTGTAGAGTATAACCGATGACATTCTCACACACCTATCTAATGCTGTAGAGTATAACCGATGACATTTCCACACACCTATCTAATGCTGTAGAGTATAACCGATGACATTCTCACACACCTATCTAATGCTATAGAGTATAACCGATGACATTCTCGCACACCTATCGAATGCTGTAGAGTATAACCGATGACATTCTCGCACACCTATCGAATGCTGTAGAGTATAACCGATGACATTCTCACACACCTATCTAATGCTGTAGAGTATAACCGATGACATTTCCACACACCTATCTAATGCTGTAGAGTATAACCGATGACATTCTCACACACCTATCTAATGCTGTAGAGTATAACCGATGACATTTCCACACACCAATCTAATGCTGTAGAGTATAACCGATGACATTTTCACACACCTATCGAATGCTGTAGAGAAAAAATGATGACATTCTCGCACACCTATCTAATGCTGTAGAGTATAACCGATGACATTCTCGCACACCTATCGAATGCTGTAGAGTATAACCGATGACATTCTCGCACACCTATCGAATGCTGTAGAGTATAACCGATGACACTCTCGCACACCTATCGAATGCTGTAGAGTATAACCGATGACATTCTCTCACACCTATCGAATGCTGTAGAGTATAACCGATGACATTCTCACACACCTATCGAATGCTGAAGAGTATAACCGATGACATTCTCGCACACCTATCGAATGCTGTAGAGTATAACCCGCGACCTTCCCGCACCATCTATAACCAACTTAGCTGTAGCTCAGTTAGCTAGACTCAGATATTTTCTCTGTCCCATGACGTATGACGTGTGGTATACAGTTTACTCGGTTCACTTTACAATCTTTTTCTTTATCGATCTTCTGTTTCCCATTTAAATGTTTAGCAACCCTAGACTACGTGTTTTTTTTCTGGTCAAACCAGTAAATGTTAGAGAAACAAGCAGGTAACCTTTTAAAGAAGTCAAAATGGTCTTCTCAGCTTTTAGAGACAGGAAAGAGTGTACTAGATAGGTTTCCTTTAAAAAGATGTGTCTTCAATGTCTGTTTCTTTTTTGACTCTCTCTTCGTTGTTTGGTTGACCACCAGCGTTCACTTCGAATGACATCACATTCTCTACGGCTGTGGCAACACCAGAAGCTTTAAAATCCTCACCACCCCTGATCCTTTCTTCTCCCATTCCCCTGGCCTCCCCTGTGGCGTCATTCATCAACATCGCCATAGCGAAACAACATTCCAAGCTGCATTGCGGGTGTTCTTTAAGGGACTTCAACATCTCAAACAGTGACACTCCTATGCGAACTGCAAGGAAGTTAAAAACCTTTTGTCATATTGAGTTATATTTACAACAAATTAAAACATGATAAGAAATTGTTTTCTTTCAAGTGAATACTTTTCCTCGACACCTATTGATGATCGACAGCGAAGTCACTCACTGGTTTTATAAAGAATAAGTAACATTTTTAAAGCCTTATTACCAATGGTTCATTATCTGTTCCATCCACTCACTCTTCATGTAATAAGAATAACGGCAAATCGTTTCTAGTTAGGAAAGCGATTTAAGTCAGTCAGTAAGTCGATTAGTAAAAGGGTACTTATCCCTGAGCGAGTCAGCCAGTTAGTTTGTTATTCTGTTTAATTCATCTTCACCAATCTGCGTGTCTTAATCACATTATTCCATGTCGCTGTGTTAACCATGGTTAGTTAACCCCTGCATTCCCCCATCCCCCTCTGTCATAACAGCGTGGCCCCATGTTACCAATAGTTACTGACATATGACAGAACGTATAAAATATTTCATCTTCTATATTTCAGTGTCGCTGGCTGTCTTTGGACGTTGGTTAATGACTCTATGCTTCTAATATACCAAACAATAAAAAGAAATATTAACTTACCGATTATTATTAAGGTAACAAACAGGTTGTTTGCCACAAGAAGAACTGCTACACCAACAGACTCGAGCTGGCTAGGCACATTTGACGTCACATCGACCTGAGTAGGAATCTTGAGCAGCATTCCCACGCTCATGTTCACGCTGGTGGCCAACAGTGAGACGAGCTGTAACCAGTACTCAAATGAATCACTGACTGGTTTGTAGTGTGCAAACACGACAGTGTACAATCCGGATACCAGGGCTGCCACACCCAGATGGGTGCGGCTTTCCGCTCCTGCCAGAGCAAGCGCCGATGTCAGGACCACTTTTCGAGCTAGCTCCACCACCTCCCAGAACCAACAACTCGGTGAGTAGTTTTCATAAAGGAAACTTATCCCTTGGGAAATCTCATTCCCTGGCATAAACATATCTTGTTCTTCGTGTAAGGTATCATTTTGATTTGCCTCGAGAAATTCTACTCGGTCATATCTGTCAGCCTTGATGCCTTTCCAATTAGCGTCTCCAAGGTTTTTCTGTCGTTTTAACGCAATCGTTTTGTTCTTTAACTGGTGTGACCTCCAAAGCAGAAATAACGTTCCCAAGGGGAAGCCAACGACAAATGCCAGTGAGATGTATAAAAAGACCACATAGGAGTTAAACTTCTTGGTATAACAACGCACCGAGTAATCAAATCTGAGAAAGTCCTCACAGTTCTTTTGCTGAGAGTCCATGCAAATCCTGTGGCAGGCTGCAGGTAGCATTTGAAGAATCTGAGCTGACAGAGCAGGATATGTAAGAAACAACAACAGAAAGATACACCTGTAGCAATGTTCCTTTGATGAAAAGTTTGCACGTTTTATGTCGTTGTCAGCTAGATCGCTGCGTCTGGAGTTACACAACTTGCTGATGTTATGTGCCACAGCAAATGACATCACTCCGAAGACGTTGACTGCAACGAACACTAACAGGGTGGAGTAAGTGTCTACTTTAAGCTCATTTTTGAAGCAATGCACTGGGACGATCTGTAACAAATTGAGTTGGACAACTTGCGCGTAGTTAATTAACTTTATCAGTGCGTTTGGCCACTTTATGTAAGAGAAAGAGGTCAGAGTTCCAGATGTAACCTGGTAGAATCCAATGACGATCTTCAGCCGAGCTAACAGAATATCTGTGTATGTTCGACCATTCGTTGCCTTTCTTTTCTTCCCCAATAAAAGAGGTGCTATGATAACAGCCGAGATTACAACCACAAGGCAGACTTGACCAATTAACCAAGGGAGGGTGGGGCATTTTTGACAGGTTGAAACGAGGCGGTAATAGCCTTTGCTGCAAACTGCGCACAAGGCGCCCTGGTACCCAACAGCACATTTAGATTCCATTCCTCCAAGACACGATTCTGGCACTGGACATGCATAGGCTGTTGGGAAGGATTCAGTGTATACCGCCTGTTTGGTGTCGTACGAATCGTTAAATATCATCAAGTTTTTAGTGAGATTCTGGTACAAGTCAAGACTCTTCGCACTTTTCCATTTCCAGAAGAAACCTGCCCTTAGTTTCACGGTCTCGTTTTGACACAGCAATCCTTTGGATGGGCACGGTTGGCAAGCTCCAAATCTGTCCAAGCGGTAAAATCCTACAATGCAGCTACAGGCCCTGAATCCAGCAAAACGATCGTACTGAGTTCCTGAAAACAAGTATTGTTTTAGTACAACTGATGTAGCATAAAATAACTGGAGATGAAACACTCATTATTTTTCCAGGCTTCCAAGTGTTCTGTCCGTAGTCAGTATTATACACTCACGTGTTTAAATGACTAGCTGTCAACTATTGAAGAAATGTAACAAACACGATGACCTGAGATGGACTAGCCTTCCACTCTGGGTGAGGGGATACTTATTGATATATGATACGGAAACAATAATAAGTAGGCTGTGTTTATTTTGTGACCAAACCATCAGGTTGCAAGTTAGCAACAGCGCTCTTTACTACTCTTAAGTAACATAGAGCCGAATTGCAGGTTAGAGTGAACAATAATCTGGAAGAGCATTATACTTCAAGACATTTACAGCAGTCATATCCCAATCGTGATCTAGAACACATAAAAATGACGCCAGTTTCAGATTAATCGGTTAAAATGCCTGTCAAGTTAAATGGTCTGATGCTCGTCAACAGACGCCTTTACACTTGTCAGGCAAATTTAACAAGATCGTTATTAACCCATAATAATAAACCGTAAGATTAATCACATGACAAGTTCAACGAGTTTTGGCACGACTGTTTGTTCTCACGCTATTTTATTTCTGACCTTGTGGGCAGCCCTTGCATTCGTTCTCAGCCTTCCCCGGCGCAGAATCTGGACTAATGTATTTTCCAGAAGGACACATCTTACAACCTATCCCATGAGTCAACAGTCCAACAAAAGGCATCACGTCCTGGTAGAATCCTCCTATTCAACCAAAAGAGAAGGTTTAATGAAAAAATGCTATATTACGCAAAAATATTTTTGAAAATGTTTTGTTACAGTATGCAATTCATTATTATGACAATATTTTATGATTCTGTTCCACGGCATTTGATTTTTATAATAAAGAAGAAACAAATCCTTTGGCACAGCTTTATTATGATTAATACCTGGAGGGCAGGGTTTGCAGCGAACTGTTCCAAAGGAATATGTCCCTAGTGGGCATGGGCTGCATATTAGCTCAGGATAAGCCATTTGGCACTGATATCCAGATGATCGCAGTGCTGAAAACAGAAAGTAGCCAGCGAACATACGAAGTTTGGGTGGATTTCCTGATGCTCTGTTGAAAATGTACAAAACAATTTATTACCCAGTAACATAACAGGATCTTTCAGGTCACCACATCAACAATGAGTAGTCTTCTTAAAGGCCAGAATTAATAGAGGTTTTCATTTTTTATACTCTTGTTTTTAATCATCATCGGCGACCTTCTCTTTTCACTGGTTACACGATGATTCCATTGATTGTCGGCTGGTTATTTCTTATCTATAGTTTTTGCACGCTTTGAAATCGTAGTTGTTTTGTACTTTGGCACTTTAAAATCGTATTTTTTTTTGTATTTTGTCACTATAAAATCGTACTATTAGATCAATAAGAATAAAAAGATCATCTTCAGTACATGTAGACACTAAGCTCCTGGAGGCTTGTGGTAGCTTTACTTGGAAATATTGCCAGGTCCGTTCCAATGATATTCCTAAACAAGAAATTGTCCAGAAATAAGCTGTTTTGATTAAGGTAAAGGAATTTCAGACAAAATGAAAAATAGACGTTTAACAGGGGGATTCTACGTACATATACTTAAGTTCGGCAGTGTTTGTGAAGGCAGAATCGTCTATATTCCGCAGGGGATTTTGAGCCAAATTTCTGCAATGCATTAAACAATTTAAGATGTACTTGTTTTACATAAAATAAGACAGCAAAGAACAAAAAATAAATTCAAAGTGACGTTCACGTTTCCTTCAGTCCAATAAAAAAAGACCAACATACAAATACTGTATTCCACTAAGCGATCCAAAGTATGTGTCTCTGACTCGAACTATATTGTTCCTTGATAGATCCCTGCAACATAAATCGTACATCTACTGTCTATAGAATTTTATAGCGAGCAAACCATTAGAATTGGCATTCATTATTCTAAATATAGACAAGAAACATACAATACCTGTTATGCACAATTCAATTCTATTCATTAATAATTCATAAGTATATCAGTCTATCACACGAGGCAAATCAATCACGTGCATGAACCTTAATACTTGGTAATATACCGTAACATTCTGAAAAGCCCGGGTGGGTTTGATATCAGTCTCAGGGGGAAAGCGGGGTTGAAAGTCCAGACAATGCAATTATCGCCAAATTTTTAATGAAAATCTTATGATTTTTAATCGTCGCCGTGATATATTTATAAAGATCACAGTAATCTTTATATAAAGAATACTAATATTAGTCAGGACTGTTAGTACAACAAATCGTGACTTTTGTTCACTACATGTTATACGATATGTTTTGCCCTTGTATTTGGAAACTTCTCCAACAAAATAAGCAACCAACGGTTTAGCAAGTAACCCGTTATGTTGAATGACACCAGTGCCCACGTGTAAATTGTTAGGAAAGCAAGTGGATTTAGCGATACAAGCTGCTCATTTCTACTTGTTCTTTGCCACTGAAAAAAAATTGTTAAAGTCGTTTTATCCACCTTACCTGTCAACTTTGGTATAGCATTTATTTAAAATATTATTTTTACCTCAGAACTTTAGAACAGCATACAAACAGAATTTTAGCACCCATCATGTTCGAGTATATCAGGCTTTCTGCACCAATTTCATGATAAAAAATTGATAATTAGTAAAGGTCGAAATGTTTTGTTACTTTACCGTGTTCTAGCTTGTGCTATTGGTGGTTTACACGTCGGCCATGTTGGGGATCATAACAATGAAATTGTCATCCTTTGAGAATAAAATGCTAATTTTATGCAAACCATTTCTATTGTTTTTGACCCAAAACATGGCCGACGTACAAACCACCAATTGACTGAACTGACACTGCTTATAAAATACTTGCAATTGAATGAGTTCTTACAGATACTGCACACTTCCGAGATCGGTAAACGCGCCGCTTTGAATTTCGTAAATGCCATTTTCAGCTAGCAACCTAAAGAAAAAATGAAAGATAACGATGTTATTATATATTTCACTGACACTTTTTTCATAAACTCCTCTCTTTAACTTTTAACCCAAGAGTGCCAAAGAACGAAATTCAAGAAAAATCCCAAATTTAATATTTTAAAATTAAAAACTAATGGTACCATGTGAAAGTACTGCCGAAGAGGTTTCATTTGTGTCGTCACACCATAGGATTTCGTCCACAAACTCAAAAGTTAGAACTACATTACATGTCTCCATAATTAACTCTGACAGTGAAAGGGTTAACTTGGATTATATATGGAAAAGCGGGACTTATATGGAATTAAGAAGGACAGACAACAAAATTACGACCAATAAAAAGGATAAAAAATGTATGTACGTACAACAGTGTAACGTCCGTCAAGCCATCAAGAGAACCATTAGTTATCGCGGATATTCGATTATCACTAAGCCCCCTAGAAAACAAACGATTAAAGAATATCGTATACCAACAAAGAAATATGTTCCTATACTAATACAATGCCATCCGGGCTTTGGATTTGGGGGTGCCAGCAGACCCCTATTTTGAACTATATAAACAGTTTTCAACACTGTAACGGTTACCTTTGAAAATGTATGTTGTTTAGCAGACGAAACGTCAAGTTTATTATTAAAATGCTTATGTTTATCACCGCTGTTTGTGTTTCATTTTTGATCACGTTACGATGCCCTAAGAACAAGAGTTTATATGATAAATTTATCCACTTTTTGAACTACATTGTAGTAGCTGGAACAAGGATAGTTGCAGTCATCAAACTATCGTCACCTAACTATCATCTGCTGCTTATACAATACCTTAGTAATAACAGCAAGGAAACACAAGAACGCCTTGATATCCTCGTAAATACAGGGACCCCAGTAGTATAGTAGGCGCCAAATTAACCCCCTATTTTGGGAGGAATCTCATTAGCATGAGGAGGACTACATTGATGTAGGTGATGTCATAGGCTATTGTCTTCATGTCTTGAATAAAATGCAGAGGAATCTCATAGACTTGCAGACTTAACGCCGACTTGTTTTTTTTTTTCTTTCATATCATTTAAAATCACTGATCCGTTACGTAATTACGCAAACTTCCATTTCTTGTCATAAATGGTGGTGGTCAAACAGAAAACAGTGGCCGCTTGTAAAGTATAAGGTTTTGTAAGAAAATCTAGCGATGTAGAAATAAGACTCCTATGTTTATCTCTATGGATTTTATTTTCCACTACATATGAATTTTAACCCAATGCATGCAGGCTTCTATTGTAGTCGTTCACGGCAGTGTGTGCAGTGTTTTGGAACTGGTTTGTTCGCACCATAATTAATCGGGAAGAATGCCAAGTCTGCCCGATTAATAAAATGAGTAGTGATTCTCGGTCACTTTTTGACGCCTGTTCTAGAAAGTTCTAGTAAATTTATAAAGTGTTTTTGAGATAAGAGTTTCAAAGTTTAAGAGTTTACCATTGTTGATGTTTTGTATGTGATGTCAAACACGAAATTGATTATAGAACACCAAGAGGAAGATATGAAGTGACGTTTCGAAGGAAAATTCAACCATAATCAGTTTTTAGCGACACAAGATGGAAAGCTTTAATTTATGACAAACAATAAGCTGTACACAGCTTGAACTCGTGGCGCCTTTAACTTATTGCAGCATTGATTCCCGAGTGTATGTTTTTCAGTGCTTTTACGGAGAAACATAACTTTAAATTATGTCTAATCAAAGACTCCTAAGAGCCAACCCGTGAAGAAGAAATGCCCTGGCTGTGGCATTTTGATCAGAATTCATTCAATAGTACAACCCCAGTTGTACAAAAGAACGTTGATCTTAAAAATAAAAAAAATCTATGACCTCTTAAATAACTTGGCTTTATCAAAGAGCCTTAATCACTTGATTCTTATCGCCAAGCTAGTCTTTTCTAGATCAGACCAGTCCGTAAGTAGTCGCCCTTTGTGTGCATGCTTTGTTTTATGTAACGTTGATAGTGTGTATATGTGATGTAAGAAAGGTAGTGTGAAATACTTGATCTTGTGTGTATAATCTTTTCGTCTTGATAACGTCAATGAAAAAAAACTACTGTTCACAAAATACTCACATGTAGCCAAGGTTGCTAAGACTTGAGAAACAACTTTGTGGTATCCACTTCAAATTATTATGGTGCATATCCCTAGTTAAGATTCAGTATAAAGAAATATAGGTCAATACTGGCTGGCAAAGTAGCAAATCTGTTATTTGAGGCACTGAGTTTCTCATTTGTACTTGGTGTAAGCATATACGTGATATGCACGTGATAACTTGTAACTCGACCGCTAGATGGTAAAACTATTCTTTTTTCCTGTAAAGCGTTGTTCCAGCAGATAATTGAGCCCGAAGGCAAACTGACATCCCACTTTTGAAGTTAGAAAGCCGGAGTTCGAAGCTCGTCGGGAGCTATTTATTTTGCTCTTCTATTAACAGCAATAATAGTATTTCGACATAAGTGCAATATGCAGATTTTAAGCGGTAAATGACGAGAAAATGCTTACAGTCTCCAAAGCGATGAAATGATATCAAATGTGGTTTTATTTACATTTGTGAGTCTGTTTTGAGAGAGGTCTCTGCAAAAGAAACAAAGGATCTAAAGAAGTGGTTCCTTCATTGTTCTCACATCGTCCATCGGAGGTAAAAATATCACTTCAAGGTTTTAGTTGCTAAAAGACCTGTGAGTGTGAATAAACCTGCTATTTAAAAAATTCTCATTGAATGAAGAAGCTCGTAGCGGTCTCCCCGGACTTAGTAAAGATTTGATTGTTGTGTAAATTAACTGGTTCTGAAAAGCCACAATAGGGAGGTTCAATAAAGGATGAATGTCCCATTCACGATCAGCTATAACCCAACTGTACTGTACTGTTGTGTGTACTATACTGCAAGAAACAACCCGTTCTCAGTCACCCACAGAACGCTTGAATGAAATGTACAGAGAAGTACCTGTGGTCGCTTCCTGTCGGTCATCTAACGTTCGTGACCTACTCGTTCATGCAGTAAACTGGAAAATAAATTGGCACACCTTAGCTGTCCACTCCCTAGCTGTCCAAACCCTAGCTGTCTACACCCTAGCTGCCTACACCTTAGCTGACCGCCTTAGAGAAGTCCGCATTATGGAGAGCTGATGTAACCTGACACAAAAATCTGTGGCGTTAAAAAAGCTAGTCAAGAATCACAAAGTGTAAACATTTAAAGTCCTTA
Source organism: Dendrophyllia cribrosa (assembly GCA_024195265.1). Lineage (NCBI taxonomy): Eukaryota > Metazoa > Cnidaria > Anthozoa > Scleractinia > Dendrophylliidae > Dendrophyllia > Dendrophyllia cribrosa. The sequence continues at coordinate 17,680,495 of JAJLRJ010000004.1, forward strand.
AGAAATTGAGAAGTTTCACTTACAGTTGTTTTAATGAAAATAAGCCTTGAAATACTTGCTTGTCAATCTGTATTATCTCATTATTAGATAAATCACTATTAAGTAGAAAATGAGTAGCATATCAGAAACATGAGTAAATTTGTCTTGTTCAGTTCAACACCCTATGCACAAAATTAAAGCTGGATTAATTTAATAAACTTTCTACAATTATAAATCTAACTGACGTAAAACTGAAGATAACGAAAACTGACTGTCATAACAAAGCATATTCATTTGTACTTAAAATAATCACAAGTATTAGCTGTTAGTATTCTTAATTTATATCAATTCAGTCGATATAACCGCTTATGCCATTAAGACAACGGATCTCTGGAGCCAGGGTAATACAAAATTCAACTCCATTTGCAACGAATTATTTTGCCAAATAGCTCGGATCCAAATGCTTATACCGCCCTTAGATTTTCGGATTACATTACATGAAAAGTAAGGGTTCGAAACCGGAAATGTAAACTGACTTTTTCGAAAAGCGAAGACACACGATTCAACATAGCCTGTGTGCAGACGTCTCTTATGATACACGATTCAACATAGCCGGCGTTGAGACGTCTCCTATGATACACGATTCAACATAGCCGGCGTGCAGACGTCTCCTATGATACACGATTCAACATAGCCGGCGTGCAGACGTCTCCTATGATACACGATTCAACATAGCCTGCGCGCAGACGTCTCCTATCATACATGATTCAACATAGCCGGCGTGCAGACGTCTCCTATGATACACGATTCAACATAGCCGACGTGCAGACGTCTCCTATGACACACGATTCAACATAGCCTGTGTGCAGACGTCTCCTATGATACACGATTCAACATAGCCTGCATGCAGACGTCTCCTATGATACACGATTCAACATAGCCGGCATGCAGACGTCTGCTATGATACACGATTCAACATAGCCTGCATGCAGACGTCTCCTATGATACACGATTCAACATAGCCTGCATGCAGACGTCTCCTAGGATACACGATTCAACATAGCCTGCATGCAGACGTCTCCTATGATACACGATTCAACATACCCTGTGTGCAGACGTCTCCTATCATACATGATTCAACATAGTCTGCATGCAGACGTCTCCTATGATACACGATTCAACATATCCGGCGTGCAGACGTCTGCTATGATACACGATTTAACATAGCCTGCATGCAGACGTCTCCTATGATACACGATTCAACATATCCGGCGTGCAGACGTCTGCTATGATACACGATTCAACATAGCCTGCATGCAGACGTCTCCTATGATACACGATTCAACATAGCCGGCGTGCAGACGTCTCCTATGATACACGATTCAACATAGTCTGCATGCAGACGTCTCCTATGATACACGATTCAACATAGCCTGTGTGCAGACGTCTCCTATGATACACGATTCAACATAGTCTGCATGCAGACGTCTCCTATGATACACGATTCAACATAGCCTACGCGCAGTTCACACGATTCAACATGGCCGGCATGCAGACGTCTGCTATGATACACGATTCAAAATAGCCTGCATGCAGACGTCTCCTATGATACACGATTCAACATAGCCGACGTGCAGACGTCTCCTATGACACACGATTCAACATAGCCTGTGTGCAGACGTCTTCTATGATACACGATTCAACATAGCCTGCATGCAGACGTCTCCTATGATACACGATTCAACATAGCCGGCATGCAGACGTCTGCTATGATACACGATTCAACATAGCCTGCATGCAGACGTCTCCTATGATACACGATTCAACATAGCCTGCATGCAGACGTCTCCTAGGATACACGATTCAACATAGCCTGCATGCAGACGTCTCCTATGATACACGATTCAACATACCCTGTGTGCAGACGTCTCCTATCATACATGATTCAACATAGTCTGCATGCAGACGTCTCCTATGATACACGATTCAACATATCCGGCGTGCAGACGTCTGCTATGATACACGATTTAACATAGCCTGCATGCAGACGTCTCCTATGATACACGATTCAACATATCCGGCGTGCAGACGTCTGCTATGATACACGATTCAACATAGCCTGCATGCAGACGTCTCCTATGATACACGATTCAACATAGCCGGCGTGCAGACGTCTCCTATGATACACGATTCAACATAGTCTGCATGCAGACGTCTCCTATGATACACGATTCAACATAGCCTGTGTGCAGACGTCTCCTATGATACACGATTCAACATAGTCTGCATGCAGACGTCTCCTATGATACACGATTCAACATAGCCTACGCGCAGTTCACACGATTCAACATGGCCGGCATGCAGACGTCTGCTATGATACACGATTCAAAATAGCCTGCATGCAGACGTCTCCTATGATACACGATTCAACATAGCCGGCGTGCAGACGTCTCCTATGATACACGGTTCAACATAGCCGGCGTGCAGACGTCTCCTATGATACACGATTTAACATAGCCTATTAGTTGCCATGGTAACGAGACAAGACTGCCAAATTAGACTTCTCTGTAAACGAGGAAGCCCAAGCTACGTGTATGTGTATATTATACCTAGTATCGCGAAACAAAACTCTCGAAAGACAGCAATAAGGTCGTGTATATTTTATTTGGAAGACTGGTCAATAACTATATGGAGCCACCTTAAACGGCACTTTTAACAGAAACATAAACATGACTTTCTAAAGCCTTTGGTTAAATTGACCGGCAGGTAAAATCGACGATGAAAGATTTGAAACTGTTATTGTTTGTTCAATTAAAGACTTTTCCTTTTGGATATTAGGCAATACTTCGAGCTGATCTTCCGATGCGAAAAAAAAAAGAGAACAAAAGCATTCTCCATATGAAAATAACTGTTAATATTTCTTACAGCGTCCTCAGACTTTCAAGATCTGAAAATGTTCCACCGTGAAGAGTAGTTATTTTATTGTCAGATAAGTACCTAGAAAACATCATCAAAAGAAAAGCAATCATCCTGGAGCAGGTTAGTCTCCTACGCAGCACGTCACGTCACGCAACGGTCCTCCCACGTGACGACATAAACAGACTTGAGGCAGACATGGTATTTTTTACTTCGGGTTCACAATTAAAAGGAACCGGCAAGCAACAGAACGTTGATGTCACCGGATTTCTTAGGAAGTTTTTACTATTTGTTATTTTTAATTTTCCTATTTAAAGTATTGTAAAGTGCTATGAACTGTTGGTTGAATATGTGCTCTATATAAGCATTTGTTTATTATTACTATTATGATTAAGATTTATTACTATTTATGATTTGTAAAGGAATTTATTGTAAACTTATAAATTGTGTTTTATAATTAAAGTTCTCTATATAATTATTATGATTATTATTATTATTGTTATTATTATTATTATTATTATTATTATCAGCAACCGGAAGTCCGGTGTTTCTTTTTGTGGCACACTGCTGCTTCTTTTTTGAACGTCTAGGGTGTGATGACGCAATTAAGACAGAAGACGTATAGAAACGTTTATTCGAGGTAACGGCGTTAATTTGGGGTCCGGTGTAAGTATTTGAAATCCACTTAAGAATCGCCCCGATATACCAATCTTATCAACACAGCGTATCCTCGTTTTCTAAGTGACTCAAACCCATCGTTAAACAGACCCTGCGCTATGACGAGCACATTTTAGTGATTAGGGATGAAGTCGAAACTTTTTTCTGTAAATTTCAGATATTTCTGATAACACGTTAGACTGCCAATATGATAAACAACTGAATACTTTTCTATACACCTGATTGATTGAAGAAACGTTGTCAGGAAAAAAAAGCAAAAACCATAAAGCATACGACATAATGGAATTCTGGGACCAAGCCAAATAAGGTATGTTAACATTCCATTGATTGGTGTTTACAATCTATTCGTATCTAAACGTTTTTCAGGGGATAATTTTGGGTATATCTTGTTATAATAGTGTGCAATCATCTCAGAACACGAGAAATTTCTCCACTTCCCAGCAAGCTATTCGGTCGTATCGTTTATGCTTCACACTTTTCACAGACAACGTTTTTTCAATAACATGTACAGCTGTATACCCTTGGTGTATGCATAAACGCCGGGCTTCGAATAAACGCTGGATTCAAATAACTAACGCAGATTACAACGAGGATGAGTTCTAAATAAACGCCGAGGGCGTTTAATTGCGAAAATATGAACAATACGTAAACTGCATGGATTTATTTACAGCAAAAAGAAATATTTTTAACATCCTTAGTGAGTTCTTTTAAAAGTGAGTTACTCACAGATCTGTAAGATAAAATAAATTCTCAAACACACCATTTCGGATATTGCTAAGAAGATTGCTGGAGAGGTTTCTATAAAAAATAAAACACAGTGTACGTCTTATAAAAGCAGATTGATCACAACCAATAAAATAATGTTATAGAACACTATAACAATTTTTATAAAGCTTGAAGTAATAGATCAAAAAAGAGTGTGAGTTTTTCATCAGGGGTTCCAAACACCGAGAAAGAAATGATCCGCCTTCGGCGTCGTGCTTTTATTGTTTCGAGGTGTTTGGAACCCCCGATGAAAAACGAAGCACGAGTTTTTGATATGACTTCTCAAACGCGCATAAAAATACAATGCAATAAAACAAATATATTCTCTGTGTAATTAGCACCGTTTGTTTTAATGAGAAACAGAGAGTGCATTCTTTTGCATTTGTCACAACTCTCTTCCTGCATACATTTGTAGAGTTTGAAAGTTGTTTGCCTCGTGTTAGCGGTCATTTATTGTAGTTGATGCATGATGGCAGAGATCAAGGATGGCGGAGCGAGTCGTTTTTGCCGCCGTATCTCTTAATGACTGGCTCGTGAAGTTTTTTATGGAAGTAGCTAAACAGTCGGGTGAAAGGTATCCACCCAGAACTGTGTACGGGATAGTATGTGGTCTGAAGCGTCACTTGGAAGACAAAAATGGCGTCGAGGCATTGAACCCACTTGATGCTCAGGATAAAAGGTATAGGAAATTAAATAAAGTTTTGTTTGCTTGTTTGGTATTTCTTTCGGGAATATTTTAAACTATTATTTAAGTAACATGCTGTTCTTGTTTGATTCATTAGGTTTGGGATCTTTCGATATGCTTTAGATGCAGAGATGAAGACGCTAATTAATAATTCTCTGTATTATTGTAATTTTTCGGATTGCTGATTAAAATTCAAGTGTCTTGATCAGTGTCTTGATCAGTTTTTGAACTGATCGGTGATGTCTTGATCTGTATTTTCATTGGGTATCAAGATACATGCACCTGACCGAAATGGAATACTCCGATTGGTAATAACCTTTTGAATAATTAATGAGTTTGAGAATGTATGTTTGAACAAACAAAAGTGATAATAAGGTGTGTTTTTTTCAATAACTTTATTAATGTTAATCTTGCTAGAGGCCTGATTAGCCTCATCAACCCGAGTTGAAATAACGTTCCCTACCCAAAGTTACCTAACAGTTGTACACACAACATTAAAATACGAGTATCTCTATGCAGTTAACCACTGAGTAATACTAGGTTCCAGTGTTACCGTATGAATGGATACCAAGTTGAGTTCTTGTGCCCTCATACTCGGGCTCTAACCGCAAAGAAATTGGAAAGACGGCGCGAAAGAATGTAAAACGTAGTTTTGTTTACACTTACAAAAACTCAAGGTCTGCTAAGCCATAAAGCGCTCCTCTGTGAATGTCCTCGATTTTGTTCTCTGGAAGAATTCTGGTACAATTTAAATAACTGGTCTATTGATGTTATATTTAACACTGTTGATGGATTTATTGATTCCCTGGGTGATATTCCACGTTCAGTTTACGTTGAAACAAATTTTTTGGAAAATTATTTACTTTCATTACGTTTTTTTGAGTCTAACAGCAGTTTGTGCTTCTGATTAATAAATAATGCCTCTGAAAACAGAGTGTTAAAGGAACCATGCCAGACCACTGACTTGACAAACCCACCCAAAAAAATCCAAGGGCGTGGTACAAAGGATAAGATGACACAAAGCTTGCTCATAACCTGCACTGCTGCAATACTGATGGTGAATGGTTAAGCAAGAAGCGGGCACAAATACTGATGTGGCACTAGTTTCATTCATTCATTCATTCATTCATTCTTTTTTTTTTTGCCATTAACCACATTAAAAATATATAATAATAATAATAATAATAATAATAATAATAATACAATACACTAGAAATTTATAATAACTTAAAAGACGATAGACTACAAAATGTTTAAGGTGGTAGTGTCAAGGAAGCCTATATTAATTCTACTTTAATTCTACTGAAGTCAGAAGGAACACTTACAATCTCCACAGGTTTTCTAAATTTTCAAACATTTTGAATCCTAAATATTTTATTTTATTGTGCTGAAGTTTCCTGTAAAAAAAAATAAATGAAAATAAGGAGGTTTTAAGAAAGATCAGTTTCTCAATACCTCGGTGCTGCGTCAGTAAACAAGACACTTGTTGGGTTATGAACTTGGAGTACACTTAGCTAAATTATCCGCTGTAGAGAAGGTACTCTCCTGGAGGTTACTGTTGTGAGACGGGAGCCCATGATAAAAGGAATCGATTTTTCCGCATTCGGTGACAAGGTTTTCAAAATGGCCTCCAATTCCTGAACTCGTTTCCTCTTATTTTTGTCACTCGCGTCCATGTATTTCTCCCACTTTCACTTTAGTTCTTTGCTAGCAGAGACATTTTCCCTTATCCCGACCTATAAACAACATCACATTTTTCCAGCAATTTTCCTTGCCACAAAGAAAGAAATTAATCAAAATGTAAACATTTTTTTGTTACCACGTTGACCTGAGAAAAGAAAATATTCATTGGATATGAATGCTGGATGAAGAGAGCTGGAGGAAAGAAATCGAATTAATGCAGGTTATCACGAAATACGTGACCTTATTTCCACTGCTTGTCGGGTGTGATCTGGACAGGAATGGACCGATGGCTTAAAGCACGACCCGCTCAAAAATGACTTAACAGTGGCACAAGCGAGTCTCTTCGCGTGACCTTGCAACTGAACAGAAGTTTTCTATAGGACCTATAGCGTTGTGCCTCCTTCACAGAAAACCCGATTACCTCATATAAGGAAATTCGTTTCGAGTAAGCGATAACAAATCCTAAATACTAAATAAGTAATCGGTAAGGAAATGAATATGGTGTATCTAATGATCTGCTAAAGATAACATTTACAGCTGCGAGATGTTCTCAACACCTTCCAATGTTCCTGTCATGTTTGATATCTTATTGTACCCAAGATCTCTGGAACAAAAATGCAATAAAATGATATTTTCAATGAAGATTTCTTTTGCAGCTTTTACGTCAGTTTGACTGACATTCTTGAAGCAAATGGTAACGGCGTTATATTGTTTCATTGTGTAAATGTTATGGTTAATGATGAATTTGATGTCTTTAAATTGAACCTTCACAATCACTGACCAACATTATTCAGAAAGAAATGAACGTGTAAGTCTCTGATGTGATGCAATTCCGGGTAATTCATGAATTTTGTTCATTGCTTCGTTCAGATCTGAATAGATCAGATCCTCTTTCACTTTCTGCATGATATCTGGTATGACAGGTCATAGTATAACAATATCTCTATTTTCCTGTGACACTGGACTTCAAAAGCAACTTACAGAACAAGAAGATTATGCAGATCGTAGAACGAGTTGGGTTCAATGTAAGCTATTTCGTTTTGAGACAAATCCCTAAAAAAAATTAATACAGCCAAAAAGAATTGATAAGGTTGAACACGTGTACTTGAACGGAAGTAGTTTCTTTATTACACCATGAATTATAGCAACTTACAAAGTAGCCATTTTCCTGAGACCTGCAAACATTCCTTTGTGGATAGCCACCATTTTGTTTTTTCGTAACACTCTGAAAGATAAGTTAAGTACCGAGTATGTAAAAGAGTTTACTCAACACTCAAGGTTTGTGAGATGTGATTTTGCTGTTGCTACATACGAGCACAATCTGAGTATTTACTCAAAAAACGTTTGCTATTTTTAAACCGTGAATACGCGCATGCGTAATGAACGGGTTATCGGTAACGGAGACAGATATGCAAATGAGCACTCGCTCACTCGCTCACTCACTCACTCACTCCTTCCATCAGCTGTAAACTTAGCGCCGTAATGTTTGTTACCAATGCGTTTTGTAACAAGAATAACGTCAATCCAGCGATAACAATAACTAAATTGTCGTAAACGAATATAAACAGCAATAAGCTTAAAGATATTTCGCATTTGGAGTCTTTAATGCAACGTTAAAATCGATCTAAAAAGGATTTTTCAACCGAGACACGCGTTTTGATGCGTATCTACCTTGAAGTAATTAAATTTATCCTGTTCCAAGCCAGTGATCATGGTGGCCGAATGGTGTAATTCGCGGGACGACAGCCGAAAGGTCCCAGGTTCAAGTCTCGCTGTTTCGTCCTTTTTTTTCTTGTTTTTTTTTCTTTCTTCTTCGGACTGAACATTATGAAAGTGATGTACCTTATTTTTCTTTTTGCGTTTGTCAAAACTCCTTACGTTAAAAAAATATTGAATCTTTTCAGTGTGAAAACATAAGCTTGCCGCAATATTGCGTTACGCGTTAGCATTTCTTATTCACGGGTTGGCTCTTAGGAGCCTTTGATTAACTCTTGAATACGCAAAACGGTAAACGAGTTATAGCAGACAGGACAAATATGCAAATTTTCACTTCTTCTGTCCGTCAGTCAGTCCTTCCTTCCATCTATCGGCTGTCAACTTTTATTTGTAATTTCACTGACCAGTCCATAAGGCTTCGAGCTCTAGAGAACTTCAAATGGATTTTTCAAGACTTCGGAAAACTAGATTATGTATATTTTAAATCTGTTTACTTGTCAATTCTCAGCGAAGCATTTTGACAGCGTATTGCAAAATGCATCTCAAAACGACGACCATTCCACTTGGCTACGCAACAGTTTCGAAAAAAAATATCAGGTAAGTTAACATCTCCCATTTTAATTTCATTTTTCAGTTACAAATAAGCGCAATTAATATTTAGTTTACAAATATAACAAGCGTGTGGGTTCCCTACGCCTGAATCATGTCCGCCATGCACTAAGTATAAAAAGAGCGTTCCATACTCAAGAGTTGGCTCATAGGAGCCCTTGATTTGTTTGGTTTTCGCTCAGTGGTCTCCAAAAACAAACTGAAGCGCAAATTATAGCATCTGATGGTAACGATCAAGGTTAGGAAAGGAAATAAAAGAAAAACCAAGCGTTATAGGCTTTATAAGCACGGAATAACAGGACGTTATATGTCGAAAAGGGGGGATTTTTTACCAGATCTTCGATGTTATGTCATGAAAATGAAAACTGTTTACATTTTTAACTGTTATGATTCAACATGAAATACTTTATATAAAACTGACGATTTTGGAAGTTTAGATGCCAAAAAGCTACCTACAAGTTGTCCAGGTTGGTTGACTCGTTGAAAGCTCCCGGAGCAACGTGGCGAATATTGTTATCTCCCAACAACCTGCGAATAGTTAAATTTTCTGTGTTAAAAGAGAGTTAAAAATATTGTTGTTACTTTTATCTATTAAAAGGAATGAAACTTTGCACTGCCATATCAGCTTTTTGTTTTGTTGAAAAGAAACAGCACAACGCAATCTTCAACCGCTGTCGGAAAACTCGAACTAGACTGGTAATTGTCAGAACACAAATAATATATATAATATTATCATATAAAAGATCACCGTTGTTACGGTTACATAAATCGCGCCTTTCGCAGCAGCGCCTTCGATTTGACAGCGGCGCCTTTGTCAAAGTAGTCTCGACACAATTTCAGAATGGCGGACGAACCTAACTGGAATCTAAATGTTCTCGATTTAATTGACGGCAATTCTAAATGCAGATTTATTGATGTGTCCAAAGCTTATTGCTCAACAAGAGAACAAAAATTCGGAAAGAAGAGAGAGAATTATAGAAAATCCCACCGGAGGAGCTGAATGTATACCTCAGTGAGTTCGAACGTAGAAAGGTGAACAATATGAGCCGTCTTCTCTCAGAGGAATCTTATCAAGCGTTGACCGTTATTTTACAAGGCGCGAATATAGGAATAGGCTATATTCATTGATCCCGAATTTACGAAATTGAGAGACGCATTGAAAGCAAAGCAAAAAGAACTAAAAAAACAAGGCCGTGGAAATAAACCGAATGCAGCAACTACTGCTCTCTCAGACAAGAAATTGATATTCTCTTTGAAAAAAAAAAAAGTCTTGGGAACAAGTTCTCCACAATCGCTACTGAACACTGTGTGGCTGAATAATATCATACACTTCGGTCTCAGATTTTGCACAGAACAACGAAATTTGCGTTGGGGCGATGTTGTTTTGGAGACTGATAGACAGGGCAAAGAATATCTTGTTCATACAGAGAGACAACAGAGAGACAGGGCGATAACCCACGAAATGCCAGGCCCGCGAAACCGAGAATGTATGAAAACAAAGAGATTCCAGCCGAGCGCAATCCGAATGTTTATAAACTGTACAGAGATAAACTTCCTCAGTCTATGTTGGAACCAGACGCTCTATTTTATCTGACGGTCAACCACTTTAAATCTTTTGTCCTGGGGCAGCAGAACGACTGTACTTAGTTTAAAGCACAACCTATGGGAATAAATAAACTGTACAGTATCCTAAAAGACATGTGCAAAGCGGGGGGAGTTTCCCGCAAAACAAACCACGCCGGAAGAAAAACACTCGTGCAAAAATTACAGGATAATGACGTCCCGCCAGGCGTCAGATAGTACAGATTACTGGCCACCAAAACCTCCAGTCAATAAACAGCTACAGCAGCTTACGAGAGCGACAAATAAAAAACATTTCAAACATTCTCTCGAGCACGGCGTCGACGAATCGTGAAGTTTCAGATGTTTCGCGAGAAGCGTTTCACTTTCCGGTCGGCGCACAACTTTTCACCACTATCAACTTGCAGCAAACTCATCGACTTCGCCAGTACATGAAAACCAGTTGCAAACGATGTTTTATGGCAATACAATTACAGGAGGGGTTTTCAACATCAATATGGCCTTGTCCGAATTTGAACCTCCAAAGAAAAAGTTTCGCCGAGTGATGTGCATTGAGTCAGACAGTGGAAGCAGCCAAGAAAATTGATCATCATGAACTTGACTGTCAACAGTGAGTTGAACAGTAAGTCAGCTTTAAGACATGACTTTGAGAAACCTTTACGCTAACTTTTGTTCCAAAACATTTGTTATTACATATTGTTGCTTATAGCTGTCTTTTCCGAATTCTAAAATTCTATGGGCCATTATTTTAGGATAGCCCTTTATTACATTGTAAAAGAAAGAAGTTTGTATTTCGTTCACGCACAAACGGCCGTGTTCTTCTTCCATTTTTTAGTTCTCACACGTTGTTCTACTTTAGGACTACAAAAATATTCAAGTCAAATGGTTTGGTATTTCATTGGTGTTTCGCTCACTCGTGAAATACACTCGAAATACACTCGAAATACACTCGAAGAGAAATTCCGTATCTCCAAGCGACCATTTAATGTCCTCTATATTCAGCGTGACTTCTTCAGTGTGGTAAAAACACTGTTATCAATTATAGAGGACCTGATAAAAAGAAAAACGGATGAACATTTAAAATAACTCTTTTTTTTTCGTGAAGATGTTTTTTAATACTTGAAACTTTTACTTCAATTACTCAGTATGCTTACATTATATTACTTGATTACAATTCATCACTACCATGCAATACACCACTTACTACATTACGTTAGCTACTTACAATAGAACGGTTTTCAATTGAGTATCGAAAGTAATTACTTTGGTTTTGCATTGCTCGCTTGTGATTGGCTAAAAAAAAACTAAAAAACCTGCGCCACTTTTTCAACCAATCAGCAATAATACCAACACCAATCGTAATTTGTTCGCACGCGTTTTCGCTTGACACCAGCGACATGTATTTGCTTTGAGTTCTGATTGGTTCATTGGATTGTTTACGTCTGTTGTGATTGGTCAAAGTAATAACTTTGGTTTTCGTTTTGGTTTTGCGAAACTCGATTGAAAACCGCTCAATGAAACATTTCTTACTTACAAACTGTGGTGTATTTGGCCAGCGTTTTATCATGTTTTGATTTGCAATAAACCAAAGACATGACAGTGGAGACGAGGATGAAGTCGTAAAAAAAGAACGTCGAAAATATTACTGCTATAGGAAAGATAAAGACTTTTGATGAAACACAAGAGAAATGGGAAACCTATGTGGAACGGGTGGAACAATTATTCAAAGCAAACAACATAGATGAAGCACACCAAGTGTCAACGTTAATTGTTGAACTTGATCGGTGGCAAAACGTACACATTGTTAAGAGATCTTCTTACACCAGAGAAACCGGCTACGAAGAGCTTCCAGGAGATCATACTCCTCCAGCAACAATTAAGCCCTAAATCATTGGAAATAGCTGAACGCTTTCGTTTTCACAAACGAAACCAGCGCGAAGGAGAAACTATGTTGACATGCGTGGCCGACCTCAAGAAGCTAGCGACCACTTGCAATTTTGGCACGAATCTAACAAAGCCTTACGAGATAGAGTAGTCTTCGCAATGTGTAGATACAAAAGCGTTTACTTTTCGAGAAGCCAAATGTGAGAAAGCCGAGTATTCCTGTTATCTTAAAGGATTTGAAAGTAAGGGGGGAACCGCTGAAGATGGAACTGGACAAAGGCTCGACTATGTCGATTATTCCTCTGACTTGTACAAGGACAAATTTAGAGAGAAACCCTTGTATAAAACTAAACTGATGTTGAAAATCTACATTGGGGAGAACATTACCCCAGTTGGAGTGCTTAAGAAAAATGTTGAGTACCAAGACCAGCAACCATTACTGACGGATCTGCATGTGGTGAAGGGTAGTAGGGCCCTGTGTCGATGGAAAGGGATTGGCTCTACAAGAGACGCCTTGATTGGTATTCCATTAAATCACTGAAAGTTTCGCAGGCTGCTACAGCTACAGCTGCTAAAGAGTGTCTGCAAGCCATAATAGACAAATACTCGGATGTTTTTGAAGATAAACTCGGAGTATTCAAATCAGCTAAAGCAATGCTAACCCTCAGAGAAGATAGCAAGGCTCATTTCTGTGAGGCTCGAGCTGTACCTATGCCTTGAGTCCCAAGGTTGAAGAAGAACTGACAAGACTTCAGAATGACGATATTGTCACGAAAGTTGAGTGGAGCGAGTGGGCAACACCCATTGTACCTGTCCCAAAGAAAGATGGCTTCGTAAGGAGCTGTGGGGATTACAAGGTAACAGTGAACCCAGAACTACAAGCTGAGCAGTACTCTTTACCCCGCATTAAAGATAGCTTTGCAAAGCTTGCTGGTGGACAAAAATTCTCAAAGATTGACCTTCTCAGGCATACCACCAACTAGAGATGAAATAACAGTCACATGGACCTCTTTCAGTACCACAGACAGTGTTTGGCATCACATCTGCACCTGCTATCTGGCAGCGTACCATCGTTCAAGAACTGGAAGGAACATCCGGCACAAGCTGTATCCTCGACGATATGATCATCACGGGCAAGGATGACGAATAACACCTGGCTAATTTAGACGAAGGCCTGCAACGGGTTACAGCTTCGTGGGTTGACAGCAAACAAAGTAAAAAGTTTGAGTTCTTTAAAGAGAAGATGACTTATTGTGGACATGACATCGACAGCAATTGCCTACACAAGTCAGCAGAGAAAGCAGAAGCGGTTTATTATTGTCTTTTATTACGCCGCCCGAACGACGTAGCTGATCATGAAGTAAGATCATTCCTCTGGCTCATCAATTACTACCACAGGTTTTTACCTAACCTGTCGACGGCCGTACTTCCCCTGAATTAACTATTAGAGAAGAACCATCAGTGGAAATTGATAGAACAGTGTGAGGCAGCATTCCACGAGGTGCAAGAAATGATCAATTCAGAGCAAGTCCCGACGAATTATGATCCAAGTCTACCACTAAGACCGCCTTGCTTGTGATGCATCCTCCGTGGGTATTGGAGCAGTGTTGTTCCACGTGATGAGCGACGGTACCAAGCAACCTACATGTATAGCGTTTGCCTTAAGGACACCCACAAAAAAAACTGAGCAAAAGTATGCACAGATTGACAATGAAGCCCTGTCAATAGTTTGGGGGTCAAAAAGTTATTCATGTGTATTTCTTTGGCCACTCGTTCACCTTGTATACAGTTTATCAGCCATTAACGGCAATTTTTCATCCACGGATAAGCATTCCTGTGGTCACTGCAGCCCGACTTTAGCGTTATGCCCTGTTTTTGGCGGGCTATGCTTACATGATTGAGTTCAAGAACACTAAAGTTCACAGTAATACTGATGGTTTATGCCGCCTACCACTTCAAGTTGAAGAAGAAGTGGTAGACCCAGTGGGTGTATTCAATTTGATGCAGTTTAATCCACAACCAGGGAGCTTAAGCAACCATAACGGCTACGGCAGCGAGAACGGCACAAAACAATAGCGGAAATGAATAAAGTGTTAAATTTGATGCTGTTTGTAGAATGATCTTTCTTTCCCGACGTTTCGGCAATGCTGCCTTCTTCAGGGTACAAAACATTTTTTCATTCAGTATAACGCTGCGCAGGTAATTTTAAATACTTATCATACAAAACAATAGCGGGTTTAATGAACGAAAACAATGCCTCTGCACGCGCGTTTTACATTTTTGTTCATTTCGTTGCCGTTCTCTGCAAAAACAACTACGTCAAATGATCAAAATGATCATTTTCTCTGCAAAACAACAACGTCAAATGATCAAATTATAAGGTTGTGGAGAACGTGAACACAAGACGGTTAATTTTGCTTTCTTCATTTCAACTGGAAAGCCACCCTTCGAATTCAGCTACTGGACAATCCAGGCACATTATGTAAACTAAACAAATTGGAACAACCGTAATTAAAGTAGTTTAAAATAGCGCGAATTCTTCGTCGTTTACGCCATAATTTGCTCGTTGAAACAAAACAAATTTGATGGAACATCTTTTTAAAGTTTTTCAAAGTTACAAACGTCGAAAAATGAGAAAATATAAACGCAAACTTGCCGAGTTTTTAGCCAAAAAGTTTTTTCAAATTATGATGGTGTGTTTAGCGCGCGCATAGCACAGCTCGATGTAAACAAACCGTTCAAACAAACAAAAACAGTTTTCAAACCCATTTTATCGTTAATTTTCGATAAAAAGGATCGTTATATTGAACACAGTGTTATTTAATCTGCCAAACTTGGCAAAGTAATCAAAATATGCACCACGTGAGACGTCACGTGGCTGCGCATGTTCGATGGAAAAGCTAAAGCTAGTAAAAAAAAACGCTCGACAAAAGTACAATTTAAGTTATAATATAATTTACGTTATAAAACAACTAATCTAACTAGTACTTCAATATACTATAGAAAAGCGTAAGACAAATGTTTAAAAAATACACCTGTAGCAATTTTTATAGGAGTAGTTAAAGCTGTCTACCATAAAATGTCCGAGCGCTTCCCAGAACCTTGCTGTCTTGACCGGAGTTCTTGGCCCTTTCCATCATTTTCTGTCGGCATTTGTGGCTCTTGGCCTTTTTCCTTATTTTATGGTGGCATTTGTGGCTTAAACGTAGTTTGCCTTCATTGAGAACAAGATTTTATGCCAAAGATGACGGAGCACTAAAAACCGTGATCGCCATCTTTCGCTCCCAGTCCTAGTCCTCGAAATTTAAAATAACTGATGGCTTATAAAAAGATTCAAAATGAATAAAAACTAGTATAAAATTGTCGAAAGGACGAAAAGGCATACAGTTCTCAGTTCCTATGAGTTTTCGCGTTGTTGTAGGCCAAATAGAGTTTGTTTATGTTTACACAAAGAGGGTCCGTATGTAGCATTGAGGGGAGGGTCCGTATGTAGCATTGAATGACATCACTTACAATTCAAACAGGCGGGGTAATCCTTTAAACGTATTCAAGGAGATATTTGTCAAAGTAGTGCTTTCCATGTCCCTGGGTTTTCATGCGAATAAAGTTAAAATGAGAGTCATTCACTCCGCACGAAACAATATCAGTAGATAGATGATAAATAAAACAAACGATAAAACGAACGAACAAATGAATGAATGAACGAATGAACGAATGAACGAATGAATGAATGAATGAATGAATGAATGAATGAAAACGATGGCATTGATGATGACGAAGATGTCGTTGAAGATGATGTTGATGATGATGATGACGATGACGATGATGATGATGATGATGATGATGATGATGATGATGATGATGATGATGATGATGATGATGATGGTGACGTCGTCACCCCCACACTCTGCCCACAACACAAAGAAGACAGAGAACAACTACGGTGGTGCAAGATGCGAAGTGAGCTCTATTAAGAAGAATAAATCTTGAGTAAGTGATGTCAATCTTACAGGAATTGAAGCATTTGTAAGCCAAAGAAAGCGTCCTCTTCTATAACTTTGAGCTGATTTCCCTTCAGATTGCTGTGGTAAGGTCATTACAGTTATTTATTACAACGTACGTCAGTGGTAACTCAATAGCTTTTTGTCAAAGGAAGTAAAAAGTGAATAAAGCTGGTTATTATTTATTAAAACGCAGCTCCTGTGCTAAGGCTCCGCGCGAGCGGGGACACCATAGTGAAGAATAAATAAAATATCCATGCAAGTCATTTTGGATGGTAATGCCATTAACATACCGGGAATAGCGTACGAACGTGTGTCAAGGCTCTTGTATTTCATATTTTTCTTATGCTTTTGTGTGTTGGGCTGCTTGGCCCACTCAGCTGGCTTATTATGCTTTCTCGTATGTTTGAAGCTCAGGTTCTATTCCTACTCCAGGCGATTTTTCTCTTCACTTATTTACGGGTAATTTTCCCGAAAACTGTAGTGTCTTTTTTTAACATTAAAGACAGGAGGTGACAACTGTGAGAAGGCCTGTTTCGGGAGAAAAACAAAATTCTTCCGGGTATCTGAAGATTTTGCCGGGAATCGGTAGACTCAAAAAATTTTCGGGGAAACATGAAATAATGTTGTTAAAATTTCGGGAAGTTTGAAATTTTTGCAAGAACGTGTCCGAAAAAATCGGGAAGATATTCCAGATTTTCGGGACAACTTTCAGTTACACGCAGTATTGCTCAAACAGTGTTTGTTAGAGTTGTCACATAATTTCTTAATGATACGTACATATTTTCCAAGCTGTGCAAAATTTTGAATGTGTTCTGCTGTAGTTTTGCTAATCTATTACCATCTATAAACCTTGTTTGAAAAAATAAATAAATAAATAAATATCATTACAAACCAATTTTGTTTTGCTACGACACATATTGTTTTAAAACATTTTGCTTGTGTTTACAAAAAATTAATGGTTATAAAATGTATTTGCACTCTTTATTTTACAATTTATAACTAATCAAACCACTAATTAAAAGCCACTAATTAAAGACATTGCATTACAATCCCTTCCTCGTATATTTTCCCCTCAAGAAGGGGAGGAGTTAATTTTAAACTTACAAGCCCGCCAAAAATGTAAAACTAGATCCATCTTCTGCTTCAATATTCTATATTAGTAAATTTTTACCTCTCGATAATGATTTTCTAGATTTCTGATTGGTCCCACCGCTACCGATCTGAGTCGTTATTGGTTAATTTGCCCAAATATGGAAAAATGATGACGAATTACGCGAAAAAAAATTGTTTTCCTCGTCGCGGAAAAAAAATGGCACGTGCACGTGGCACGCAAATCTTTCCTCGTCCGCAGTATAATTTCTACAATTCTTATGTTCAAATCCATTTAAACCATTTCTGCCAGTCCGATTAAGACTTATTTTTGAAGGAAACTTTGACATTCTTCTCGATCTTATTTTGAAGGAAACTACTTTTGAAAGAAACATTCTTCTCGATCTCGCCGCCTGTTTATAGCATTTACTCGCTTTCGATTTGTGAAGCGGTCATGTAACACCACAGGCGGCCCAGGCTCATGATGCTTTATGGTGGTGTTGTGTTACAACAGTTTGAATTTATAAAGGTTTGTATGGGAAAAAAACGGTTTAGAAATTATTCTTGAATATATGTTAATTTTGACAATAAAATCGACTTACTTCAATGCCTTGTTGTCTTTTCTGTTGTCCTATGGCTTTTCAAGCCGATCCGAAGCCATTTGGGTGAGTTATGACTTTTTTGGTTTTCCACCGCTAAGCGGTGGAAAACCAAAAAAGTCATAACTCACCCAAATGGCTTCGGATCGGCTTGAAAAGCCATAGGACAACAGAAAAGACAACAAGGCATTGAAGTAAGTCGATTTTATTGTCAAAATTAACATATATTCAAGAATAATTTCTAAACCGTTTTTTTCCCATACAAACCTTTATAAATTCAAACTGTTGTAACACAACACCACCATAAAGCATCATGAGCCTGGGCCGCCTGTGGTAACACTTGTTCACTGACGTGACAGTCATGTATTTTTTTTGGAGCGGAAATATTTTTTTTCCCAATTTCCGGTTATTCGAGTGTTTGAAAATTTACTAAAACAGTTATTCATCTCGGCCTCGCCGAATATGAGCTAATATATATAACCAACTCGGCGCGGCGCCTCGTTGGTTATATATATCAGCTCATATTCGGCGAGGCCGAGATGAATAACATGACCAATATTTTTAAGTTGCATGATCTATTTCCATTCTGAACATCGACAGCCAAAAACACCCTTTGTAGTTTAAGCGCAATAGTATAGGTATTGATAACAAAATCGGCCCCGGCATTATTTTAAGGTTTCCGTTAATACAAATATGTTTTTCGGCTTGTCAAAAAATTGATCTAAAATATGTGACATTGCCCCTTCAAAAGCGACTGGACACGAAGCATCAGTTATTAGTATCGTCAGAAGACTGAAAATGAAAGACTTGTAAACGATTGTGAAGGATTGTGAAGCGTATGATTTTATAAACGGTTAATCCATAGTTAATAAAATAAACTGGTTTATATGAAACTCAGTCAGTCCTTTGTTATATGTTTTTGTTCTCCATTTCTTTTGTTCGTTTGCCTTGACCCTGCACAAAACACAAAAGGTATTGAAATGCATATGAGCAACTGACCAGTAGAAACATTTGGGCTAACACGTTAAACAAAACAAAATGCAGGGTCACGGTTCGTTCGACATAAAACAAAGCAGCTTTGTGCACTCTTTTTGAAATTTATTGAGCTTCATAACCAGTTTGTTCTATTAACTATGGTTAATCGAATGAACCAAATCTTTAACAATTGCCCAACTTTCATGCATGTTAAAATAATGTATTACAACAAGTTGTATGACTAATCATCGATTCATCGTCATGGATGATCTTACAAGCCTGTTAAACTTGAGAGTCCTGAAAATGTTTGATTAGTTATTTCTGCAATCGTGTTAGAGACAAGGCTCCTAAAACAAAGGAAAAGAAAACATTTCTCAGTTGTATGCTTGCGTGCGTGTCACTTTCTATTCCGCCAAAGTGAGAACATCTTCATCTCAGATTTCCATGGCACTTATAAGACTAGGAAGGTTAGGAGCATCAGACAACTGACACAACAATAACATCAGCAAAATCCACATTTTATTCTGGCTTGAATGCGGATATCAACGTTGACGAAATAGCAAATAACAAAATCATTTCGTTCTTAGGCCTGAATTTTGACAACCAGATTGCAGAAAAGAAGGGCAACACAGCAAACTATTTATCATTCCTTTGTTATACGTTTTCCAAACAGTGATATTTAAGACCGACTCACAATGTTTTCAGTTTTGGCATTCCATGGAATGTGCCTTCTTCTACACTGGCTATGTAATTAAAGTCTAAAGTTCTATGAAAGAAGAACAGTTAGTTTGGCATGTTTTTTGGGGGATCACCTTCATTAGATCAGTTATTTTACTATATAAGACCTGACATGTCAGTTCCGATCCATACAAACCTTTAATACTAGTTTGAAAGATTCGCTTAATGTCCTTTTACCTTTCACGGATAGGGCAAGAGGGCAAAAAACAACAAAAACGTGGGTAAATTTCAAAATGTATAAGATTGCCAACTTGTCTCATGGTGTAATGATGATAGAAATGCCACAAAAAAAGAAAGAAGCTTTACAACTGAATTACCTTATAGTCTTACAACTTACTTATCCGTGACCGTAAAATTCAAAATCGTATCAGAATTTGTTTCGTGATGAAGAAATGAAAGTAGAGATCACGCAGGAAACCCGAAGAGCCAGTAACATACCCAACTTAGGTGCCAACCAACACAACACAGTGCCAACCTTGCTTTGCCAAATGATTTAAAACAACCTTCCTTTAAAACACCCCAAACCACCCGTGAGGGGCCACCGCCCTTGTACCATTTGTGACGTCATCATCTTTTTACGACAAAAGATGTCTTTAATGACCAACTTATGTAGGATGAAGAAATCTTCCAAAGCGTGCTCAAATGAGGTCGATCGCCAGAGATTCTACCAATTCTACCAATTGCAAAGTTAGTCTTCCTACCAATTGCCACCTCTTGTTAAATATGGAGAAAAAGAAGAGAAAAAAGTTTGCTTTGTGCACATGCCCGAAACGAAAAAGCGATTAACTAGCTTTCGAGAAGAAAGGATGTTTAATTTTCATGTTGCAAACGACGTTTTGGCCAGTCTGATTGCAATTTGTCCATCCCAGGGTCACAAACAACATTAGTGGCTTCAAATTGCCGTTTTTCGCTAAAACGCTAGGAGTCAATTTTAGCATGAATTTAAATAACACATCGATAAAAATGAAGCCCAGATGAGTTGAAATGACCACAACGGTGGATTTTGGGATTTTTGTTCAGGAGAGTCATGCCATGAGTCTCCTACTGACCCTCTGCTGGATGTATCATCCACAATCTACTGTCTTATTTTATTGATCTTTATGGGAAAAATGTAACTAAATAATCCAAAATTGAATAATCATTTTTGTGATTGTAGTAGTATTAATAATAATAATAATAATAATAATAACAAAAATCGCTTACAATGACTCTAATTTAGATAGTCCGTAAAAAGATCCAGGTGAAACCTTTTTTATCTTGTTGTCAATAACATTCCTATAAAGATGCCAAAATGCAATATGTACAATAACTTGATTACTATCAATACACGATTTTACAGCAATACAAATTCAGTACGTTAAGCACATCACATATATTGAGTGCAAATTAAGAGTATATGATATTTAGAACTAGATTTCTTACAATTCCTCAAGACTTGAAAGGCCCCAGAACATTCCTTTTGGCAGTTCTATTGTGTCACTGTATTGAATGTCACTGCAATTTAACAATGAAAACATTTCCAATATCAATAAAATTTCAAGCATCAGATAAATAGCAAATGAAGAACGTTAGGGTAAACGGAGGTGCGCTCGAATGTATGGCCTGGATATATCACCTTATATGAGAACGTTTGAACGAATTGTATGGAAGTTAAGGCGAATATATTGCCCGCACATAGTACATCAATTCGCATCACTTACAGTGTATTAAGAGAAGAAAGTCCCGCAAAAGTTCCATTTTTGAGGCTCTTCGCACTCACTTTGCTAAAAAAGCTGAAGAAATTATCAAATTACGGTGCGTACTTGGTAGTAGATTTTTATTTTACTCTCCTGTTAACTATCCTTGATTCTTAACATGTTTATTTTCACAACCAGGCCGTAAACTTTGCCTTCACTTACAGATTAATCAGCCTTGGAAGTCCTTCAAATGCTCCAGGCACAACTTCCTTCAAACTGTTTTCTGAAAGATTTCTATAAAAAAATATGGAAACAAGACTGGATGGACTGAGCATGCGCATGTTCTAAAAAAGTCAGTTACTAAGGTAACATGTAGTTTGCTGATGTTGATGACTTCGGTATTCATGCCAACGGTTACTTTTTAATTCCCACTGTCAAGCGGAAAAATACATAGAAAAATTATATCTTTTTATCGCTCGCTCAAGCAAATCTTTTTAATGTTTTGAGGCAATGCCAAAAAATAAAGAGCGAAGGCTTACAGCCACATCAATGAGTTCATGCCGTGAAAAACTCCCTTCCCCAACCTGGTTAACTTGTTTTCTTGCAAATTTCTAAAAAAAGGAAAAAAGTAGCAGTCAAATCAAATCACAATAAATTAATTTTATTTTAACAGCATGGACAGCGTGAGCAGTTTTTCTTACCCGCTAATTAAAAAATGCATTTTCAATAAAAACTTCGATGAACATGACCCATAAGATCTTTAGTGTGCTCTCAGCTTATATTTTGGTCCCTTTGAGCAGAGATGGCCTCGTTGCTGTGGTTCCCGTCCACGGCAGCAGGTGGTCCGGTATGGTTTGCGCATGCTCAATAGCGGAGTTGCTGCGCGTGCCAAAATCCCGCTCGTACGAAGATGGATATTTGTAAATATAAATGTTAATCATACGGTTGCACAAATGAGTTTTTTAAAAAGCTCAAATTGAACTCGCCGTCTTTTATTGCTTATTAATAATTATACATGAAAAAATTTACATAAAGAAGGTGACGATCTTATTGCAGACATGAAGTGAGCATTTGACGCTTATTTCGCACCATTTTTTACTGATTGGCCGATGCAGATCAGTGATAATACTATAATATCAAATTTGCACATGAAATCCTGAAAAACATTTTCAAAACGATTTATAATAATTCGTATAAAAAAAATCAAGGCAAAAAGTAGTAAAAAGTCTGACTGGATGCCAAAAACCTAAGCTGATTAATGTAAGTTTCTTACTTTCTTAAGGTGCCTCATAACAGTTTCTAGTAATTTCCAGTGCTTACACTTTGTTGGATCGATACTACCACTCTTTTTCAGTTAGTGCTACAATAATGATCTCAAACTAACGCTCAGTCATTACTGAACAAGTTATAGCCATCGTCATGACGTAATTACCATATTAACAGTATAACCTGTTTAAGACACCCTTAAATTTAGCTGTAAGTTCTTATGACTAAAAAACGAGCTCGTTGATCCCCATTTTTTATTATCGAGTTAAACTTAGCATATTTAAAGATTCAGAGCCACCTTAAATTTTCGAACAGTTAAGGTCACTCCGAACCCCTTCCCAAGAATTGTTTTAAACTTTGTAAAAAGTTGTATCCTAACATGCTAATTACAATTCGATAATAAATCAAAGGGCTCTAAGAGCCATCTCGCGAATACGAAACAACGTAAGGTTAATTTTAGTTGTTGTTGTTGCTTTGTAATTAAGTTCAAGCTTTTGATAATCCTTTAACTTCGAAAAATTATCCTTTTTTTAGTCAGCAAGGCAGTAAACCGTACAAAAATCCTTGTTATCCGCAGTTAACAAGCGGGGAAGAGGAGGGGGAAGGGGATATTTTACGGTATTAAATTCGCTAGAAGACACGCGCGACATTCCACGCTTTCGGCGCTTCGTGCCTTTGCGAGCAGCGGACAGCGATTTTAGCGAATAAACCTAAAACAAAGAGCGAAAAAAAAAACAAAGTAAGGTGATAAATGTTAACTTGCTATTTTAATTCCATTTGCAGTTTACAAATAAACGTATTCAGTTTACAAATAAGCATATAGATTCCCTATAATCCGGCCCCCGAGACTAAGCGCTTTCTCGGCTTCCCTGTGACTGGACCAGCAAATACACAAGTGATTTGAACCGCTAAATTTCAATATTTAACCCGTGTTAATGTTAAAATAAGCGTATAGTCGAACCCCTATTAAGCGGCCATCTTCTTTTAAGCGGCCAGTTATCAAAGTATACCGAATTGATTGTCACTGCTATACTATAAATAATACGATGAAAACATCTAAACGTGAGGATAGGAGGGGTGGTGGAGGGGTGGTGGAGGGGTGGTGGAGAGGTGGTGGAGGGGTGGTGTAGTGGTGAAAGCACTCGACTCCAACCAATGTGGCCCGGGTGTGATTCCCGGCCTCGGCGTCATATGTAGGTTGAGTTTGTTGTTGGTTCTCTCCTTGCTCCGAGAGGTTTTTCTCCGGGTACTCCGGTTTTCCCCTCTCCCCAAAAACCAACACTTCCAAATTCCAATTAGACCTGGAAAGAGTCCCCAATTAGTAGTATGTGCCTTTGACACTTAAATAAAGTGATTTATTTTATTTATTTTATTATTTATCTATTTACATAAATATGCATCGTCTGAAACGAGACAACTGGATGACCTAATACAGTGGTGAATTACAAAATGGAAAGGGTGAAGAAGGGAGGGAGGGAACTCAGGGAAGGAAGGAGTGACTAATTTGCATATCTGCCTTCATATACTACATCTGGTTCAATGCTTCGCGAGTTAAAAACGAACTGACCAAAATTTATTCAATGTGCATCTCACGCTTGTAATAGTAACTGTATTTAAATATGCTATGTAGTTTTTCTAGGAAAAATACCACAAGCTATGCAATTGACGACTGATTCGTTATCCCTTTTCAAACTTGTCAGGCTTCTTTGAGCCTTGGAGAAATGTCTTTCCTTTTATTGCTGGTTTCTTGGCCAAATTTCAGAGTACCGTAAGTGACCCTTTTGTGGAACAGTGCTAGTTATATAATTAATAGTTCGGTTTTTAATGGCAAGCAAGGAGCATGCACAAATAAACCATTCCAGACCACCGTCCGAAGAGCCAAAGGACCAGCAAAGCTTAAGATGGGCGGGGGTGGTATTTATGTTTTTACATGTTTTCCGCTCGAGTTGGTTTGTTTTGTTTGTTATGATTTGTTTTTGGTTTTTGAACACAATGTGTGGAGGACAAAGAAATGCAGGTTATAGCACAACTTTTTGAGAGTTTTGTTACCGAGCTTGTTGGCACAAAACATCTATGAAAACGCGTCACGCGCACGTATGTAATCATGTACTGGATAAGAAAGATACTTACACTATGTTCGAACGAACAAGACCGTGAAACGAACCATTTATCAACTCAGATATCGAGTTGAAGGATAGAAAGCTAAAATAAACAAAGAAATATTGTTTGGGGTCTTGAGAGATAAGTCAATGTTTCGACACAAAATATATACTGCAAATTTAAACGCATGAGACATGGGATATGTGCGCTATATAAATATTTTATTTATTCATTGATTCATTCATTCCTGAGTAACTCGAATGAAAGATAATATGCTCTAGTCTCCGGTAAGATTGAGGGGAAATGAAAGTAGCTCGGTGGGTGATCACAAGCTTGTTGCTTCTCTTCTTAAGTCCTTCGTTGGCTTTTCACATGAGCCTGGAATAGGTTTCTTTAATAGCTCATATATCAAGTGAGACTCCAAGAATCAAAGGTACTTTGATAATTCAATTTAGTGGATGATGGCAATGGTTTTTACCTTTAAATTTTAAACAATGGCTGGTCAATTAGTTGTGTTTTGCTAGCATGGATTACAGTTAAAACTCGCGTATAAGAACCTAGTGGATTAAGAACCTGTAGGCTAAAATTTTGACATTTAACCCTCATTATGTGAGAAACTGTTGCGCCTAATGTAGTCTTACGTTTTACTGTCTTATACATAAGGAAGGGACCACACCCACATGGGCTCGTTGCAAGCACCTTTTCCTCTTAAGAAAATAAGAACCTATCTAAAAACCTAAAAATCCTAAATTTCCAATAGATACTAAATATATGACTTTTTTAGGCTGACTTGGAAAAATCTAGTTTCTTATACGCGGGTTTTTAGTGTATCAGAAAACTCGAACTAATATTTTATTATTGTATGTACTATCAGATATTTCCCCAAACAAATTTCAAATTTTTGCCTTTTAACATTTTTTAAAATTGTCTTGAATTCTGGGCATTTTATTTTGAGAAAGAAATTTTAATGGTGGCTTAATCGAAGAAATATGGTGTTTGTAAAGATACAGTAGTTGAAGTTTCATGAGGTCCTTGAATGTTCCTTTTTCCAATCGACGCAGGTTATTGTGAGCCAGTTTTCTAAAGATATGGAAACAATAATATAACATGTTGCTATGGTAAATCCCAAATGTAAACAAAATAAATAGCAAGTATTCATTGCTTTTACATCCTACAATTTTTCGAAAAACAAAATCATATAAAAACTACGTAATTTCTTACTTCAACATCTATTTTGTTTAAATTATGACTGCAAACTTGCAGCAAGTGAACCAGATTTGTTAATCTGAATTTAAAAAGCTGGAGAGGATTATGTCATTTTCACAAACATGGACAGCTGCTCTTCATAGCACCACTGCACCTTTGTGACAGAGGTGAATCGTTCCAATCAGTAAAAGTTTATTCAAGTTATTCAAAAGTGGATTTAAATATTTAAATTCTTTGTAGTTTTAGAATTGATAGCTGCTGTTGGATTAAACCCAGTTCTTTTGTTAATTTCATTCACCATTGTAAAAAAATGTACTTACAATTTTATCAGTTGAGTTAAACCATTAAGTAGGTCAGGGTGCAAAAAAGTGAGTTTATTGTACTCCAAGTTTCTATCAACAGAAAGTATTACATAAATTGAACGTATAACATGACTCTACACCTAAGTGAGGTATTCAAACATTAAACAATCCTATCTGGTAGGAGACAGACCAGTTTGATATTTAAAAGCGTGAAGTTGAACTCTGGTCGACCGTGAGAACACTCTATCTGTTCATCAGAGCGGGACTGAATCATTACTTTTGGTTCTCAGTTTTTGTAAATTGGCAGACTAATAACGTGTGTTAAGTTTTAAGTTGTGATTAAACACGTAACTTTTTTTACAATCCTTATTGGCTAAATTTCCCATTTTTGATTTTGTGACATCCTTGAACATCCTTTTTCAAGCCCTTATGTTTGCATTAAATTATGTTAGTTAAATGTATGGTGCTTTTGTCATATAGGACTTCGATGAAAAGAGAAGTCTTACAGTGATTCGAGTGCTGCAGTATCCTCAAAAGTCCCAACTTCGATGTCTTTGATTATATTTCTAGAAGTATCTCTGTAATGACAACACCATTAATACTAAATTCTTACTGATATATCAAGCTCAAATTGCAGATGTTGTCGCTGCAGGCATTGGATTTGTACAAAGTCTTACCGTTTAAAGGAAAACAGTAGCATTGGGAATGTTCCATTTCAATCGGTTTTTTAGTAGCCTAATCACTCTGACTAGCCTAACCACTCTGACTAGCCTAACTGCTCTGACTAGCCTAACTGCTCTGACTAGCCTAACTGCTCTGACTAGCCTAACTGCTCTGACTAGCCTAACCACTCTGACTAGCCTAACTGCTCTGACTAGCCTAACCTCTCTAACTAGCCTAACTGCTTCGACTAGCCTAACTGCTCTGACTAGCCTAACTGCTTTGACTAGCCTAACCACTCTGACTAGCCTAACTGCTTTGACTAGCCTAACCACTCTGACTAGCCTAACTGCTTTGACTAGTCTAACCTCTCTAACTAGCCTAACTGCTTTGACTAGCCTAACTGCTCTGACTAGCCTAACCGCTTATTTTATTAACTAACCTAACTACGCTGACTAGCCCGGCTAACCGCTTGACAAGCCTAACCGCTTGACAAGCCTAACTGCTCTGACTAGCCTAACCGCTCTAACTAACCTAACCGTTCTGACTAGCGTTTCACTCCAACTGTTTTATTCGTACAAATGGAAAACGCCGCGAGATTCACCTTTCTAAGTGTAAACGGGAAAACGAATTGGGTAACAAAAGTAATAGGGTTCATGACGAATCCAGGCGCTTTTACTATAGTGTAAACTTAGCCTGATTCATTCATTCATTCATTCGTTTGTTCGTTCGTTCATACATTTATGCATTCATTTGCTACTAATTCGTTCCTTATTCTCGTTCATTTATTCGATGATAACTTCAAGATTTATGTAAAGAGCTGCATTAAACCATGCTTTTTCGCACTTACCACTGTATGTCATTTTTGGTAACCAAGTTTTTAACACTGAAAATTAACACTTACAAGTACTTCAGCTTTTTTAGTCCCTTTAAGTCTTCTGCTAAAACCTGGTTAATCTTGTTGATATTCACAAATCTAACAAAAAATTATATAATCGAAACAACGTAGTTTACCAATTGTCACAACTTTGTTTTTCAGTTTTGTAAACTTTACACCGAAGTATGTCGCATTTCTTTTCTTCGAAAATGTACAACACCTTGATAAAGGTTCTTTTACAGCTTAGGTAGAGAAAAGACATAAGACAAAGCCCAAGGAATCACTTATGTTCACGATATTGTTCAGAGTTCATACTCAGAATCGGTATTAGGATGTTTATTCATTCAGCCAATCAACATTCGTCATTTAAACAATTCAGGTCAATGAAACTCACAATTGGCTGGTCCTGTTTGGTAAGTTTGTAGGCATAGCTGTAAGCTTTCTCTCTCTACACTTGATAGTGTAAAGAATCTCATACCATCCCGTGGAAAAGCATTGACAAGCAGGAATACAGCCTGTCAATCAAACATAAACCAGCCGTTGTTTCAAATCAGAAATTAATATAATTAAATTTTGCAGTGTAGTGCTGTTAGTAATACGACCACCAATCGACCAACGGGCCGTAAAAATGTAAATTGAACCATGCGTTGCAGCTGATTTCGAAACGTATAAGTGCCTCCATGAAGTACCTGGAATACCTGTGTCACTCTTTTCAGGGCCCAGAAACTCTTTTAAATCGAGATAATAGAGTAAGCTTAGGCGGTTAAATTTACTAAATGGATTATATGCTCCTCCTGCCAATCTCCAATCGTTTACATTGCTATTGTTAGAAAAAGGTTTTCAAACTCCGTCCGACTAACACAATCGGTTATCGACATTGTAAGACGTCAAGATCGCCAAGTTATGACGTCAAACTATTCCTTTGGAGATAGTGATAAAAACTTTGCTAAAGGGCGCTATATTTTGTTAGTCGCGCGGATATAAGGATCGAAAAGTGCGTTAATTTTAAGGCTCGTTTACACATGCGAGTTTTGATGCGATTTTTGTCGCGCTCTCCAGTGCAACTTTTGTCGCAAGTGTAAACAAGCGGCGATTTCCTGTGCGATTCGGGTGCGACATTTGCTTTGATTTGCTGTGATTTCCCAAAAGTTGCCACCAAGCTGCATCAGGTTTCGAACCTCTGTGTCATCGCGCGAAAAAATTGCACAAAAAATCGCCTGTGTAAACGGACCTTTAAGTTACTAACTCAAGATATACGTTAACATGGGATATAACTAGCACGATTCTCGGTCTTCTTTAAGAAGTATAGTTTCAGTTTAACTCAGGTAAATTAAGGCATGGCTCGCCAGTTATTTCGCCCAAAAAGTGAGGTGGTGGTCTATCTTCTGAGGCTTTATTTGTAACAGCGTAAAACTTTGGAAGGCTAAAAAGTTTGCAATTATTGTCATTTTAACATGCAAATGTTATGCCAATTAGGTTACGTGACTTATTGCGGCCAAAAAGTCTTTAAAAATCTTTAAGCAAAAATGGCACCAGTTTATACCAATAGTCATCTATTTTTACTGCTCTTAAATCGTTCCCAAAGTAAGCAACAAAGGATCTGTACCCGGACCTTTTGAAATATTTTATTAATTTTGAAATTAAACGACATTTTTTACTAGTGCCCAGTCCCCTCAAACAAGTAATTTAAATTTTTCAGGCTTTTATTTTGATTATGTTAAAAAGTCCGGGCACAGAAATGATGTACCTAATAGGCAAAAAATTATAATCCCAAAGGCAGCTTCCGAAGAATAAGCAAAACTGGTGCCATTTTGCTTAAAAGAATTTTGAGCTAAAAATAGCCCTGTATGGTCACGTGACTTAATTTGCATACGCCATGGATGTCAATATGACAACATTGTCAAACATATTAATCTGTCAATGTTTTACATTTGTATAGCTTAATCCTCAAAATATAGACCACCCCCTCACTTTTTGGGCGAAATAACTGGCGGCCCATGCCTTAATTTTCTTGAGAATTTAATATATAACCACACCTTGACAATCAATTGCGTCGCTGCAGGGATGTTCAAGGTAATCACAAAATACCTCTAAAAGAAATAAAACATGGTAATTTTACTACGCTTGCGAGCCAGCTTTAAAACTAGAACCCATTATTTTTCTGTATTATGCTGATGGTCGTAAATGCAAGAAAGAAAGCTCGTCACTTTATGAAAGACTGTAAGGTAAATATAAGTGAGAAGATCATTACAAAATTTACAAAAGTCTTCAAGCAGCATAATCACGTTCTTTTTACCCAGTATACTGAATATTGTCAATAAATCATTTTCAGCGAATTCAGCACCTACAATTGTAGGTAAAATGTTACCTTACATAAAGTATGAAGAAAAAACCGACACTACACACTACACACTACACACTACACACTACACACTACACACTACACACTACACACTACACACTACACAAATTTTTTACGGTAGAATAAATTGGAGACGTCTGCGCGCAGAAAAAACTCCGGCAAAGATTTTAGAGGACATATCCGGCTTGACAAACGATTCAAAATGATGCCATGCCTTGTTATTTTGTATATTTTGGATATATTTACATTTGACTATAGCCTTAATAATATGTAAAAGGTTTAAAACATGTGTTTAGAATGAAATGTCAGACGTGTTGTCTTAACTTCCTTATTCAATAGCCACAAAGATCGCAATGTCTCTTCTTCATTATTTTTTGTAATTAACACCTTTTCTGTAAAAGACGCCTAAAACACAGCCTACACTAGATACGATTATGATGAGCTACATTTAAACCAACACTTACCGGACGTTTTCACAAGAAAAATGCCAACAAGTAGTATTGGTAGAAAATCAAAATTAAGAGTCATGATTTTTACTAAGCCCAATTGAAGTATATAGCTCGATTGATACCAACCATGAATACTGAATGAATCGGTTTTCGCGGTAGATATAATCACAATTTTAGGACATTGTTAGTTTGACCCAGGTGATACTGAACTTTCAATTGTTAAAAAACCTCTTGCCAGGACTTTAACGATTTGTCAAACTTTAACATCATCAATTTTGCTGCTGGCTTGGCCGATCCAAACTTTAAAATCAATTATCTTTTTTATATAAATAGTTAACTATTTATTTCCACGAATAAATTTAAAAAAATATATATAAAAAAATCCATGAATATTTTTAAGTTGCCAAGTAACGCGGAATTAATTCTTCAAAAATGAAACTGATGTCTTTACTCGATATTCAATTAAATATTGTTGACTGCCAACCGACTGTACCTTCGGGGAGGTCGTTGGGTTTTAACAACCTTGCAAAATAGAAAGAATTATAAGAGTAATTTTCTAGCCGAGCTACCATTGACTAAATCCAAAGCTGTGGTCAACATACGACAGTTTCAAAAAATGTGGCAGTAAAGTTATTAAGATAATGTGTGAGTTTATGATCATTGGTTCGAAGCATAGATGTAAAACATCGAAAAAGACCCATCAATTTCATTACTGAGGTACACGCTAAAACTATGCTTGGGCGTTATTATTGATGACCAGCTTGGATACACACCCCATCTTGGTGTTATTAAAATGGCGAGCATTTAACGGTCTGAAAATGTTAAGATGATGCAGACCTTTTATTCCTAGGAAGGCTTTGTTCCTGATTTACAACTCCCCAGTCCAGCCTTATTTTGAATACTGTTCTACCGTGTGGGGCAGTTGAGGTTTTTAATCTGTTATCCAGTGCATGATGTATTGTTACGCGTGTCAATCATTATCAATGTTACCCGACCGTCCTGTGAAAATTATTGCTATGTATACCGAATGGTCAAGGTCACACAATATTTTTTCGAAGTTAATAAAATGTTTATAAGTCATTCACCAGGATGAAGAAATGAGATTTCAATACTGACTCAGCAAACAACAAGAGGCGATTTTCTGTAAAAATGTACTTAGTACATAGGAGACCATAAGAAAATATTCTTTGGATTTGTGTACTCTACACAAAATAATGAGTACTCCGTACTACCCTTTCAGACTTTACAATTTTTAAATGTTGACAAGCTCATTGTCAACAATATCATACTTTTGCACAAATTATTAAAATTTTACTCACTACGATAAAAACCGACGGACGTAGAAGACTAATAAAAATGTACTTAGTACATAGGAGACCATAGGAAAATATTCTTTGGATTTGTGTACTCTACACAAAATAATGAGTACTCCGTACTATCCTTTCAGACTTTACAATTTTTAAATGTTGACAAGCTCATTGTCAACAATATCATACTTTTGCACAAATTATTAAAATTTTACTCACTACGATAAAAACCGACGGACGTAGAAGACTAATAAAAATGTACTTAGTACATAGGAGACCATAGGAAAATATTCTTTGGATTTGTGTACTCTACACAAAATAATGAGTACTCCGTACTACCCTTTCAGACTTTACAATTTTTAAATGTTGACAAGCTCATTGTCAACAATATCATACTTTTGCACAAATTATTAAAATTTTACTCACTACGATAAAAACCGACGGACGTAGAAGACTAATAAAACAAAGATGTTATAAAAACGTTAACAAAAACTCGACAATATATGATTTGAATCGCTAGAAAGTTAAATAAAATATTGAAGTGTCATCGAGTAATAGGGTCTTTGATAAAATAGACTGGACAGTGGTAACCAGAGTATGTTAAATCGCCTGACCCTGGGGACCTGAGAACTCAAGTCAACTGCCCGTGTACGCCCGCCCTCCCTCGGGGAAATATTGATAGGTGTATTACATTGAATATGTTAGGCCTGTTTTTAAATATAGCGTAGAAGTGTTGGCTTCGTAGCGAGACTAGATACTGCAGGGAATCGCAGTTGTTTGGGGAATTCACATATATACGAGACTGTTGCCCAGCACTGCCTAGCATGTGATTACAGCCGGGTATTTTTGACACCTGGTCAGTTACAAATATTCCACAACAATAAAGCTCTAAATGACTTTGTTGACAGATTTTGGAACATACCACGCTTTTAGAATTCTCATGGATGTGCCACTCTTTCAAGCTGTCAATATCGCGTTGCAAGATACCAAGGTCAAGGCTTCTGATTAGTTGATTTCCAATTTGGGCCAGGTACAGTACTTAAAATATCAGTACAGTGACGTGACGCTGATACTGAATTTATCTTCAGTAATGCCCCATTCCCCAAAAATAGATGTTGTTGTTTCGATTCCTCAAGATTTTTACCACGTAAATATACTTTATTAAAACAACGTAAATCGCAAACAATATACTATATACTAACTAAATTTCAATATTATCATACTATATCCATGCATAGCAAATGTTTTCCGCCTCCTGTGTGGATACATTGGGCTCCAGTCTATAGATCTGTGTATATGGATGAAATTGCTACAATATTGTTATCATCGCAGTTTGGAATTTTCATGATATTATAGTGAGGTTATATACTCGTCCCAGTCGGCTCTCTTGTCGGTCGTGAGTCAATAGTAACATTTAAACTGGTGACGTTAGTTGTAAAAAATTAGAGCATCTGACCGATACCACCCAGTGTTACTCTTAGTATTTATGTCTGTTCTAATGATTATTTATTGTAACATTTGAAAAATAAAAACTAAATTCTTAAACTGATGACATTAATTGTACAAGGTAACAGCATCCAACAGCTGTGTTCCACTTATGGAGGGACAGTAGTCCCGACACGTTCGGATTTTTGTAACATCAA
The DNA here is from genome assembly GCA_024195265.1 of Dendrophyllia cribrosa. Taxonomy (NCBI): domain Eukaryota; kingdom Metazoa; phylum Cnidaria; class Anthozoa; order Scleractinia; family Dendrophylliidae; genus Dendrophyllia; species Dendrophyllia cribrosa. The sequence goes on from JAJLRJ010000004.1 coordinate 17,714,244, forward strand.
CAGCGCCCCCCAAAAAACTTCAATTTTGTTTTTGAACTCAGATCAGTGGTGTTACACATTATTTTATTATTACCATCTTGTTCTTGATCTTCTTCAGTTTTGACGCTCGTGCCCCAACCAAACACAGTTTATTTCACCTCTGTTTAGAGAATTTGATTTGAGAAACAAATACAAAACAGTTGGCATGCTCACAAACAATCATGGCTTTTTTGTTGTTCCTTTTTCAAATTTGCCAGCACAGATAACTCATCATTGAGCCACTCCAAAAAAAACTATCTACAAGAAGCTTTTAAATGTAGCCTTTGAGGTACAATGTTTGCAAATACCATTATAAAATACATTTGTTCAATTTCCAGGGGCACCCAACGAACAATCATTGGTAAAATGTATTATTTTACTCGAATAAATTAAAAATAAATCATATAAAAGCATTTCCAAGTGTTCTTCCACGTTGCTGGAAAAAATATATCTGTTCCTTTTTCCCAGCATAACACATAGGGAAATTCCCAGCTGGATAAAAAAAAATTATGTTTCCCAGCCAGCAATTAAAAAAAATGAATAAATGAAAAAAACAATAATAATAGGTTACCAAAAGGGGCTTGGGAACTAATCAAACATTAATGGCAAACTATTTGAAGCTTTTTGTTTATTGTTTTGTACATTTACTGCCGTCTCGAACTTAACCTGTTCGGGTATCTCTAAGTACTTCTTAAATTTGTTACTACGAAGCTGAACCCTTTTTAACCTCAAAGTGTCAGTTCTTTCGATCCAGTCTCTTTTCGATCTGCTCAAGTTAGCCAGCACAAATTGTTCTTGCGGCTCCTTTCTCAAGTCAACCAGCGCAAAAATGGAAATTAAAAAAGTATGTACAGAATATTTTGCCACCCAGCAAGAATTCTGCTGGGGAACAGATAAAGTGAGGAACAGATTCGTTGGGTGTCCCTGAATTTCCTTTACAATTGATGGTTTGCTTTAGTTTTTAAATAGCATTCAATGTTGATTCAAAAATCAACATGGAACTGCTGTTTGATACCAAAACACATGATAAGATAACATTACATGCATGTGTGATCAATATTTTTAAGAAAACACACAAGGGTTTTGTTATTGTGTCCATTACGTATCAATAGCGTACTAATATTTATGCTCCAGCCATTGTCACAGCTTGTTCACTTGTGCCTAATTCGTATATATTCCAGTGTTTAGTATGTGAATATTGCACGATCCCTAGTAAGGTCTCAACTTTTCAAACAACGCTGAGCCGACTCCCCAATATGACGTCCGCCAGTTGTTATCTTCCAAGTATAACTTCCTTTCCAGTGTTTCCTTACCCGCATCATTTCAGTACCGCCAGTTATCTCAGCCCAGAGATGTATTCACTTCAGCGGGATAAAGACATCCAAGTATTGTCCGCTTATATGAGTCAATATTATCACCCAGCTTTTCGAGGTATACAGTTCCAAAGCACATATAATGAGAAACCAACTCAGTCATACATTGGTCTGATTGGCAAGGCAATTCTCAGCTCTCCACAACAGAAACTTGTGCTAGGCGACATCTACAACTACATTCTGACGCATTACCCTTACTTCAGGAATAAAGGACCGGGATGGCGCAATTCCATACGCCACAACTTATCACTGAATGATTGCTTTGTTAAAGTGGGTCGCTCCCCCAATGGCAAGGGACACTTCTGGGCGATTAATCCGATTAACTACGACGACTTCAGTCGGGGTGACTACAAGCGAAAACGAGTCACGAGAAAGAATTGGGAAAATTCTTCAACAGGAGGAGAGGAATTGAAGACGAAGAAAGTCAAAAGCGAGTGTACATCAAGTAAAATGCCTTGTGACATTATCAGTTGTACAAACGGACTAGAAAAAAGAGGTTTTCACATAGAAACACTTTTGGCTATCAAACAGCAATAGGTAATAGCAAGTAGTAAGACTATCAAAAAAGCCGGGCTACTAAACCCGGAAAAAAAAAGAAAATTTCAGAATGACTGTCACTAGATTAAAGCAAATGTTATTAGATTACTTACATTAAATTAATAGTCGGTGTCTTTATGTAGTCAAAATACCCCGCAGATGCCGTATAATCATATGTTCTGAAGCGAAAAATCTATATTTCAAATGAGCGGAACTGTTGATACTATTTGAAGTCCACGAAGTGCCTGTTCAGTGATATGAAATTATTATGCAGGCATGTAATGCAACTATTCGACACTTTTTAGGATCTAGTTAAATTTCGATTGAAATTGTTTATTCTAGTAATTGTAAATTATGTGTTAACGACTTCGAAAAGTCATCATTAAATTAGCAATTTCTGAGAAAAACGGTGGTTTGTTTGCCTATTTATCATCTCCCTCACAAACGTAAGGCGTTAAATTAACCATCCTTATCTAACACCCTCATATTTGTTTTGTGTCTTCTGCTTAACACCAGTTAGCAGTTATTCATCTCGGCCTCGCCGAAAATGAGCTGATATATAACCAACGAGGCGCCGCGCAGAGTTGGTTATATATCAGCTCATATTCGGCGAGTCCGAGATGAATAACTGTTTTAGTAAATTTTCAAACACTCAAAAAACCGGAACAGTGTTGATCGACGTCGCATTTTCAACCATTTGTTGAATTTCTAAGGGCGAAAGCTCCCCGAATCTCGCCATTTTTTTTTCCGTGACGAGGAAAACAATTTTTTTTCGCGTAATTCGTTATCATTTTTCCATATGTGGGCAAATTAACCAATAACGACTCAGATCGGTAGTGGTGGGACCAATCAGAAATCAAGAAAATCGTTATCAAGAGGTAAAAATTTACTAATTTGGGTTCAAATATTTAATTTATGTTCCGTTATGTAATTTGATTTTTCTTTTGATACACATAAAATCCCTGCCTTGACATCTACTCCACAAATACAAACATAACGGGGTATTTAAATAAAGCTTTGCATGCAAAAAATAAATTCCATGATTTTTGTTTATTGTCTGATGCACTGAAAAGTTCAGAGAGCCAGGATAAATTTCAATTTATTTTTAACCCTCCGGATATTTAAAAGTAACAAAATCCTTTGGCAGCTGTTGAAGTTGTCACGCCCTGTTTTTTTAAGAAGGCGTCTGGTCAAATAACTTTCTATTACAGAGCTACCAAAATATGGAATGGTTTGAAGCCGCATTTAGAACTATGCAATTCTATTAACGCTTTCAAGATACTTCCCAAGCGCAAATTTAGAATGTTTTTTTAGAATATTTTTTCTTTTCCCTATTTTTAAATTAATTGTAAATATTTTATTCCTTTTTAATATAGATTTTATGGAACTATTATTTTGAAATTTCCAAGTATAATTTTTATCTATGAAAGATGTTTTTAACATGTAAACTACTAGGCTGTTCTTGAAAAGCTCCAATGGGGAGGATCAATAAAGTGTGTATGCGTGCATGTAGTATATGTATGTATGTATGTATGTATGTATGTATGTATGTATACTTTCACTGACATTCTTACACCAACTTTGTGGAAAACATGCTGTGCATTGTTAAAGAGGGTCGCTTAGCCAAGCGTGGTGAAATTCTAGCATCAATTTATATTACTAAGCCAATATGAAAAGCATCAAAGGTACTTGGGGTATCATAATTCAGATCAAACTCTCCGACTTTACACTACAAAATTGAATATTAACAGGTACTATACGGTACAGTACTATATGCTTCTATTATTATTATTATTATTATTATTATTATTACAGAATTGTATATGTAATGCGCATGTGATCATTTTATGGAATGTACGCAATAGAAATTAACAAATTAGTATATTATTATTATTATTATTATTATTATATGTACGCTGAGATATCTGTCAAGATAAAAAGCTGCGACGTATTCAAGTGCTCAAGTTCAACACTCGTCAAATATGCAAACTCTGAAAAAATCAAGAAGATAATATTATGGATGAGGCAACTCGGTCAGGAAACTCAACTGAACAAATCAGTCAACTGCAGGAGAAAAGAATTCTTAGACAGCTGCACTCCAAGATATCCTGATCAAAAACATACAATTTTATCTGCAGACAGACTTCAGTGCATTAAACATTTGAAGAAAAAAATAAGAGGTCAGTATAAACTACATTCTGCTTCAGTATTAACCTAATGAATTTCAAAATATTTTCTTTAATTTGTTGCCGGTTCACCTGCCGTTGTTTTGTTAGTTGTGTTTAACTCTTTAATAAACGTACTCAGGTGAGTGTTCTGCCCCCCCCCCCCCCCCCTGACGTACGTACTCAGGTGATTATAGAGATTCCGCTGCTCTCAATTTCATTGATAAAAGATGACGTGTTATGTCACTATTGGGGGTTTGCACATGTCGTCATAAAAATTCAAAAATGTAGAGTATACATCCTACAAAGCTGTTTCTAAGATGGTTTGTGGATACCAGTGTTATAACTTGTCACAAAACATTTAAGGTTTTAACGATGTTTTGCTTCCGATTTATAAAGGTTTTGAATATGTGACGCAATTCATCACACAAAGCCGCGAAAATAAACAAAATTGAACCAGTTGAAAGTTATTTTTTGCATTACAAATGCTTAAAACGGATTTAATTGAACTTATAGCGAATACAATATATTTTCTTGATTTTTGTTGTTATTAAGACTTTGAATTTTGGTCGCCATGTTAATGCCCCTGACTGGCCGGGGCAACAAGATGGCCGCTCCATACATTTCTTACTAAAAATGTCTAACACTCGTTCGCCTATAACTCTTAAACGAAATGCTCTTTCAGTTCAAAATTTGGCCCAGATGTGTAGTTTTAAACTTTTTACAATTCCATAAACATTTTAGAATCAAAATAAACATTTTAGAAATCAAAATCTGTTGTTTAATGCTTCTGAATTTTGATATGACGTAAGTGAAAACCCCCAATAATCAACTCGCGTGAGGTGATTATAGCCTAGGCTCGACTACCAGCCGCTGTTCGGGAAACGAGCCCGCGCTCCTTCTCCGAAAAGACGGCTGAACGAATCAGAAGCTTACCTGCTCAAATCGAGCAGGCGAATAAATTATTTTTCTAGTGCATAATTTCAAAATGGCGGATGCGAAGGAATTGTTTGATTTGGCGTGCGATCGTGTTGTAGAGAGATTTAAACTTGAAAATCTAAAAGTTTTACAACGGAAAGCGCTGCAAAATTGGTTGACGATGAAGATTTGTTCGTTATTCAACCTACGGGATCAGGAAAGTCCCTTATTTTCCAATCCGCACCGATGATTTTCGATATTTTAAAAGAGACGAGTTTTAAGTCCATTGGTGTCGTTATTTAACCCCTGACTAATGCTTATGGAAGATCAAGTAAAATTCCTAAAATCAATAGGTATTGCTGCCGAGTTTATTGGCGAAGATCAAAAGTACGAGGGGGCGAAAAAAAGCCGTTGAAAGGGAAGACTGCGAGATCGTCGCGCCTGCCTCGCCCCCAGTTTCGCGTGGTCATTATCCGCTCGCTAATGTTTTTTCGTTTCTCGCTCGACGGCCTAAGCTGGGAAAGAGAGACTGCTCGTAGTCTACGAAGCGAATGGATGCTAAAATCACAGCCTTGACCGAGACAAACTTCGACTCTCTACAAGTTGAATGGCTTTTTTTAGCTACAACTCTCTTTGCTAAGCTGCTGCTGGGATCTACAAACTTGAAATCCTACAACGACGAAAACTATAAAAAAAATTACGGAATGTGGCGTTCAACACGTACAGTAATCGCCATAAATGGCAAAATTATAGCTTATTTCTCACGAAAAATCCTATTGAGTACGCTAGCTTTTCGTCTAATAAACCCTAAATACTAAATTGATCCTTTCAAAACTCTCGAAAGGTGGACAGAATCGACCGATAAATAAGTTTTTCCTTCAACCTCGCGAGATCTGAATTTAGTGTGGCACAGAAAATGGCCGCCAATAGGTATCTAGGCGCGCAATGCACATTGAGAGGGACCCTTTAACCCAAAATCACTCCCCGTTTATGAAATGAAGTTCGATTCAGTTGAGAAACCTTTGATAAATTCGTTTACTGGGAGATATAAAATTGATAATAGGGAATAGGTTCACACCACATCCAGTCATTCGATTTGCAAATGACGTACTTTGTTTTGTACTGTTTGTTTAAACTTGTAATACTACAATTTTTAATTTTTGCTTTAGGCAGGTTGTAACAGAGCGAAGGACAAGCGAAGCAGTCCAAAAACAGCACGGCACAAAACAAGTTTAAAGAATTCAAACAGCTGAAGATGGTAAAAAAAAAAAAAAAATGTAAAATCTTTAATATGTAACAAAAGTGTTGGGATAGTTAGCAGTTTTCACCATTATTTTCTTTCTATAATAACGGGGCATTTTTAATGTGTAATTGTTGGCTAAGATCCCAACATTGGAAGTGGGGGAGTGAGGGAGTGGGGGAGTCGGGGTGACTGAAGATAAACAGATGATCATTACTCAAGCATCGACGTAATTCAGCACTTATACTATTAAATTCTGCAACCTTCCCAGCTACTTCTGTCTGCAATTATAGGAGGAAGAACATTTACTGTATATTCCCCATAATAATAATTTTCGTTGTTGGTTGTCGTAGCTTTCAAGTACTTTCATTTTAGCTTCTTTTCCATGTAAAATTAATGGGTTTCAAATGACAATAATTGGCCACTCCGAAAAATACCATAATACTCTTTTATGTGCAGGCTCAGCCTCACCGGGGTGTAATTATTCAAGTCTCCTTTGTTAGAATGGCACAATAGAATTCAGAGTACATGTAGGAACGTTAGGACGTAGCATTGTGTGTTCGCATGCAAATGTGCACCGTATGCAAATTGCCACGAAGTTGAAGCATAGCACGTGCAGTTCGTGCTGAAAACAAAAAAAATCGGAAAAATGAGGCTTACATCAAGCACCACCCAAACCTGCACTTTAAAGAGTATTATGGTATTTTTAATAGTTTCTGGAGTGGGCAATTCGGTCTCAGCTGTTTTGATAAGTACGCCCCTCACTTTATTCATCAATGCTGGTACTTCGGCAACACAAAAGATAGGCACATATGTCAATGTTACTTTCAAGCTGCTCATGTTTTTCATAACAAGAACTCGCTATGAGTAGTGAAACCAGGCTTTAAGGGTCTGGATTTTCATCTGGTTTACTGTCAAGAGCCTAATACAGCTAGCCAACTAAGAATTTGAGCCCTGAATGCTATTTCCGGTATAATTTAAATGTTGTTAGCGGTTGATGTTATCCGAATGATTTCCCAAAGGTCATGTTGTGTTCAGTTCATTTGTCAAAAATCGGAGTTTTCCAGCTTATGTCGCTAAATACTGATTATGGTTGAATAGCCTCTATCTTCGAACAGTCACTTGAATTTATATCTTCCTCCTGGTGTTCCATAATCATTTCGTGTTTGACAAAGGTACTTTAAATTTCAATAGACCTCTTTAGCTTGTATGTGTTGTTTTGCCAATGTAGATCATGTGATGTCACCCTAGAGAACTGTTTCCGTTAAATTTTGTTTTCTTCACGTGCGTATGACAATGTATGCCACAATTTATGAAAAGACAACAAATTCCCTTGAGAACACCACATGAAATACATTGGGAAAACAAAACATACAAGTTAAAAATGTCTATTCGAGGAGGTTTTGAGCCAGTAACATCACAATCCCCATGATATAGATGTTATCTCAAAGGCCCACCTTCACCCAGAAGACGTTGCGGTCGTTTGTTTTTGTTTGGAAATGTTTAATTGTTCACACGTGTGATCTGATTGGTTGCACGCATTCATGCGTGAATTTCGTGTTACACGAATTCAGCACAGAAAGTGATCACGGCGCGCCCAGCATTTTGGATGAAGGTGGGCCTTTTATACAAAACCCCCATTTCACAGTTGTTCAGGTTAAGCGACATTTCTTGTCTTCCCTTCTGCGACCAAAAAATAAATAAAAAAGGTACATTGAAGTTCATTAAAGCGAAACTGTAAAAAATTCAAGGGATTAAGCTGGCAACGTAAGAAACGAACTGAAGATCAATCAAGTTGGTTGCTAGGGGCGACGCCATTTTAAACATGCACAGAACTAAATGACCTAATTCGTTAAATTTGGTTATCTTTTAGGACTGTCTCGTGCATTGAATGTGAAGAATGTTCTTTTTCAAACTCATATTTTCAATAGGAAAAATTTATTTTCATTATACAATTTAAAACAAGCACTCAACAGTGCTCAAACACACAGCTATTATGAAGAATCCGCGATAAAATTTAGGATAAAGTGACAAAGTCAACAATATGCTTATCGACACAATCGATAAAACTTTTACTATTTAACAGTGCAAGAACTCTTACATGTATTTGTAAACAAGTCCACAGTCCTCCTTTTATACCCGCATGCATTTACACTTGGGTCCTCTTGCCAAACGCTATTTACAACAACTTATCAGAAACACACAACACGCCACCCTATCCGCCACCTTTATTAATACACAGCACTAATAAAACCTCTTTCTTACAATCGTATCTCCTAAGCCAGACAACAGTCCCGCTATTACGGGCGAGAATCAAGCGATGAATACTTTTCTCATTAAATGGAGATCAGTCTACAGTAAAAAAAAGATCTTCAAAAAATCATAAAAAGTTCTTTATTTACATCTTACAACATGATTTTTGAAACTTGAACTACCGGCCATGTCAGAATTGCTCACCTCAAATTCTCTCTTCTCATTTTTCGGGGCGTCATGTTATCAAAGAAACCGTGAGTCCTGAAGCAACCAGTTCAGAAGTCAAACGCTTCTTTATGTACTCTCTATCTTGAAAGCACTAAAAAGTGAGAACTTTCTAGAAACATAAGAGCGCATTTACAGTCTAAAGTGAACCTACTGTCATTGGCTTATCTTTTGTCGAAATCTCGCGATGTACATTTGTAGCAAGCTCATTTTATAGAACCGGGCTGGCAAATTGCCAGATCCGATTTAACAATAACTTTATTTATTGCCCTTGGCTAAAAGAATTACGACAATATTACAATACTAAAAATTGCTATTTCCAATAGATGCAACCGCGCATCACTTCTGCAGTTTTCAGGCTAAGAAATAAGCTCAGCACCTCTTGCAGTAAAAGAAGACTTGTGTCTGTTGGTGCGTGATACTGGTGAAGCTCAGCACCTCTTGCAGTAAAAGAAGACTTGTGTCTGTTGGTGCGTGATACTGGTGAAGCTCAGCACCTCTTGCAGTAAAAGAAGACTTGTGTCTGTTGGTGCGTGATACTGGTGAAGCTTAGCACCTCTTGCAGTAAAAGAAGACTTGCGTCTGTTGGTGCGTGATACTGGTGAAGCTCAGCACCTCTTGCAGTAAAAGAAGACTTGCGTCTGTTGGTGCGTGATACTGGTGAAGCTCAGCACCTCTTGCAGTAAAAGAAGACTTGTGTCTGTTGGTGCGTGATACTGGTGAAGCTCAGCACCTCTTGCAGTAAAAGAAGACTTGTGTCTGTTGGTGCGTGATACTGGTGAATACTTTAAAGTTAACGAAGGCCTGAAATTATACGAGAGTCTTCGGCTGGCTTTTCTAGAAAACTCTTGCATGGAGGATGTTCTGACTCTAGAACGTGTTTTGGGCTTATCCCTTCTGATAAAGTACAATGCACTGATGTCCTAGCGGATTTAGACTCCCCTTTTTTTACTTTACTGACCCCCTCTCCCGGATTTGGACCCCTCCCTCCCCCACCAATACGTTGTTGTTGTGCAAGAATAGCTGAGGTTTTTCCCAATACAAGGTATTCAAATCGACAAGAGAGAAATCATAAATAATTTGCATACTTATTATAATGGGTTTTTAACAAGAGATGTTTTTACCATAGGGGTTTACTATTGTGTGCCAACAAACACTTCATTGTCTTTAAATCATATATTCGCAATTTATTAAACAACTTATAAGACTACAAATCATCACTGAAAGAGCTCGAATCTTCAAAGAAAATTGACAGTGATTATTACTATATGACATTTTTTTTATTTTGACGAAACTTGGTTTCGAAAACAGATTCGTGGAGTATTCCATGCTAATAAATCCATACTTATTTACAATGCAGTTTATTCTATTTACATAATATTGGTTTCCATTGTTTTCTTTAATTCGTTTTATTTCAGCTCCCAAATAACATCTCCTGTCACCCGTGGTTGTGTATTACGCGAATTAACATTCTGTTAAGTTTGGTTCAGTTCTGGTGTAACGGAATTTCAAGTAACTATTTCAGTCTTACCTTAATGTTAGAAATATCTTATCAGACCTTAAAACAAATTTAACCACGTTTACTTGTTCTACCGCAGAACTATTATCAGACCCCTCTCAAGACGTGGTCATGACACTGATCCCCATCCTTGCCTATATCTCCATTTATAATTCAACACATTGATACACTGTCCAAATATGGTCAAAAAGTTGTCGATAAACGCTATGTCTACATAACGTATATCCAACAATGGAGGTAAATTTCGCATTTTGACAAGAGAATGCAAAAATGACGAACCGGCCTCGATATTTTTTCTACAAACTGTGCTTTGTTATCAATGTGTTGAATTATAAAACTATTATTGCGCTCAAGCTTGCGTGATATCGCCTAATTCTTAGCCGACGAGGTCGTGGGCAGTTGAAATGCTACGACAACAGCGAATTAAGTTACTGCTACACGAGACAACGTCAACGCCGCAATATTATAAGGGACGATTAAGACAATCGAATCTCTGAAAACACCCACACAAAAAAAGTACCGTCTTACATTTTGTTAACATCGAATGCAAATGAGGTCAGTCTCTGAAAGCTATTTCCAAACATTGTTCATTCGCATAAATAGTTAACATTTTTCATGATTCTATTCATTGTCTACAATAAAATAACTGGAAAAAAAACTGAACGAGAAGTTGATGTAAATCAGCGTGCTTGTTCTCACCAACTCACTGTAATGTAACAGGGAGAACATGTTTTCTGTTTCCTTTCGTAAATAACCCAAGGAAAAGTTACCATGTTTCTTTTTATATAATTTTAACCAATCAGAGCTTGCGTTTACTGAAGGTTATTTCTAAACATTTACAACAAGATAAAGATTGTAACGTTATCAATGTTATTTCAATATTGACTGGATTGTATCATCTGGCAGACTGTCCTTCAGCTTCAGGTGGGTCAGAGGAAGGAGAGATGGCCTGTAATCTCTTCAGTTCGCCTTGTATTTCTAAAAGCCGACTAGGGCTGCTACCAACCTGTGGGAAAAAATAAATCTCTTTATTTAAACTCAAAACCAAAATGTGCGGATTCAAAATACAAAGACAATAATGCAGAATTAACTAACGTTGAATGCTTTGTGTTGAGTGTCAATTTTAGCCACTAATACCTCCTGCCGGTGCACTTATCAACCGAGGCCTTTTCCTTCACTGAAAACGTAAATTTGTAGATTGAAACCGCTTTAAAAGGTATGAACACCACTTATGAACTTCATAGCGCTTAAATTTTACTGCCTTATGTACAAATAACGTACAATACAGTCACAAGTTATTCTAACTAAGCCAGGAATGCTACACCCACACCTGATTGTAAAACTGAATGATAGTACTGCGGAAGACTGATACAGATTACCGAGCATCCTCCTGTCCAACAAGAAAGCCCTTTTGATAAGTTATAGACGGACTAGCAAACTTGTATAGACATACCAACCTTTAATCTCTTTTTAACAAGCGGAAGGATGGTTTCCAATACAAAAGAAGCATTCTTGAGGATAAAGTCATGCTGGAATGAAGAAAACATTCGACAGTCACATGTATTTGGTCTAATTATCCAGTGGATAAAGCAGTAGCAAGACCAATAGCCCAATTTCGATATATTAAAATTCAACTTGAAACAAAAGACATCACTACGAGGCTTAGAGGAATAAACCATATAAATCCTTACTATCATTCCTCTAAGCCTCGTAGTGATGTCTTTTGTTTCAAGTTGAATTTCAATATATCGAAATTGGGCTATTGTGTTATCCGCTCGATAGCGTCATGTTAGTTGGTCACTCACCCACTGTCCTCTCACTTTACTCGCAGCTGTACATTGCACGACTAAACAGAACTTGTTGATTGATATTTCCTTTGTTTGACACAGACTGCTGACGTTTTGGATCATTTTCACAAAGCTACAGCTGAGCCCTCTATACTCTAGATTTAATCGCAATCGGAGCGTAACACATGTGCAAAGTGTTGTTTTACTGATTAAAGCTTTTAACGCATGTGCAAAATGTTGTTTTGATGATTAAAGCTTTTAACGCACGTGCAAAATGTTGTTTTGATTAAAGCTTTTAACGCACGTGCAAAACTGTTGTTTTACTGATTAAAGTTTCTAACGCACGTGCAAAATGTTGTTTTGTTGATTAAAATGCAAAAAAATGTTGTCTTGCTGATTAAAGTTTTTAACGCACGTGCAAAATGTTGTTTTGTTGATTAGTATAGGTGGTTTTCATGTTACGTCATCGCCGCCATGCTGGTGGACATAAACAATAGTTCTCTCATTAGCTCCTTTTGTTCGTCCACCAGCATTTGTTCGTTTCACTATTGTTATCTATGTCTCTAGAGATTGGTTGCAAACCACCTATAGGTAATCATACGGTTTCGGGTTCAATTTGTGATTAATTTGCACGAGTGAGATTTTCGGCAAAAAGATCAAATTGCACGAGCAGCTTCGGCGAGTGCAATTTGAGCTTTATGAAAAACTCACAAGTGCAAATTAATCCCAAATTGAACGAGAAAACCGTATGATTACTTAAAAATAATTATACATGAAAAAATTTGCATCCATTTTTTTTTTTTTGGACTTTCTTTTTTTTTGGCAAAAAATTTTTTTGGGAAATTTTTTTCTTTTTTTTTTTCCAAAAAACATATTTTTTTTAATTTGTAATTTGCACTGGTGTTACTTTTTGCACTGGTGTTACACTTTTTGCACCGGTGTTACACTTTTTGCACTGGTGTTGCACTTGAACTGCACTGCTCTTAGCCAATCAGAATCGAGTAATTTTTTCATGGATATTATTAAAGCTTTTAACACACGTGCAAAATGTAGTTTTGTTGATTAAAGTTTTTAACGCACGTGCAAAATGTTGTTTTGTTGCTTAAAGCTTTTAACGCACGTGCAAAATGTTGTTTCGCTGATTAAAGTTTAACGCACGTGCAAAATGTTGTTTTGATGATTAAAGCTTTTAACACACGTGCAAAATGTAGTTTTGTTGATTAAAGTTTTTAACGCATGTGCAAAAGTGTTGTTTTGCTGATTAAAGTTTAGATATTTTTTCCCGGAGTCCCCACTGTTCTCCGAGACGAAAACTGAGATAGAGCAGTTTTCAATTGAGTGTCAAAAGTAATTACACAATTGCTTTGGTTTTTCATTGCTACGCTTTGTGATTAGCGAAAAAATCTCGCGTCACTTTCTCGACCAATCAGAAGTAAAACCAAAACCAATCGTGACTTGCTCGCACGCGTTTTCCCGTGCTTGGAGCCGACGACGTGTAATTGCTTCGAGCTCTGGATTGTTTACGACTGCTTTGATTGGACAGAGTAATTACTTTAGTTTTGGTTTTACGACACTCAATTGAAAACTGCTCTATTGACTACATATTATTAATACCATTTACTGTTTTCAGTGATGTTAAAAGTCACTAAGCATCCAAAAAAATACTGACTCTGCTACCTATTCAACCATTCAACCACACACTGAAAGAGATTAAATTTTGATGAAAAGCTGTTGGTCCCATACCTGACTTGCATATCGACCAGATTTAAGAATGCCATCAAACAGGACAACTTGGTTCTCGAACAAGTCCCCAATGCAATTCACAAACACTGGCTGAAGCTGAATAATTAAACAATGTTTCATTTAAAAAGCACGAATTGTGCCAAAGAACAGAAACAGACTAATCACTACTATATCAACAAGCCGTTTTTGCTCTCATTATTTTACTTCAGACAGGTTTTAGACGCAGTAGCATAGTGCGTTAGACTTTCAATCTACAGGTCTGTTGTTGGAGGCCTGGTGTTTCCGTCGTGTTGTTTCCTTAGACAAGAAACTTTGTTCCACATCGTCTCTCTCCACCCAGGTGTATAAATGAGTACTGGAGGCAAAATGCTGGGATAACCCTGCTGTGGACTAGCCTTAGGTACCCTATGATGGACTGCCTTAGGTTAATCTCCGGCCGTGTGGGCCTCCTGTGACTCGTGTGCGACTTTACCTTAACATGTACTACACTGATATACGGTCTGATATACGGTCTGATTTGCGCATGTACTACACTGATATACGTTCTGATATACGGTCTGATTTGCGCATGTACAACACTGATATACGGTCTGATATACGGTCTGATTTGCGCATGTACTACACTGATATACGGTCTGATATACGGTCTGATTTGCGCATGTACTACACTGATATACGGCCTGATTTGCGCATATAGGTTTGCCTCGCTAGTCTTCATAAATTTCTCTACATATACGGTCTGATTTGCGCATATAGGTTTGCCTCGCTGATCTTCATACATTTCTCTACATAAACGGTCTGATTTGCGCATATACGTTTGCCTCGCTGGTCTTCATAAATTCAAGTTCTCTACATAAACATCTGATTTGCGCATATAGGTTTGCCTCGCTGGTCTTCATAAATTTCTCTACATAAACGGCCTGATTTGGGCATATAGGTTTGCCTCGATGGTCTTCATCATCACCATCACTCAGCAACCACGACGGCAATGTCATGGGAATGTAGGTGAATTCAATTCAGATTTTAAACTACTTCACGACTATTATATCTATCATATTTGGCCAAATTTCCAGAGATGAATTTGCACATGTAGGTATGACATTCACGTTCAGATAGAGAAAAGAAAATTCACCGTTGTGTATTTACGTTCTCTGTAATTGCGTTCGTCTGCGAACGCGATCCTAATTTCGTGTTGAATGTCCTGTATCATGTGTTGGGTGTCCTGTGCAATTTCCTAGCCGGAAAAATCGAGATTTTTTCTCATGCTTGGACATCCGATTAGCCCCCCCCCGAAGATTCTTTTGTGTTTTTCAGGGGCAAATTCACGGGCGGGAACTGGTACCTACTTTGGCCTCGCTGTCATAGAGCTTGCTGCCGATCGGAGAAGGGCGATTTCGCTTCGCTTATTAATCTGCGGCGCATAAAAGCAACTTTACGCTTTCCAACGGCCGGAAAAAAGTTGAGAATTGACCGATTTTTATCACATAGCAAGTGAAATGAAGCCTGGCAGAGGTTTAACGGCAAAATCAACCACGGACATTTCAGGGTCTGTTTACGAACGCTGTCGATCCGCGTCGATCTCTACACAATTCATCGGTCTCTGTCATACGGCAAGTGAAATAATGGTTGGCTGCGATTTTTTTTTCTGTTTGGATCCAACAATTCTTCCCCGTAACTTATGCCCGCATGATTTTGCTCGCTGTTGTTGCTGTTTTCAGGTATTAAAAATATAGATGGCTGCATCACGGTGTTCCTTTGTTTGCTAATCTTATCATTGCTATTTTACTAAATAACATTCGATTTCTTTATTATTTTGTTTAGTTTCATTGTAGATCGTGTAAGCTTATGTTTGAATCACATCATCCTAATTACATCTGTGCTGCTGTTTGTCAAATATTCAATGTTATTCGCTTGATATATTTGCATGTATGTAAATGTAAACAAAAAGTAACGCAAATGTCACGCTGTTTCTTCCTTGAAGACTGTGACTGAGAGATGGACCTCTGTAGACGTCAAATTTTACAATAACTGCTTTTGGCAAATCAGGTTATTTATTTTTTTTAATAAATTTTTTCAAAAGAAGATTTTGTTGTCCATTTGTATGTGTTTGTTCATTAATTTCATAGGTTGAAAAGCGATTTGATGTAAACAAAACAAGACTTGGATTGTATAGTTCTAAACTGAAAATATCCCGAGAATATGACGATATAATAACTGCCACTCCTTGACCCACCCACACCCCCCCCCCCCCCCCCCCACCCCACCACCACCACCACCACCACCGCCGCCTACTGGCCCTCACCTCCACCTCCCACCTCCTCACTCCCTGTACCATCACCCCACCCTGTCGAACGCACTCCCCTAATTTCCAATTACTACTAGTACTTAGAAATATCTGCAGTAGTTCATATGACGTATGTACCAAAACGTATAACGTACAAGCAGAGCTATCCCACTGCTCATTACAACTATTGCCATTACCACAGAAGTAAAGGTGTAAACCAATGGAAGATGCCTAAGGGTTATCATTACCTGTGGTGTATTAACACTTAAGCCATCTCCCACAAATCCCAAGACTCCTTTAGTAAAAGCCACTGTAGCACTGCTCAGCTCTACTTTGTTTCTACCTAAGATGCCAGCAAAAATCAATTAACTTATTGATATACAATGTAGCAAGTTTCCTAAAGTATTTTGTTATCCTGTGGGTTGTTGAACCATGCAGTCAGGCAGCTGAATTAAGGTGGCTCGTAACAGTTTTCGGCTTTTTGACGGTATAAACTTTGGAAAATTATAACAAAACATCAGGCCAAGGTCATAATTAAATTATGGTAAAATTAAAATGTACATTTAGTTGTTGACCAAAATTGACTGTTATTTCGTCAGCGATGGTTACCATGGTAACGATATGTGTGGCTCATTCAGACCTACTATTTAGCTTTTGGGGCTTATAACTCAAAAATTAACCTGGTGACCCCCATTTTTTTTAACGTAAAAACTTTTGGCACTTAAAGAGGAAAGTGTAAAATTATTTAAAGTAAATTCCTTGGAGCAGATTTTTTAAAAACGTAAAAAAAGAAATTTGTGAGTGGTGAAAAATTCCCTCCACAGATTTTTTTTTAATTTTGTCTGACTTTTCCTCTTAATGAGGAAAAAATATTGAAACAATAAAAAATGGGGGTCACCGGGCTTGTTTACTTGCGAAAGCCTTCGTGAGTTTCACAATATCCACGCGTGAACTCGCACAATTCAAAATCTGGATTGTACAAGATCGACATTTACTCATGCTCAGTCAGGATTACCGCTGACCTTTGCGTGTACACGTGCGGACACCTACAGACCACATTGTGCGATCGAGCAAATCTCGAGCAAACGTTTTCGCTTCCTTGCCGTGAATTTAGTAAGCTTTTACGCTTTTTACTCTTTTATGGAACTTCAGAACTTACCATTAGGTTTCCTCATAATGTATTGTTAGAAGGCGGAATGGTGAGCTTTATTATGTTGAATTTTTGCAACTCATTCGCTCTTATTATCCACGCTTGTTTTCTTCTTAGTTCTAAAAGATGTCGGGAAGTATTCTCTTTCAGTCTTTGTTCATGTGTTCATGATGATAAAATTGACGGTGGATTAATCACAATGCAGACTTTTTTTTTTACCAAAAGTTGAGTAAGTTTTACAAAGATCATCGTAATTGAAATCACTGCCAGCGACGTTTTGAGCCATAGATTTTTTATCGGGTCGTTTTCGTCGCTTGAATTGAATGACTTGTTGCTGAATACGAGGAAAAAAACACATGGCGATATAATTAGCTCACTTGCTCGCGATCGATAGCTTGATGCTTTGTTGACAGTTTTACAATTCACTTTGAAGTCTTGTGCTAGGTTTGAATTGTTCTCAAAATGACAGTAATTAAGTTTTTTTGTCCATAATCACGAATGTTTCGTTCTTCGTGGCGTCTGAATTGAGCAGGCATACGTTGGGGACTTGCTGCATGGGAATAGCTGTAAGTATTCTCAAATCTTTTCCCAACTAAGGAAAATATGATTCTACAAACCTTGGTTCATCATAGCAAAATGTTGAGTTTAAAGTTTGTCCTGATAGTTGCATTTCTCAGCTGTAGTTTCATTATACCCGATATTTATTCCGTTTATTTTCCTTTTTATTACACGTATAAACTTCGCTTTGTATTCATTCGTTTCTACTTCGTGCTTGTTTATATGTTTGTAGCCTTGTTGTTATTTTGGTAAAAACTTAGTCTGATGAACTCTTATAAATCTAACTAGTCTATGTATGATATATTATTTTAACTGGTTCGAAATAAAGTTTATTTTTGAAGCATAATGATGATAATTATTTTAGTTGTCAATTATACATGCATGGCGCCGCGTTAATGTCGATCGTGTTTATCGGTGTTTGTTCGCTAAGATCTCTATGTTTTGCGTTATGATCAGCCAAACCAGAAGCCGGCTCGAAGATCACAGAAAAGGCAGCTTTTTTACGAGCTCGGTAAAATAAACAGCTTGCCAAGTGGACGAAAACTTGAAAATGAGAAAATACTATTTATTCGGTCGCCATTTTTCTTATTGCTGTTAAGTTGTATTTTTTTCGTGTGTTCCTCGCGTGTTTAGAACCCAGTCGGCGCGCGCCAAAAAACTGTTACGAGCCACCTTAATTCTGATTGTCACTGGGTAAATAAGCGTACAGTGTATCTTTGCTTGACAGCCATGTGTCAATGAATTCAAAATTAAAAGCAGAACGGGGGCAATAGATTCCAACATTTTTAACTTCAGCTAATAAAATGTCGAGTACAGAACAATGAAATTTCAACTTGTTTACTCGTGAAGCTTAAGTTGAATAAATCTTTATCTGGTGTTTACTTTTCGATTTCAAAATTTGAGTAGTTTCACATGCTACGTACATGGGTGAATGTCATGTGTACTAGCAGTGAACGCGACGGCCGTATGTTTGGGCAAATTGCGTGGCGGATTTAAATTCTCGGAAAAAATAAAAACTCAATCGCCGGCTGTTTGCAAATGTTACAAGGCACACAGCCAGCATAGCATATATAAGCATTTATTTTCTAACCGTTTGAAAAAGAGCGGCTCCTTTATTTAATTTCTTTTTCACTGAATTGTCGTCAGAATTTTTTCCGTTGCAGATTTTCTTTACGGTTTGAGCACCAGAGTGGTTTCTTCAATCTCCCAAGGCGGTCGTGAAGGTTTTGAAGAAATCATTCTGGTGAAAGTATTAAAAGTCTATAGTTGTATATGTCGAAAAATAGAGATAATTATTAACCAAAACTCGAACTCTGTGAAAAAAAATTCTAGTCCGACAGTTGAGTTCAGTTTTATTGTCAGGAATTCATCTCGAGGGAGTTGGATTTACTGTTTTGAATCGTCTGGAAAATTATAATAACTCAACTGCCGGACAACTGGAATATCGATGGTTTCCGGTAGTGAAATATATGTTAAAGAATACGCCGTCACTATACGGCCGATGCTCTTTTTATGCAGTTTTGAATTTCTCTTTTACTTAATTTTATTTCAGCTTAATCCGATTGCCGGAACCCAACGCGTGGAACTCAAAGTTTAAAAAGACGGTGGAAATCAAAGATCCGACAGCGCATAAAACTTAATTAACCACGGCGGCGAACAAGCCGTGTTTTCGTTGTTTTCAAATCTGTAGGGCACTTTTTAATTTTCCTAAACTATGACCGTCGCTTTCACTGGTACTTATGCAGTTAAGAATGTCTTCCTTCGCTGGCGTCAAGTGTATTTATTTTCCAAACCCGCCGTTGACGCCGTAGAGAAAACTTGAATCTGTTACGACTGAACAAATTATTTTAAATCCACCACCAGAACTTTTATTTGTGTAGACATACGGTACAGCCGTCGCATTCCATATTTTAACACAGTTTAGAGTTTCTCTTCATTTGAATCGCCGATATTTACCTTCCAAATCGAGCTGTTAAAACAAGTCAAGTTCAAAAGGGATGGAATCAAAATTAACTGAAAATCCAACGCTGTACAGCCAAAACTTGTATTGATCTGTTTTCATGGCGAACGAACAAGTTGAAATTTCATTGTTCTGCACTCGACATTTCATTGGCTAAAGTAAAAAATGTTGCTGGAATCTATTGTTCTCGTCCTGTTTTGTGATTGGTTAACTTTGTCTGGGTGACCCCGGTAACAGTAGCCGCACTGTGCACCTTTGTCCTTTATAACATCCTAAATACTGCAAGAACAATAATATCACCTGCAATACAGCATATTGACAGCCACTTACCAACAATAAATGCGTGAAAATCTTCAATGCCACAGCTTTCCATTTCACCACACAATGTGTCCAGCTGATCTGTTTGTCCTTCAAAGTCCATGGGTCTCCAGTTTGCTTCCTGTAAAATCCGTCATCTATAATCAGCTTGTGTATGGGTGTCATTTAGGATCATTGATAAGGAGACTATACACCTATACACCTACAAATCAGGCTCGGAGATTTGTTTCTTGGGGAGCGAGAAAAAAAAAAACGAGTTTAAAGAGTAAAGCTTAAAAGAAGCAATTGACTTTGAGAAAATCTTAAGAGACTACAGTTAATGGTGAATATTTCATATTTCCCTGCTGCTGTACTGCTGCTCGTTTTAGACACCATTTTTTAAAAGAACCGGCCCAAAACAAAGATACATATTCAAGCAGTTAAATCCAGTGAACCGGTGAACGTGAAAATGAAATCACATTACCAGCCCTATTTCTTTCTGAGTAAGCAGGTTGTGATTAACATTGTGAGAAATGAAACATAACATTCCAATAAAAGTACAACTATTTCTTTGAAACGTGTGACAATATAGTCTTGAAACGAATTTAATATGTGAATCATAAGAGTAGAGTGATACACATGCACATAAGTTGAGATTCTATTTGAGATATAAAATAAGATATACCACCGGGCAATACAGAAATCGACCTACCCATACTTACCATAGCCCTGTGTCTTGCAAACTTTACCATCTGATCTCTAGTGTCCAGCAATGCCTCTGCAATGTCCCTCAGTAGCATCTGCTGCATGGAGAATGTCAAGTCCAAGCCTATCTCATGCAGCTAAACAAGGAACATAAAACAACACTATTATCAGCCAAAGGTTGTGTGAATGACTGGTGTCATACTGAGACTGATATCTGACACAATATTATTAATACACTGCTTGTTTGACACCGTGGTGTAAGTCGCTGAGGAATGATATCAGACGAATATAACTGTACCAAAATATCTTGTAAAAAAACTTCTTGAAAATAATGGATTTACCCTTGAGTACTGACAAAAAGTCAGGCACAAGTAACATAGCCACACATCCTAAGGACTGTGTTCATGCCATTAATAAATAATTTATGGTGCATATTGAAGGTCTTATTTGATTACATGTTTAAAATACATGTAAGTACATAGAAACCCCAGAAGTATTCCATTTATATAATAGATTGTACCATAAACCATTACCTTCTAACGTTTTGTTTTTTATTTTATTTATGCCATGAATTGATTTTTGAGGTTACATGTCACTCAAAACTCTCTCCAAAGGGCATATGTTATTGAGCAAGTACATGTATATAAGGTTCTTTTAAAGGCTAATTTATTTTCTTTGTCCACAAGTGGACCAACATAAAGTTGAGATTCGCATATAAACAAACACACTGTTTTTAAATATGGACTGACAACCATTTAAAAAGGTTCAAGTGCCAGGCAGTTACGATCAAAACGGACTGGACTACAAAGCAACCAATCAAATTGCATGATTCAATCCATCTGGACTGCACAGAACAGGAACATAATAAATAGCAAACTGTTGTTCTCATTTCCCATTGATTGGGTACCCCTTTCTTTTGTTATCACCTTTTCACACTGTTGTTTGGCCATACTGACACACACACCAATAGCTGCAACACCCATCTCTCTACGGAACACTTGGCATGAAAAGCGAGACACAAAGTGCTGAAGTTCACTATTGGCCCACACCACAAAAGCTGTTTGGAAATGCAACAAAATCCATAAATTATGCATCTTCAAAGTAGGTACGTAATGCCATAGACTAACCCAGTGGCGAATAACATAATACATTGTTCTTGGTTTAGACTGAAACCTCTCAAGTGTATTGTTTCTTGTCTGCATAGTAATACTGCACTGTCTCTGAAAACGTTATTAAGAATACTAATAAAACAGCCAGTGTCTTCAAAGACATCAGAATCTGCAGCCTCAAGCTGTACAACTGTAACCTGACAAACTCACGGGCAGTTCCAACTAATCAGTTCTGTTTTCTCTCTCGGTAGAAAATCAGGCATGCAAAGACAGGACACTGGTTGTGACAATTCTCACCCAGTGACAAATTCATCTTAATATGAATGCTGCAATACACTGAGTAGTACTGACCTGAACTGAAGCCTCTGTTAGCAGAGAACACTTGATCGAACTCTTTGCCTGTTTCTATGATGCTACTGAAGAATGCACTTGACAGCTTAGCAATGTACAGTGATGTAGCTCCTTCAATCTTTAGTTGTCTTATAGAAAACAAGAATTTGTTTAAGTAAAAGAGCTATTAATAATAATTATTACTAATAGTTTTGGTGTGCCTCCATTTCAATTAAAATTGCAACTTATGATCTTCATGTACATTACAATCATTAAATTTGCTGAAATTCTACAGCAATGAAAACATCATTCAATATAATGTTGAACTACACTTCTGGGTTGCCAATGTTGTTGTAATTAAATAAGGACACATGTACCTGAGACTATATTTGATGGCCTCACTTCTGTTCCTTAAGAACAGCTGACATGCCTACAAAACGAAAACAAAGAAAGTGTATGTTAAGGTTCAGTTTGAGTCAAGAGGGTTAAACTACCCAGGGATAAGGAATAGGACTTCCTTCACATAAAAATAAACATGATCATGATTTCGAGGTTAAAAAGTAAAATAATTATTATTGTACTCTGGTTAGTTTTCATAATATTGATAAAGGAATTAGGGACTGCAGTGCTCAGGAAATAATTTAAGCTCAAATGTGCAGGATTCCTTGAGCTTTTGTTACGTAAAAGAAGAAATCTGGATGGATTCATTTAATAAGATACATGACTTTAGCCTGAGGATTAAAAATAATTGTACACCACAGTATCTTACAGCTTGAACACACCTCAGCTGCTCTGCCCAGTCGCACCAATAATGACACAGCTCGCCGTGTGGCACGTGGTCCAACATGGAGTAAAAAGCTGCGACTGCAGTCTAGCTCATCAATAAGAGCATCTACTAGCAGCTTGACTCGACGATCCAAACGTACTCTGGTCACATGAAAATTACAATTAATGATAATTTAAATAAATCAATTAATAAACCAAATTTGGTAAAATTACAATGCAACACACCTTACTGTGAGCACCCAACAAACTTTCTTCCAAGTTCTGTAACTAACTTTACACTCCTGTGACAACATTACATTTGATTGTGCTTAACTTTGCGAGGAGGCATGCCGGGCAATTGAATTTGCACTCTCTGATTGCCTAACTTGTAAAAACGTTTGTTGGGTGCTCACTGTAAGGTACACTGTAAGAGCCATCATCTTCATAAATACCACTAACAAGCTTTCTTTTGAAACAAATTTCACTTCTACATGTACACTGTATCCAATTTGGATACAGTGATTGTCAGACGTTCTCTGACAATCACTTATATCAGCTTTATACTGCAAGAATAGACATGAATCAAAATGGTTTTCTATTTTAATGCCACCATTAATTTTACTAAATATTGCGTAACATACATACTTGATTTCCTTGGCTGCCTGAGAGCTACTGTTCTCTTTCAAATACTGATTTGCTGAAAAACAATCAATTAAACATTTGTCATGTAGGGATTTGAATCTTTTTGGGTCAAAACTGTCCTTATAAATTAAAACTAAGTACATGTATCTTTCTTGTAAGTGAAAATTATGCTCCTACAACACCGAGAGGAAGATATCAATTGAAGTGAATTCTCAAAAGGAGTCATTAAACCATACACATGTAATCAGATTTTAGTAACTACTCCAAGACACAAGGAAATAAGTAAAAGTTGCAATAAAAGGCTTATTTTTTTAATTTTAATATTTTATTTTATTAGCTTTTCTTCAATTGAGTGTCATAGAGCAGTTTTTATTTACTCTGGCCAATCACAACAGACACAAACAATCCACTGAACCAATCAGAACTCGAAGCAAATACATGTAGCCAGTGCCAAGTGCGGGAAAACGCATGCGGGTAAATTGCGATTGGTTTTGGTTTTACTTCTGATTGGTTGAGAAAGTGGCGTGAGATTTTTAAGCCAATCAGAATGCGTAGCAATAAAAAACCAAGGCTATCACGTAATTACTTTTGACACTCAATTGAAAATCGCTCTATAAACTAAAACCAAAGTTATCACTCTGGCCAATCAGATCTCAAAGCAAATACATGAAGCCAGTGCTAAGCACAGGAAACTGATGGGATGCCAGCGGCACATGCCAGCAGCACATGCCAGCAGCACATGCCAGCAGCACATGCCAGCAGCACATGCCAGCAAGTCATGGTTGGTTTTGGTTTTACTTCTGTTTGGTTGATAAAGTGGTGCAAAATTTTTTTTGACAATCACAAAGTGTCAGCAAAACCAAAGCAATCATGAAATTACTTTTGAAAACAGCTCTAATCATTTAATTCTTGCTAAGTACAGCACAGTAATTTAACTTGAAATGGAGCACAAGAGTAAGGTTCTTACTTCTGTCTATTAACTCCATTGCCCGTTCAAAATCTCGTTGTGCTATGAACATGTCTAAATCCTCTGGTAAATCTCTAAGCCACCCTTTTTTAACCTGAAATAAAAGCAGATTTTCTGGTTAATAAGAACTACAGTGAATTGTTGAACTCATCACCTGACCAGAAATGTGTTTGAAGTCATGGATGTCTGCAGCACCCCATCCTGCAGGTGGGGTTAACAATGCTACACTTAATTATTGCAGCAGGGTTGGGCAAATGATTTTTTAAACTTCACCGCCATTAGCAGATCCATCCAGACTTACTTATAAGGTAAGGACATGGAATGGAATAGTAAGAATGCTTGAAGATGAAGTTTAAATGTTTCCTTTCTACATGTACTTTGTTTTCTTTGCAAAATAACAAGGGGCCCACCCTCTGCATGTAACCTGTTTAGCACCACCATTCACTGAGTCAAACAAAATAATGCATTGTAGACTGTATGGTCCAACTCATTTACAGTCACCTTGAGCAAGGCAAATTAACAGACTGAAACAAAAATACCTTGACTCTTTTTGAGCTTCCTGAACCAGGTGAGGAGGATGCTAGAGGCCCTGAAAGAAATCACACAGTTAGAGAATTAACCATTCCATAACATTGTTTCGTTGTTTTTTATTCTCAAGACAAATTAATCAGGTTTTTTTGTTAAGGTTTGCAAGTATAACAGGGACAAAATTGTGAATAACAGGGACCATTTTATTGACAAGCAGTCCCAATTTGAGATACATGTAGGTGTGTGTGTGTGTGTGTGTGTGTGTGTGTGTGTGTGTGTGTGTGTGTGGGGGGGGGGGGGGGGGGGATGTCCTCTCCTACTGGGGGGGGGGGGGGATGAGGAGCTTCCCCCAGA
Organism: Dendrophyllia cribrosa; assembly: GCA_024195265.1. Taxonomy (NCBI): domain Eukaryota; kingdom Metazoa; phylum Cnidaria; class Anthozoa; order Scleractinia; family Dendrophylliidae; genus Dendrophyllia; species Dendrophyllia cribrosa. Next base: position 17,739,671 of record JAJLRJ010000004.1, read on the forward strand.
AAATGTTTGGTTTTTTTTAGGCTCATAAGACTAGTGTGCATTTTAGGCCATTTCTGACCATTTTGCATCTTTTTTTAACTGCCATGAAAGAGGCATTAGCAACAAAGGGCAGTTTTATTTCATTCATAATAAAGATCAAATATCCCATCAACTTTAGCAGTTCTTTATTCAAATATCTTAGCACATTTTCCTGAGAAATAGCCGGGACAAGAATTGAAATATAAAGGAAAGGTCCCGGAGTCCCCGCTCTGACAAAACCCTGATTAATAATGGGAATTTTAAGAATCAGGAACAACTCAGCGACTATGCAGCAATATTATGACATTATATTAATTGTTCTATAATAAAATTATTGTTGTTGTACAAGTACATTGTGTACACATTGCTGTAATTACAGTGTATGTATGACCTAAAAGCTAAATAATGGGTTACAAGAAATAATGTCAGAGCTGAACAATAATTAAATGTAGCATTTTATTGCTGGGGAAACTACATGTAATCTCTTTCATTTTAAGAGTTATTTAATAATTTTTATATAAAGTAGCTGACCTTCATCTTCATCAAATGGATTTGTTGATTTGCTTTCTTTGAAAGGATTCTTGTCATCATCCTCACTGTTATTAAAGGGATTCTTATCATCATCTAGGAAAGGATTCTTTCCTGTTTCTTCAAAGAATGGATTAGTGCTGTTTGAGCCACTAACTGTCGCTTCACTTGTAACCTCTGCATCACCTTGTCTCACCTCCTGCTCCAGCTTTAGTTTAAAGTTCTTTTTACATTCTTCTATCTTGTCCAGCCACTCTTTCTGAAGAACAAATTAGGAAACTGTTGACTGAGTACAAATTAGAGTCTAATAATAAAATTGAGTCAGTTTTATGCAAGACTTATATTGTTAGTATACTAAGTGACCTTTTTGCCTTAAAATCAAAATTGCTCCAAATAATTCATGGAGACTGCAGGTTATCATTGAGGTTTTTTAGCAAAAGGTTAAATAAAATACACAAAAAAATAGCTAATTAGTTATTACTTTTTTACCTAAATTAACTTGGTCTGATCTTCACATCTTTTCCATTCATTAACAAAAAAAAAGGAGTAGTTAAGATCTTTAGCATGTTGTCGGGTCTTGGCTAAAACGTATTTTCAGCGATAACGAAAGTACGTGGAAATTCTACTTGTTATATCTCCTACGTAATGTTGGTGGTCTTTTGCTTTTTAAATGTAATTATGCAATGGACGATCTTTCAATTGACTCGGTTTTCTACAGAGAACTTTTAGAAAGTTGGTTAGATTTTCGAAATCTCTTTTTAGCTAATAAAGAACGGCTCTGTATAATTTGGAATAACAAAGATATAATAGATGGAAAACCAGTTTTTTATAAATCTTATTATGACTTGGGGATACGTATCATTAAAGATCTCTTGTTCAATCTCGACAACATAGAATCCTTTAATGTAATTAATAACATAGTTGAGAAAACTAATTTTCTTACATGGACAGGTCTTAGGTGCGCAATTCCTTCCTCTTTGAAAATAATAGAGTACACTACCTTTACAGATAATACTTATTTTATAAAGGGAAATGAGATTTTTGACATAGCGGAAAAGAAAACGAAAGACTATTATTCTTTAATAGTATCAAATAAAGCACAATTACCTAATAATGCAAAGAATTTAAAACATGATTTTGGCTTATCTGACGAAGATTTAAAAATTGTTTACAACCTTCCCCACTTAACAGCACAGGAGCCTTATGTTAAATCCTTTCAATATAAAGTTTTAAATTCAATACTTTACACCAATGCAAAACTTTTTAAAATTGGATATCTCCAGCATGACAAATGTACTTTCTGCAAGACTGAACAGGAAACATTATGTCACTTTCTCTTTTACTGTCGGCACTCAAATATGTTGTGGAAAAATGTTGAACAGTATTATTTAACAATAACAAAGGAATTTCACGGGTTGCGTTTACGAGAGGTTATAATTGGAATAACGATGTCAAAATGTCCCTTGTTAAATTATCTGATATTAATTGGTAAATTGTATTTATGGGATTGTAGAAAGAAACAGGTACTTCCAAACATAGAAGGTTTCAAATTTAAAGTAAGAATTAAATACCAAGTTGAAAAATATATTTCCACTAAGAATAATAAATTAGAAACCTTTTATGAAAAATGGCCAAAAGACATTTCCCCCGTTTAATTAATTCGTGTGTATGCTTTTGTGTGTATGTTTGGGTGTGTTTTTGTTTTATTTTAGGGTGTACTGTAAATAAATGTCAATTTTCTCTTTTATCAACATAATTAAGCATTAATTCTTTGTAATACAAGCCTCATTCAGCAATTGCGTGGCTGTTTTTTGGCTGTAATGTAAATAATCTTGAAATCTTGACAATTGTAAGTATGTCTGTTATGACGGTTGAAGTTAAAAAAAAAATAATAAAAAAAAAAAAAAATGTTGTTGGGTCTTTGTGATGGTCAGCCGATGTCAGCCATGATGAAACTTTGTTGGTTTTCTTCATTGTTTTCTTTGTTTGTGTCATTAAAATATACATGTATTATCTGGCCAATAAAAATTCACTTTCACTTTGGTGCAGCTTTCGTCTGGGTCCATAATTTGTGAGAAAATTCAATGATATAAGCAGTTACAACAGAACATCAATTCAGTGTCACAATCTTGAAAGTACAACTGGCAAACCCGGTCCGTACACCTGGCCCGTATCATAAAAAGCTGGACCGGCTAAGAGCACATGATTAGATTCAAGGATTTAGGGTTCCGGCCCACTGAGATGCTTCAGAAAAAAATAATAAGTGATATGTGCCCTCATACCCATACAGCTGTATTTACAGCATATTTTTAAGCTATTAAATAAAATCTAATATGGCCATATGCAACCTGGAGCATTGTGTTATATGATTGTTCAAAAATTATTTTTAAAAAATGCTTAATATAATTAACAGTTTATTAGGTGGCTGTGTTCCTCCCCATCACTAATCAGCATTTTTAATTATCTATTTCACTCTCACAAGTTGAACTGTACTGTGATCATTAATCAAACAATGAAACATGATCACCTTAATTTGTTTACTGTCTGCTTGATAAGCATGCGTCTCTGGAAACAATAGGATCTTAAAAGCATCTTTTGAACCTATAAAAAAGCATTGTTTTGTTTAAAGTAGAAACCCAATCAATACAATGTACATCATTTTATAGATATTAATTAAAATGTTCTATATGGATTAATAATATAATGCATATTACAATATATTAATTATTCATTTTGTTATTATATATGTACAGCATATTATCGCATATTGCATTCAAACAAATTATTATAAACAAGAGGCTACACTTAGCCTATACTCATGCGCAAGAGACTCTAAGACGCGCGATTGAAGTTACCAATTTTTCTGTGCTCGCTTTTAATATTTAATTTATTGATTCCGATCAAATCCACACTTGTCTATAACTTTCCAAGCTGTGAATTATTTCTGTTACATTTGAAAAGACTACTTAAAAAAATAGGCAGTAGATGACATGCTGTAAAAAAAAAAAATTGATAATCAATATAAAGATTTAGTTTTCCTGTGTTACTTAATCGCATGCAACCAGTGTAAAATGGGTTATTCCAGAAAAAATCCCCCCCCCCCCCGACGGATGCAATATTTTTTTACCCCTCCCCCACCCTCGCACCTTGATTTTTAACCCAGATACCCCCTCCTGCCCGGATGGCCATTAACTTTTTGTAGGCCCTAAATAAACAGGAAATCGCATTCAGGAGATCCGGGATTTTTTTAAAGATTTCAAATCTTTGGTGAGAATTGCTATGAATTGGTCAAACATTTTGTAAATAAACGTTGCGTGACGCATTCACTAAAATCTTTCCGTGATTTTAAGACCAAATCGAAATGAAATGTTTCCATAACTTAAAGCTGGTTCTTTAAAAAAATGCTTTGATTTTGCCATCTGTAATAAGTTTTTTCCAAGCTTCACAGTTTCTTCAAAGTGTTGTCGCAAATACACAATTTTGCTTTGTGCAAATTTTATGTCAAATGTAATTTGATATGAAGCTGTTTTTATAATCACTGAATCTAAAATATATTTTCTATAAAAGGTCAAAACTTTTGAATGAAACTCATATTTCCTTGAATGAAAATGTCTTTCCTTTGATTAAAAGAGTCAAATACTTTTCAGAATTCAGTGATTTTCTGCTTCTGGAAGTCTTGGCGATATATTGTATCCTAATTACTGCGAGGAACCGGCTAGCGTCTGCGAAAATATAATAAACATCACAAAATAATTCAATTCAGCAACCTATTTTTATTACACTTTCTAAAATCGCCGACTTTTCCTGTGTAATAGAATGCCAATCTTATCCGGAAAAATGATTCGTATAATAATGCTTTCGCTAATAAAAAAAAAACAGTTCTGAATGGTCAAAGGTACAGAAATGAAATGCTGGCGGCGTTTGAATCATGAGTTCGGATAGCTCATGGTCTGCTAACAAACACTTCGATTCACAGCTCGATTTTTCACTAAAACCTTTTTCCAAACCACGAAAATACCTAAAATAATATTTGAAAACAATACTTGGCCACATTTGGTGGAAGCTGTGCTTGGTAAAGCAGTAAAAATAACGAGAAAGCTCCGTTTACCTTTTCCACGAATCCAAAGCGCGCACGTACAAACAGAACTGCCTTGACAATCGAGTCGTCTAATCCGAAGCTATCAGAACTGTCTCATCGTACAGCAATCGGGTGAACTTGGCACAACTTCGCGCTTCGGAAAGTCGGACTTACTTACACAGGTGACAGCATAGTGGTTACTAGTAACCTAGTAACCACAAAAAGCAATAAAGTCAGTAAAAATCTACATTAATATGACACGCATTCCCTAGTCCATAATCCACAGAAGTCCAGTCCCAAAGTCCAGATGTTTTATTAAATCTGATGGGCTCAAATGATGACGCTGTTTTGCCGTGTGTTTCTATTGTTCTTTCTTGAAAAAAGTCTTGAAATTACTCACCACAGGCAGCGAGGACTGCTCCGATACAGACATTACAAAGAATCGGCAGTAAAACGGGAAATAAATTGCGAGTGCGAGAGATCGATGTTTGACATTTTTGCCTCGGAAGAACTCTGATTAAAAATAGCTCTTAGTTTTTTCAGAATCGCGACAAATTCGGCTTCAAGTTGTATGCTGTGTATAAAAGCAACGTTCACCTCTGTGGGAGAAATACAGAACTGACTTATACACCAATAAGACCAAATGACGGAAAATGTTTGTCATGCGCATGCGTATCAAACATTTGTTTTATACTTCAATGTACCATAAGAAAAGAAGCAATTTAAATTTTAAAAATTTAAACAAGATAAGAAGACGTCCGACATGGAGAATTCAGTCATCGTACCTGTAAACCACGTTACTATTGAATGTTTTATAAATGAAGGCTGTACCACAATGAAGCCAGTCATTGTTGTGAAGATAATATATACCTGACGTGAACATTACTGATGTGAGTAGGGTTGTAGGAGACGCTGTCGTGACACTTCAGTAACGATGTTTTGCCGGAAGTGAGTAGCCGGAAGTCACTAAACCGGAAGTGTAAAAAGCAAAGCTGTGAACCGGAAATACACAATTTAAAATATGCGTGAATAAATTTGCATGCAAAATCGTGACACAAAAAATAAAAATAATAAAAAGAAAAACGAAGCCCATTTTATAACTCATGCCACTACGCGCATGAGTAAAAATGAAAAATTGAAAATTGTGCCAAAATCTAATTATAATGTAAAAATCCAAATATTTTAGACTTTCCCTTCCTTAGTGGTGGACTGTTATAAAAAGTATACGTCAAATGGGTCCATGCATTGGGTTATTCCAGAACCCCCCCCCCCAACAGTAGCCGTGCTGGAAATTCTTGCAGGAAGGGAATTTGAGGGCTCTGGAAATCCGGTTAGGATGGGGGTCTGGACCTAAAAGTCCTTCCTCAGGGGTCGATTTTTTGAAAATGATTTAGAAGAGAACACTTTGTACTCAAAGTAATGAGTTAAGGTTTAACTTTGTCGGTTCCAAAGTATTCATGGAGCATAAACCGGATGAAAGGGAGAAAATACAACTCAAATATGGAAAAAGTCAGTGGTTAACGTACCAAAGCGTGCTTCGGTACCTAATTCCAACAAAGCTCTTGTCCGAGTTCTTGCCAGCTACAAATTGTCAGGGAAAGGTTAAAAAGTATCAGCCAATTAAAAAAATTCATGAAAGATTTTTGACATAAAAAATAAGATGTACCGTTTTGCAAGTACATATTATTTTCTAATTGTAGAATTGTTTCAGCTTGCTTTCACATCGCTTCTTTACGTGCATGTTCCCTGTAATCTGATATACGCAAATGTCCAAACTTTTATACAGCTCTTCCTGGTGTACTGTTTAGTTGATACGTTAAATGTTGAAGGAAATATAAAATAATTAGAAGCTTCCAATATATTTAATACTTAAAGGCAAATTGTGTCAAACTTGTTTGAATGTTTTCTTCATGAAGCCAATAATCATGGTAAAGGTGCACTAGTAAATATAATTAAATTAAATACTGTTTCTGAATTTATTTGTTTGCTTTCAAGATTTTTTTGATTCGCGAAAACATTATGTGAATCTTTACAGATAAGAATATTAATGGCATTCTATATGCACAGGAAAAGTCGGAAATTTTAGAATAATAATAATAATAATATTGAAAATTTATATAGCGCTACTTTACATGATAATGATCAAGTGCGCTTTACATGCATAAAACTTGAGCTGGCTCTAAAACATATTAAATTTACAATGGTTGCCTACAAAACACTAGATATAATAACAATAGGTTGCTGAATTAATATTTTGTGATGTTTACAATATTTCGCAGACGCAAGCACTGCAATCAGCGCTGCAATAAGGATATTAAATAAATCGCCAAGCCTTCTGGAAGCAGAAAATCACTTAATCTGCTAAGTGTTTAACTCTTTTATTCAAGGGAAAGACATTTCCATTTAAGAAAATATGAGTTTCATTCGAAAGTTTTGACCTTTACAAAAAATATTTTAGATTCACGATCATGAAAAAACAACGCATGCATAATTCATACGAAATTTGCATGAAACAAAATTGTGTATTTGTGAAAACACTTTGAAGAAACTGTGAAGCCCGGAAAAAATTAAAACATGGCAAAATCAAAGTATAGTTATTTAAGGAACTAGATTTATAGAAACATTTCATTCAATTTAGTCTTGAAATCACCAGGGGGTGGGGGGGGCAGTTATGTGTCACGCAATATTTATTTTAAAAATGTCTCACCAATTTATGGCACTATCACCACAGTTTAGATATATAAATTCAGGATCTCCTGAATACAATTACATGTAATGTATTTGTTTTCATTACATGTATCGATCTGTAAATTTAGGGCTTCCAAAAATTTATTGGAAATCTGGGCAAGAGGGGGGGGGGGGGGAGGGGGGGGGGGGGGGGGGGGGGGGTCTCTGGGCTTGGAAATCCAGGCGGGAGGGGGATCTAGCAGGCCAGGTAATCCGGGGTAAAAACATCTTGCCATTCATTGGGGGTGTGTGGATTTTTTCTGGAATAACCCATCACCGGAAGAGTGACACTTTCATCATGTCCACAGTTGTACATCCAAATCATACTGTGCTTGGTTAGTCTTGGTGTGTTTTTCTTTTTATTGAGTTGTTACAAGTTAGAGTATTTTGTAGTACAAAAAAAATTATTGTACAGTAGGCTTAATATTATTCAAATGGAATTAAACAGTGAGTCTGAATGTTTTCATTGCTAGTAAATATTCAATGAATAAATGAATGACTTAAAAAGCAGACATATCACAATGTTTCATGGCACTTTACATGCATACACTTATGAGAATGAGATTGGATGTCAACTCATGAAGGCTCCTCGGGCAACTGATATCAGTCCGTTGTTGATCTCATCTCCCCCATCCCAAAAAAATGTCATGGCACTGAGGGTGGTCACAGCCGGAGTTTTGTTATGTCCTCAGTGGTTCTTTTATGTCCAAAAAAATGGCTGCAAATTTTTTTCATGTATAATTATTAATAAGTAATCATACGGTTTTCTCATTCAATTTGGGATTAATTTGCATTTGTGAGTTTTTCAAAAAGCTCAAATTGCACTCGCCGCTCGTGCAATTTGAGCTTTTTGAAAAACTCACTCATGCAAATTAATCCCAAATTGAGAATTTAGTTTTATCGACTGAGTCGATAAGGTAAATTGACCACCGTAAAAAGATTCAAATAGCTGACGTTTTGAGCGCTAGCCCTTTGTCGGAGCGAATCAAAGAATTGTGGGTAGTGTATGGTTTTATATAGTAAGCGGTGGAGCTACGCTATTGGTGGAAATTTGGTGACGTGAAAAACAAATTTGATTTGCATTTAAAAGTTCCCGGTTCATCGTCACACGCACACAATGTAACACTTGTCCTTTCATTCACAACGCGGACAAAATAACAGGACCCAAACGATCTATTAAAATCACTGATCGTTTTACATGCACCTCCTTAAATGTTATCTACTGCATAACATGTACTTTTTGCAAAAAAATATACATTGGCGAAACAGGGAGGAGACTGGGCGACCGTTTTCGTGAACATCTCCGAGATGTTGAAAAAAATGACAAAGACGCATCCAAACCAGTCGCACGTCATTTTAATCTTACTAACCATTCTAAACAACACATGACAATCTGCGGCCTTTCCCTACACCAGGGTAACACAGAAAGCCGTAAAAACCTAGAACAAAAAATCATCTTTCAAATCGGCACTCTCAAACCCCACGGAATCAACGAACGCTTTTCATTCAACTAATTTACATCTGTTTTTCACGTCACCAAATTTCCACCAAAAGCATAGCTCCACCGCTTACTATATAAAACCACACACTACCCACAATTCCTTGATTCGCTCTGACGAAGGGCTAGTGTTCGAAACGTCAGCTATTTGAATCTTTTTACAGTGGTCAATTTACCTTATCGACTCAGTCGATAAAACTAAATTCTCGTTGTTTCATCCCCCCACCGACGCAGCACCACAGTTTCTCTAGAAACTAACCCCATTCATTAATCCCAAATTGAATGAGAAAACCGTATGATTATCTATACAAATTAACATTACAATAATTATAATAATAATATGTAGTTCCAGAAAATATCCATACCCACCATGGAAGGGATTTTTCTTACATGTATGACCCCCTCCCAAAGTGAAAAAAAAAGCTGGTAAATTATCTTCTACTGTGCCATACAAATGAGCAAGAAAGCACATTACAAAGGTTAGTGTCACATCAGGTCTGAAAATGTTATCATATTAAATCACCACTGCACAGTAAATTAAACTGTTTCCACTTTATTTTCCTGACAAAACAGCAACATTTAAAGTGCCTATAACCCTCCAAATTTTTTTTTTGCTTAAAAAAATCTTACCATTTTTCTGAATAAAATGCCGCAAAAATTTTGATTTTGATTTTGCTTAAAACCCCAATTTTTTATGGCCCGCCAAAGTTATGAAAAATTGCCATAATTTGTTCCATTACCGAGTACGAGGTCTGGGTCAAGTGACGTCACGGAAGGAGATGGATTTTTATCATCTCAAGGATTTCCAGTGACTTGTTGCTGTGAAAATAGCTCTGCAAAATGCCATCAACTTGTGTTGCCTACGGCTGCAAAAATATTTCGAACCCATGCAAAGGCAGGTATTGGGCTTCATAAAATACCTTACTTTAATGATGACCGTGATGAAACCAAAAAGAAACACAAGAAATGGGTCGATTTGTGAATGTAGTGTCTAGATACCCAGCAGCTGGGAAGTGTTTTCAAAATACAAGATACGAAGATACCCGGCAGTCTGAAATTGTTATCGAATTTCCACGAAATATCTTGTTTAATTCTTCTAAGAATAGTCGATCTTTGTTTAGAAATCTTGAACGATTTCAAACATTATCTTGGCTTCAAAGTTAAAGAAATTGTCGAGGTTGGGCACACTATAAAATCTTGATGGTTTTGACACTTAGAAAAAATTCATGCTGACTCGCCAAGTCACTGAACTCTCACGGGAATATCTCCACAAAAATTATCACAGAAACCTCTCAAGAGTATTTGATCATTGTTCAGAAATGCCAAGCAATAAATTGTAAATTATGTTTTCGTTTTGTAAAGGAAGAATTCTCCTAGCTAATTAGAATCTCGACTTACGGCACGGTTTTCAAAATGCTAGATACCCGGCAGTTTGAAATTCTCATCAAATTTTCACTAAATATCTCATTTAACTCTAATAGAGTAGTCTCCAGAGAATAGTTGATCTTTGTTAAGAAATCTCAAGCGATTACAAACATTATCTTGGCTTCGAAGTTGAAGAAATTGTCGAGCTTGGGCCTACTATAAAATCTTGATGGTTTTGACACACGTTCCTCTCAGTTTATACGCTATCGAGTGAAGATGTGAGACGACCCAGGGTGGATTTCCGCCACCGCATTCTGTTGTATTTATTATTTATAATACATGTATGTGTATCCATGCCGGGGCGGAGTGTACAATTTAGTACAATTCAATGTTCAGAAATCGCTTGGTATTTATTCACAGAAATCAGTACTCTCAGCAGGTTTGAATGTAAATTTTCGTGGAAAAACGGTAAGAATTTCAGACTGCCGGGTCATGATCTAGTATTTTGAAAACCATGCCTGTCAGTTGAGATTCTATAGTATGCCCAAGCTCAGAGAATTCATCCGTTACAAAACAAAAACATCAATTAGAATCGCTTGGCATTTCTGAACAAAGATCGAATACTCTTGAGAGGTTTCAGTTGTGATAATTTCTGTGGAGATACACTGTATTCCCGTGAGAGTTGACTCGATGAGTCAGCATGAATTTTTTCAAAGTGTCAAAACCATCAAGAGAATTTCTTTAACTTCAAAGCCGAGATAATATTTGAAATTGCTCGATATTTCTCAACAAAGATCGACTATTCTCAGAAGAATTAAACGAGATATTTCGTGTAAATCCGATAAAAATTTCAGACTGCCGGGTCTTGACTTTAAAATCTTGACTGAGATAATACCAGACGACGCCACGGGGAACATACTTCCGTGACATCACTCGGTCCCAGCCTTTTTTTCTTTTTTTTAAAAAGACGAACTTTGGTGGGCCATAAAAAATCGGGGTTTTAAGAAAAATCAAAAATTTTTGCGCCATTTTGTTCAGAAAAATAGTAAGATTTTTTTAAGCAAAACAAAATTTTGTGGGTTATAGGCACTTTAAAGAACTAGGATGATAGTTGCTTTCCAATACCGCTGAGAATGAAACACTTACAGTCTTAAAACAAAATAATTATATAATTATTTCTTGTGCAATGATCTTTGTTCACAAAGTTAACTTTCTTGCACATGTAAACAAAAATAAATATTGGCCAGCCAGCATCTGCTGTTATTTTTTCAGCACTGTCTTGAAACCAGCTTGTTTACTTAAAAACAAAATAATAGTTCTAATATAACTAAAGGTGATTACAAAAGGTTTGGAAATGCTTTCGCTGTAAACCATTTTTTATTCATAATTTTGGGAAATAACCATGATCATCTGAAAAGTGCTTTTTATTTAATAGTACTTCGCTATATAGTGAAATTTCAACCTTTAGGCGTCCAGACGTCTGGCACAGAAAAAAAATCACATGTCTGGCACACAAAAATCATATGAAAGTTCAATTCATTGAATAGTTTTACCAAAATGTGCACTTTTTCGCAGGTGCTTAATTCACGAAAACGTTGAAAGAACCATTTGCAAGGGTTGATTGCTTAAAATTAAAGCAGGATTTGGTGTTTCAAGCAGTACATTCATGGCAGTCAGTCAGGCCCTTGACTAATTGTATGAATAATAATGTTTGAGTCACAACTTGTGAAGCAGTGAGCAGTTCAATACTTAGCTGACTTTCTGTAAAAACTTGTTTATATCGTACGCTGTTCGCTGGCTTCTGAATTAAAATTATTTATTGTTACTCAGTCGAGGATTACTGTATTCTTATTGGGTTCAGAGAATTGCTTATATCCGTCGATTCCCAATTAGTTCAATGTTGAATCAATTCAGAAATAGTATTTCTGTTGGTAAGGTCAACATACATAATTAAAGTACAGTCTAATCACGCTTGTTAATTGAAAAGCGTTTTTTTAACATTGAACTGATCGTACATGTAGGACCCTCAAAATAGTCAATACAAAAGATCAGAAAAGTGCAGCAGTGACATTCAAGCGGGTGTAATTTACGGGTTTATGCTGGCTTGACACAGCAAAAATATTCGTTTGGTATTTCAGCAGCACTAACAGGAATTAATTCTGACATTCTGTTGCTCGGGAAAAGGAAAAAGCAAACAGCAAAGAGTGAACATAATGATAAATATGAGACCCTCTGGAAAAATATCTCTTGGAGCACCCCCCTCCCCTTAGGAATTTCCTGGGCCTTTGAACCCGCACCCCCTTGAATTTTCAATCCCTTCTGTGGGTGTGGAAGGTATGGATATTTTCTGGAACTACACAATGATTTATTATAATTATAATAATTGCCTTAATTTATAACACAGTTTGTGTAATCAAGATAAAATGATATATAAATACAATGTACCATCAGCACTGGTCATATTCACCACTGCAACATTTTCAAGTTCAAATAAGCAATTGAACTTGTAACGAACTGGACCTCGCCTATGTAAACAGAAAAAGAATATCATTAATTTTGTTATTACAGCTAGTGTATGAGACACTAACATATACAGTACATGTAATGATTTGTGTGGTACATGTACATGTATGTAGAATCGATCAGTTTTATTGCAAGATATTGGATGTACCTTTTTGATAAAAATTAATGATTTTACAAAACAGTGTTAATTCCCACATGCTAATTAGCTCATTTCTATGGTAAATATTAGAGTACAGACAATGATGATGTAATAGGTAATGCAATGCTCTCTCATCAGTTAAATTGTGTTTACATACATGTAACAAGCCTGGCATTAAGTGCGAGGCAAAAAGGACAAATAACTTGCTGTAGTTTCATGAGAAACTCCATGAAGAGGCGTTTCACGCACTTTCCATTCCCATGGCAGTGCAGAAAAATCACATTTACAGCGGTAAAGCAGAATTACACAAAATGGATATTTAATTGTGGGTAAACAAACAAACTACAAATTAAACTAACTGAAAAGCAATTAATTAATAAAACCTGTAATCTTATAACACACTTTTATCTAGATTATTCTGGACAGCTTTACACATACAATGTCATGTAGTTTGATTTAACAACAGAGTTCTATGTGATTCTGGAAAGTTCCTAACTGTCAATACTACATGTAGCTCATCAACATGTAATCTTTACCTGTTTTGAATAATGCTTGCTACAACCATGCTGTCATGTAACAGGAAAGCATGCACTTTTAACCTGGGAAGAAAGGTTTCTGGATCCACCTCAAGCAGGTCTCCCTCAAAAACACAATTTATATCACTTATATCCAGCACACTCTGTTGTCAAAAAAATAGAAATGTAAATAAATGTGTTTTACTCCAACCTGCTCATCACATCTTTTATGATATTAAATTGTAGATAGTCTGTACACATATGTACACAACTATACAGCACAGCAATTATTACGCAGTTGGTGAACAATAATTATTTTCGTCACCAGTTTTTTTTTTCTGACAGCAAGGTACAATTTTCATTTCTTGGTTGGAATCAAAAAAAGAGAAGAGGCTTAATATGTTATAAAAAATATATCAGATGGTAAAAATTGTAAATTGTACATGTGCCTAATAAGGCATGACCCAGATATAAGGTCTCAAACTGTAAATAGCACTTTTTTGTACTTAAAGGGACTATGTCGTGAGATATGTCATGCAGGCAAAAACGTCAGGCAGACATCAAACAAATTCACGTTATCGCCATGGAATCGGGCAAAATCCTTCAATTCTGCCATGCTGTGTACTTCTCAGATTTTTCCCACATATAAATAGTATAATTTATTTGTCTTGATTTCATTTACTAGGTTATTTCCCCGATTCTGTAATCATACGCCTCAGTACATGTCAGTATCTCAATGTCTAGAAGTTGCATTCAGCTTAATATATATTAAAAATAATAATCATTTGAGCATGGACGAAGGTTCTTCTCCGGTGCTGATTGCTGTGGAATCAACCCCAAAAATGTCTTACTTTTCTCTCTTCTACAAAAGTAATGTGCTTTCAATGCTCTAACGGAATTTATTTTATCTCAAGGTCAAGCTAGGCCACGTATGCGAAGAGTTCTAGCTACCGTAGTTGATCTGTTCTGAATGAAGTCCATAAATTTTCATTGCTCTCTCTCAAGCGAATAAAACAACCCCCCCCCCCCCCCCCCCCCCCCCCCCCCCCCCCCCCCCCCCCCCCCCCCCCCCCCCCCCCCCCCCCCCCCCCCCCCCCCCCCCCCCCCCCCCCGGGTCGTAAGAGCTAAACTATGATGTGAAGGTCATAGATACAACATATCGACCAATACGGAAGAGGCGCATTTCTACGGAGGAGGCCCATTTCTACAGAGAAGGCTCATTTCTACGGAGGAGGAGGATTTCTACGGAGGAGGCTCATTTCTACGGAGGAGGATTATTTCTACGGAGGAGGCTTATTTCTACGGAGGAGGCTTATTTCTACGGAGGCTCATTTCTACGGAGGAGGCTCATTTCTACGGAGGAGGCTCATTTCTACGGAGGAGGCTCATTTCTACGGAGGAGGCCCATTTCTACGAGGAGGCTCATTTCTACGGAGGAGGCTCATTTCTACGGAGGAGGCTAATTTCTACCGAGGAGGCTCATTTCTATACAGCAGGCTTATACTTGTATGGAAAACAAGTATCATTGCACAGAGGAGGCGAGTTTTTATACAGAGACGGCTTTGTTTTACAGTGTGTAGCAGTGGCACTAATGGGCCACCGTAGGTTTGTCTGTGGTAATAACAATTGAAGGGCCGAGAGCATGTCCAGCCTATATGACTTTTTAGGCCTTTTTCTATTTTTTCTCGCTCAGAATAGCTCAGAATAGCCTCATTTTATCGTACAACGAATAATATCACAAGCCCTTGTCGAATTTGCACTAACCCTAAGGAATTTGACCAATTTACCTGAAAAAAGCAGAGTTCTGGCCCTCCAGTGCTTTGACGGTACATTCAGAGCGTAATTTCGAAGCCATTTGAAAGCAGTTTGGCCGTGAGAATACGCGACTGCAATACTTCTGACCAGTGCCAACAACTAAACGAAAATACCGTTATTTACGCACGCCTGGCTCGCTTATCTATCGTGAGCTCACTGCGGCAACACATCGCCTCTGTAGCGTGTGTGTAAGCCAACGTGTATGAGGCCCGTCCGGTGATTGAAAGACATCATTAAGTCCGGAAATCCTTGAGTCTCTAGCACTTCTCAAAGAAACGAGTCGTGTTTCTTGTCCTTCCTTGTGTCTGAAGCGCCATTTAGCGCTCGAGGTGAAAAACGGACCTTGGTCGGGAAGACGAGCCGGCGGGAAAGTCTGGAATCACTTCGGATCAGAAAAGGGGCAGCGTTGAGAGTTGTGGGCCATTTCCCATCCCGTGCCGTGGTCGAAATGCCCGATATCCGAAGTGCTTTGAGACTTATAGTATTTTGCAATAACTTTCGGGTGGGAACTCCATTTCGGTTTTGTTGTAGGATTTCCCGACATGCTTTGCGACAGTGGTAGATGGGTCCGCTGTGCGTGGTCGGGCACTTGAAATACAGCTTTGAGCAGCTCGAAGTGAGTTGTTGCTGGCCGGCGGGAAGACGTTTCGCATTTGGAGTCTTTAATGCAACATTAAATTCGATCTAAAAGGATTTTGAAATCGAGATACGCGTTTTGATGCGTATCAACCTTTTAATAATAAAACTTAGGCTGAAGTGAGCATGTGTTCGTCTGTGGTCTAGTGGTTTGGTCGGGGATTTGCGCTCGGACGGCTCCGGGTTCGAATCACGCTCGGCCTCATTTTTTTTTTTTTTTTTTTTTTTTTCTTTCTTTCTTCGAACTGGACATTATGAAAGTGATTTACTTTTTTTGCGTTCGTCAAAATTTCTAACGTTTAATTTTACAAAAATATCGAACCGTGTCAGTGCGAAAACAGAAGCTTACCGCAATATTGCGTTACAATAGGAGCCTTTGATTGATTGATTTTTTTTTTTTGAATACGGTATTTCTCGAAAACGACGGAAAAAACAACGGAAAAAAATTCGGAACAATGTTTTGCAACTAATTTCTAGTTCACATGCCAAAATTGGACAAATCTGAGCAAGAAAAAATAAAAAAGGCCTAAAAAGTCATATAGGCTGGACATGCTCTCGGCCCTTCAATTACAAAGCAAATTTTTCTAAGCCAAGTACAGTAGTGTAGGTGTTAATACTGAAACATGCTATTTTTGTCGAGACAAACAAATTTTATTCATAATGCTCAACTTTCAGAAAGTAACACTTGAGAACTAGAGAGCTATTTTGAATTTTTAGATGGCCGGCTAAATTAATCTGTGTTTGCCTGGCGCGACCAGTCAGTGAATTATTCCTACAAGACATTTAACAGCGAATTGCTTTGTGGAACATCGTGAAGAAGTGACGTCGATATTTGGTTGAAAGCTTCCCAAATCAGGGGTTCACCTCAGTGTAAGAACCTGTGACTTTTTCCTTTGTGTTTTTACCTTTGTAGTATTGCATTCCCAGTTGACTCTATTGTTTTATGTCTTTTGTTTTCTTTGTTTTACGTCACTCATGAGTTTCACAGGTTAATACAGTGTAATTACACCGAGGATGAGCTCAAATCAGGCAGAGAACCACAGCAAAATCGAGCATTTAAAGCATACCAGAACGGTGCTAGAAGCGAGGAAAATTCGATAACTTCTTGCTTGATTCCAAAGAGACCCAACAACTAACTTAACAGTCTGGAGAAGAACATTCATCCATTTCCACTGCGTACTTTTAGACATTGAGATATTGAGTCATTCAATTTCAAAATCGGGAAAATATCCAAAACTTAATCAAGACAAAATAATAGATTATTTATACATGTATGTGTGAACAATTTGAGACATTTCAGAGCACTCAGCTCCCCAGGATTGAATGGACTGTGCCTGATTTCCACAGTGATGGTGTAAACTTGAAAAACGCCCGCCGGACGTTTTTCAAGTTTGTACAGTACACCTAGCATTGCGTGACACTCCGCGGCATAGCCCCTTTAAGGCCCATTTACAGTACAGAAAATTTTTGACACAAAATTGGTCAGGTACATGTACCAAAAAAAAACTGGTACTGCTTGCAGAATGGGTAAATTTTGCAGTGTAACTGACTTACTTTGCTCTACCAAATTTCTACCTTCTGAAAATTAGTTAGACTGAGTACAGGTGAAATACTAGGCAGCTTGGCTTGGATACAATGCCTAGTTTAAACAGTTAAAACAGGTTCTTTTTTGCACAACAAGGGTGAAGTTGTGATCTCTTCAGACAACACCATTACTTGTCTGAGTAAGTGCGGATGCTTCATTTAGCAGAAACTGACAGCAAAAGTGAAAATCACTACAAAAGTCTCATCACTCATCTTCAGTAGGAATTGCTTTTTCTATTCTGAGGAAAATATATTTATGCTTGTTGCATTTCTGCATAATCTAAGATGAGATAGCATGTGAGATAAGATGCCTTAATAGGCTATTGTGGTTGGCATGGTAGAAAAAGAGACATGTAAACATGCTACATGCTACATGTTTTAGTACCCATACCATTTTTTATACAAGCTGGGCTAAAAATTTTCTGTAGTGTGAATACGCCTTCAAATAATATACTCAACTATCGAGCATAAATTAACTAATTCCAGACATTAAAGCTATATATGTTGTGGTTCAAATTTGTTTTCTTTTGTTTTAGATTCATTATCATATTCTGAGACAAAATTGATAAAAAAAACTAAAATCACACCTTTGTATGTTACAGTATATAACCAAAGAAACTTTGAACCTGCACAACCTACAAAAAGACTATAACACCAAAACACTTAAAATGAGTAAACCAAGCTTACACGTACATGTACTTTAGTATAATTACATGTATGTGTCACAGCAAATTGGACCACTGTGGCACAAAAATGTGTTTGTTATATTTTATCTGACATTTTTAACAAAATAAATTTCATAATAAATTTCATAATAAATTTCTATGTTGATATATTACAGTAAATGAATATACCCCAAATTGTTATTATAAATTGAGTTGCACTTTTAAACAGTTTACTTACAGCGAGGCCCTCAACAGATTCAATTGAACTGCTTCCTTTTTCATCTTTTTTCAAAGGTTTTGTTGATGAACTGGAGTCTGAAAAATAATGTGGTATTTAGATTTACATGTTTAACATAACAGATATAAAAACACTGTTTAAATTTCTAAATTACCAACATTAATTACCCTTAGTTACTACTTTACCATGTAAACAGCCTTCTGGTGGTTCATATCATGTGTTTGTTTGTTTGTTGACATGCATGTATTCATCTACTTTAAGTCACTTCTTTAAAACTGACAAGTGCATGTCAGACAGAAATACATGAACATGTTGTAGTTAAAACTTTTCAAAAGGTAACTTTTTTTCTAACTAGGTAATTATTTTCTATTAAAAAAAAAAAACAAGATAAAAGTACCCACCCCCTAATTCTCATATTACCCCCTTGATGGCATACTCTATCTACATGTACAGTACATGTACCTCCTGGAATATCTGCAGTGGAATTATGAAATAAAGAAGATCCTATTAACAATTTCCAACACCTAACACAAAGTTAACCCTAAGCTACATGTACATGTAACCCTAACCTTAACACAAAACTAACCAATAACTTAGGTTTTATGTCAAATAAAGAAACAGGTAAACTAGGTAAAAAAATAACCTAGTTAAAAATATTCACTAGAACTTCAAAATTACCGGTAAAAAAAAATTACCTAGTGAATAAAAATTAACCTAGTGAAAAATTAAATTTACCTGAAAAAACAAATTACCAGCAACATAATTATATGTTGTAGGTTAAAATTATTTTAGGTTAAAATTATTTTAAACTAGGTTAATTTTTATTTTCCTTTGTCCCATATTCATTAGCTTAATCTCAGACAAAGGAAAATAAAAATTAACCTAGTTTGAAATAAATTTAACCTAAAATAATATTAACCTACAACATATACATATGTCTGCAGTTATATTCTAGTGAAATATTTTTTAACTAGGTTATTTTTTTACCTAGTTTACCTCAGTCATAAGGCCTGTAATACACAAAGTAGAAACATCAAGTAAGAAATACAGTATGGCACCAGCTTAAATGCTTTATAAAATTAATTATTGTGAATGAATTTATTACCTTGTGTTCCAAATAAAGACATGTCTTGTTGGCTGTTTAGAATTGATTTCTGCTCTGCTAAGAAATGTCCTAGCTGATACATCTCAGCCTCTAGGTCTGGTAAACAAAGTTAAGGAAATTTATGTATTGCTGGGAGCCAAAACATGCAGGTCCCTTACGCTTTCTTTGTGTATTTTATTGCTGAAATAGTGGTGTGAGATTGACTATTTACATATCAAGTACAGGGGTGTAGCTAAGAAAAAACTCAACAGGCTCATTAACAAGCCCAGCCAGGTTTTTTTTGGCTTGTGCACCTTTGAAATCAACCCAAGTCTTTGTTTTCTAGTGAAATTTCAGCCGGGGATAAGTTCTCTTTCAGCAGGTGAAATTAGCCAGTAGCCAGCTCTTAGCTACATCTCTGCAGGTACATTATTGTTTACAGTACAGTGTAATCACAGTATTTATACAGTATATGATTTGTTTTGATTTTTTTGTTATGTAGAATAAAAGGCCCTGCCCGGCAGTACCAATCAATGGAAATCAATAATCAATATAATTGAATTTGATCAATAACAAAATTCTTGATTGTGATTGGTCATCAGCGTGCCTATTTCTTATGTAATTGACACACGGTCATGTGGGTTTCCAATTACAGCTATCCAATTACAACTTTTTGTAATTGGATAGCTGTAATTGGACACCTACATGTACGTTGCGCACACGTCAATCAGTTGTACTTAAATGGCTTCTTTTTTGCTTCTACTTTCAAACTGATATTAAATATCCTAGGCGTTTTGAGTACAAAATTATTGTGGTCTTGTGAGACCTTTATTAGAATATTCATGCGAAACTTGGAACCCTCATACTAAACGTAACATTGATAAATTGGAGGCTGTTCAGCGAAGAGCTACCAGATGGATCACTAGGTCTAATGATGATTATGATACTAGACTATCTAAGCTAAAACTATTGTCATTATCTAATAGGAGGTTCACTAGAGATGTTACATTTTTTTTATGTAATTAATGGACATTATGATATTGACATTTCAAATAAGCTCATGTTTTGTAAGGACAGAAATACAGGTCATAACTTGAGGAAAAATGACACACAGGACCTTGTTCCAAATTTTAGTAGAACTGATGGTTTTAAATATAGTTTTTTTAATCGTATTGTAAATGAATGGAATGGTTTACCCAATCATATTAGAGGATCAAAAAGTATTGCAATTTTTAAAAAAAATGTTTTAAGTTTTATTAAAGATAACTAGAATATTTATATTTCTATTTGTATATATTTTTCTTATATTTTAATTAGTGGGGGCATCCCTAGTATGGCGTTTTGGCGCTTTTGGTTGTCTCCTTTTCCACAACTTCTCTTATAGTAGTGTTAGCTTATTTTATTTTATTATTTGCTTGTAATGTAGTGGAGTGAATCTGTAATAAATAAATAAATCTGTAATAAATAAATAAAAAAGACCACAAAGACTTTTAAATCTCGAATTTTGTTATTGATGCGATTAAATAGTAATTGAACTTCATGTCGTACAATTCAGGGGTAATCGTGCTCGTAATTTCAAATCATCCTCGCGCTTTGCGCTCAGCTGATTTGAAACTACTCGCCCGATTACTCCCTGAATTGTACTCAACTCAGTCCAATTACTATTACTAATCAATAATAATCAATCAATTAATAGATTGTTATTGGAAATCAATAAAAATCAAAGACTAAAAGCTGAGTTAGTAATGATTTTCATTGATTATTATTGATTATTATTGATTGATATTGATTATCATTGAATACCTAAATCTTGCTGTATGTTTCCAATAAAACGTACGTATCATATAAATTGACAAAATTAATCCTGGTAGCCTTTAATGATGCAGAATATTGATAGTTCCACTTGATCTTGCTTCGACATAATCAACATTACATGGGGAGTCTGGGTAGAAGTTCAGAACATTCAGAACTGCCCGGCAGTACCAATCAATGAAAATCAATAATCAATATAAGCAATAATAATCAATAAAAATCAATATCAATTAATTGATTGTTATTGGAAATCAATAAAAATCAAAGACTTAAAGTTGAGTGAGTATTGATTTTCATTGATTGTTATTGATTAGTATTGATTAATATTGATTATCATTGAATACCTAAATCTTGCCTTATGTTTTCAACAAAATGTACGTATCATATAAATTGACAAATCGTGGTAGCCTTTAATATATGACGCAGAATATTGATAGTTCCACTTGATCTTGCTTCGACATAATCAACATTACATGGGGAGTCCGGGTAGAAGTGTGTTGTGTAGGAATATGCCTGTGCAATCACTCGTACATGTATATATCTGTACTATATGATGCGTCCCACTTTACCAAATGTCCCGACTAAAGACTGGGATTTACTGTTGCATAATCAATTATTTATTATCTATAAAAATCAATAAAAATCAATAGCAATTAATTAAGATAATTTGAAGAGTGAGTATGGATTTTGATTAATTGGTTGAATCAATCAATATTAATCAATGAATTATTTTCATTGATTGGTACTGCCGGAAGAACTGTTATAACAGTATAATGATTAACTTAGAGAGATGTCTGGCAATGAATACACTGCACATGTCAAGAAGCACAATAATAATCCAATTATGTATGTCTATCTTTTAATAAGAGACATGACCACCTTTAAAAAGGAAATCAGGGCCTAGTAGTCTAAACATTCTTAGTCCCCATTATCTGAACAGACCCCACAGTGCTGGTGTGTAACCATTTATATTCATGTCCCCATAAGTGTGCAAGGACGTGCGCATGTAAGTTTTTTTTGTGTGTGTGTTGTTTTTTCATCATATATGTGTGAGTACTAACCATTTATTGCTGGATTAGCTTGTAAGTGGCAATTTTTGTTCATTATTGCGTTCGTCTGCGAACGCGATCCCAATTTCATGTTGAATGTCCTTTATCATGTGTTGGGTGTCCTGTGCAATTTCCTTTAGCGGAAAAAATCGAGATTTATTTCTCATGCTTCTTTATCCGATTAGCCCCCCCCCCCCCCCCCCCTAAGATTCTTTTGTGTTTTTCAGGGGCAAATTCACGGGCGGGAACTGGTATCTACTTTGGCTTCGCTGTCACAGAGCTTGCTGCCGATCGGAGAAGGATGCTTTCGCTTCGCTTATTAATCTGTCGCGCATAAAAGCAACTTTACGCTTTTCAACGGCCGGAAAAAAGTTGAGAATTGACCGATTTTTATCACATAGCAAGTGAAATGAAGCCTGGCAGAGGTTTGACGGCAAAATCAACCACGGACATTTCAGGGTCTGTTTATGAACGCTGTCGATCCGCGTCGATCTCTACACAATTCATCGGTCTCTGTCATACGGCAAGTGAAATAATGGTTGGCTGCGATTTTTTTTTCTGTTTGGATCCAACAATTCTTCCCCGTAACTTATGCCCGCATGTTTTTGCTCGCTGTTGTTGCTGTTTTCAGGTATTAAAAATATAGACGGCTGCATCACGGTGTTTCTTTGTTTGCTTATTTTATCATTGCTATTTTACTAAATAACATTCGATTTCTTTATGATTTGTTTAGTTTCATTGTAGATCGTGTAAGCTTATGTTTGAATCACATCATCCTAATTACATCTGTGCTGCTGTTTGTCAAATACATGTATTCAATGTTATTCACTTGATATATTTGCATGTATGTAAATGTGAACAAAAAGTAACGCAAATGTCACGCTGTTTCTTCCTTGAAGACTGTGACTGAGAGATGGACCTCTGTAGACGTCAAATTTTACAATAACTGCTTTTGGCAAATCAGGTTATTTATTTTTTTAAATAATTTTTTTCAAAAGAAGATTTTGTTGTCCATTTGTATGTGTTTGTTCATTAATTTCGTAGGTTGAAAAGCGATTTGATGTAAACAAAACAAGACTTGGATTGTATAGTTCTAAACTGAAAATATCCCGAGAATATGACGATATAATAACTGCCACTCCTTGACCCATCCACCCCCCACCCCCACCACCACCACCGCCTACTGGCCCTCACCTCCACCTCCCACTTCCTCACTCCCTGTACCATCACCCCACCCTGTTGAACGCACTCCCCTAATTTCCAATTACTGCTAGTTTAAAGATTAAAGCAAAATATTGTGACTTAGCTTGACGTATCTTTTCATTTTCTTTCAAATTAATTGATTATTTTGCTTTACTTGCTCACCACCCGTGCTTACAAATTATGACAGTAACCTATTATCTACTACTTAAGTCCAGAACTCCTCATCACCCATTGTTAAAGTATGGCTTGTTAAAAATCTTCTCCCAAAAACACTGGCCAAAACCTGATAGCTACACTGCCCTTCGACCTGTTGAAGGATACACGATATTTCCTTGGATGTTTCGATGAACTGCATGTAATTCTTGTAGACATTTTTCTTCAGACTAACAGCAGTTTCCTCGCTTAATGTCTGAATGCGCTTTCGGTGATCTTGAAGCTCTGCATCAGTGCCACATTGAGCTGACAAATCCCTTACATCTGCACGAGGAAAGAAATTGTCGAAGCTTTTCAAAACATAAGCTTAAGCTTAAGACTTAAGCTTAGCTTTCTTGCTAGATATTTATAGTTTTAATAACATTAAAAAAGGTTTAAATTGCGTAAAAGCAGCATTGAACATGCTCATGAAACTTAATAAATTAACATGTCAGCTTACATTTTTCGGGATCAAAGGAAGTACTTGTAAATTTTAAAGTCAATTCCTCCATTTTCAGCGCCATCTTTGTTTTTCTTTGTTGGAGCTCTTTGTGGGGATTGTGGGGTCCTTTGTGGGTTTATTTGCGGAAAAGTACTGGGTACTAGTCAGCCGAAGCTCATCCCCAGGGCCCTTCGCATACATGTATACATGCCCGCGAAGATTGATGGGGTTTCAAGATGGCTGACCGCATGGAAGTCGAAGATGAAGGGACAAGCGAGGAGTCTTTTCCGGGAATCGGAGAGCTGAAAACGTTTTCTCAGGTACACAGACCACGGTTTATAATTGTTCTTTTTTTGAAACTGCGCCCAGTTCAACATGCCCTCTGTAAGATGTAGTGTTGTGTTTTTGGCTTGATTGTTTCGACTACAATCATTGTGAAAAGTCGTTGGAACACCCTTCCTCTGTCCCCTATTCCAATGTTGGATAATATAATAAACGCGCGTATTTATGTAATTTTTCCAACAACATTGAAAAGGGGGGAGGGAGGGAATCACCATTTGCACACCATTCAGCGCATAGTGTTCTAACGTTTTGTCAGAAATTGCAATCATTGTCAAAAGTCGTTGGAACACCTTTCCCCTGCCCCCTATTCCAATGTTGGATGACACAATAAACGCGCATATTTATTTAATTTTTTCAACAACATTGAAAGGTAGCGCTATAGAGAGTTCTCAATGTCAGCCAAATCTCCGTAGATTAGAAGGCCATCCTTCCTTGTCTCAGGATCTGTGATGCCAAAGAAGTGGAAATGTTGCTCAAGGCCTTTTTGTATTTGCCCCATCATACTGTGGTCTCGTTGTTGCCTGATAGTTTTAAGAACAGTTTAATGGGAAAGATTTCCGTATAACCCCATACATTAGTTATGCATACTTTTCTCAAAACTAAAACAAAAGCTAAAACAATAAAACGCTTGAAGAAAAACAATAGCGCATACATGTATAATTAATGTATGGGGTTGTACGGAAATCTTACCGTTTAATGGTCAGGTTTCGATAGGTGAATGAGTTTCCAGTGCTGCCAGCCACACCAGAAGCAGAGGAGTCTGCATCAGTGTTGGTCATCCTTCACTAATCTTGTTCAGGTTTTATCCTCGTAGCCAATGTACATGTAGAATTGTATGAATTGAACTGGCTCCTCATTGTCAATGATCAAAACTGATTACTGATCATAGCGCATGATAAACAAGCTGTATAGTGACCTTCAACCAGTGAGTGATAAGATCAGGGGCTGATGGCTAATTTACAGTACCGGTCAAATGTAAGTTGACAGTCCCTCGCAACTCGATCCTCGTGCCTCAAGACCTGATTCTTGAGTATCGAGTTCAGAGTTTCCAATTTTCGATTTTCAAGGACTAATGAGCTTGTCACTTGAATGATCTCTCGAGAAATAAATTAGACAAACGGCCTGCACTCGAGAATCTCTTACATGTAGTTCAAAGAGTATCGAAATTTGAGATGGAAGTATGGTGTGTAGTTTCGGTATTTGAAACTAAAAGCCGTCAAATACCAAACTTACATTGTGTAAATGAATTTTACTTCTTTCAGTTGTTTGCCGTTCAAACATTTTTATGTGATCAAGTTGAAAGAACAGAACAGCCAACAGAAACTTTGGCTGGGAAAATTCACCGCTGATATTAAATGTAAACATCGTGTGTTAGAATGCACATGTCTGGTAACATGTTTCTTGCTTACAGTATATGAGTCTTTCTCGGGCAAAAATACAAAATGTAATCTTGAAACTCACTCTGTCATTGAGCTTTCTTCTGTATGTTCAAGTATAGAGAAATATACATGTAAATCGGATAATTTTCGTATCACCGTTCGCTACATGTTTTATGACATGGTTGCGTTATGCGTTATCAAATTACTTCTGACATATGCAAATTTAGTGCATTTCTTACCGCAGCTGTGAAGGTGTCAAATTTCGCTTTTGAAGTTTATGCAAATTCATACAGTAATAAAATTAATCACTTCTAATCTGTCACTGAAGACATGACAAGTTAGAACTTTGTTATTTGACATCAGTTTCACTCATGACTTTCTGTTTTGTTTGTTTTTACGGCAAATTCTGTCTATAAATCAATGCATTCATGTAACTTCATTCGGCAAAAGATTCTAATTGAAACATTAAACGTTTCGAAAGGGCTTCAGCTTTTCTTGTAGATTTGCATTCACTCCACTCCATCACCCACTACTAAAGATGGATTTTCGTATGTAAATTATAATAAACATGTAGTTGCAAACACTCAAGATTTATTTGTGGTGTCCTTGTATTGATCAAAGCGCCGTGTATAATTGTACATGTATGTGTTGACAACAGCGGGTGCCACTTGTTTACAGTAGTTTTGAAACTTGATCATCGTGTTTAATAGTTTCGCAAAAGAAAACATGTACAGTACCGCTCAGAGATAAGCGAACATAGCACACACGTGCTTAACGCTACCCTAACGCGTTTGAATTTGCGTTCACGTTATTTTGAACGCATTCGGTGAATGCGTTTTCTTTAACGCGTTAAGCCTTTGTTATTCATAACCAACATTTCTTTTGTATTCCAAAACAAAAGGCGAGTCCACTGGGACTAGTCTTTTGTTTTTTGAAACTACCACATCGACAATAATGCGAGAATCGAAATCCAAAACAAGGGGAACAAAATCATGACAATTACACGGCTAAACAAGCGCTCAGTCAGAGCGACAAAATAAACAATTTCGAGACTCAATTCGCCTCGCGACTCCAAAATTTAAGTTGCAAATTTCGCCTCCCAAACTAATAACACGCTTCTTTGATCAAGAGGACCGAATGTCTGGGACTCGGAGACTAGCGCGCTTCATTTCTGTCGAGCCGTATCAAAATAAAAAAGAAATAAATCTGATAGCGAACGCAGCAAGGGGAAAAATCATAAAATTCATGACAATTACACGGCTAAACAAGCGCTCAGTCAGAGCGACAAAATAAACAATTTCGAGACTCAATTCGCCTCGCGACTTCAAAATTAAAGTTGCAAATTTCGCCTCCCAAACTAAAAACACGCTTGTTTGGTCAAGATGACCGAATGTCTGGGACTCGGAGACTAGCGCGCTTCATTTCTGTCGAGCCGTATCAAAATAAAAAAGAAATAAATCTGATAGCGAACGCAGCAAGGGGAAAAATCATAAAATTCATGACAATTACACGGCTAAACAAGCGCTCAGTCAGAGCGACAAAATAAACAATTTCGAGACTCAATTCGCCTCGCGACTCCAAAATTAAAGTTGCAAATTTCGCCTCCCAAACTAAAAACACGCTTGTTTGGTCAAGATGACCGAATGTCTGGAAATCGGAGACGAGCGCGCTTCATTTCTGTCGAGCCGTATCAAAATAAAAAATAAATCTAATAGCGAACGCAGCAAGGGGAAAAAATCATAAAATTCATGGAAATTACACGGCCAAACAAGCGCTCAGCCAGAGCGACAAAATTGATTGAATGAAGTTCGCCGATTTCGAGACTTGATAAACAACTGATTGCAAGAAGCTAGTTTCTAGATGCTCGCCGATTCTCGGAGACACGCGTGCTATATTTCTATCGAGCCGTACGATACAAGCGCGAACACATCGAATTAAAGTCTGACCGAACAATTTTTTCACACTGCGCGGCAAAATAAAAAACTGATTGGAAGAAGTCAATCGATTTCGAGATGCTCGCGTAAAAGTTTCATATTTCCCGAAGAGGAAAAAATGTTGCGGCTCATATTCCATTTATCAACTTGCCTCCAAAATGTCTGAGACAAGCGTGCTTTATTATTTCTATAGAGTCGTATCAAAATAATAAAGTAACTCTGTAACGCAGCGTTGAATTTAGAATTGACTGTAAAATTACTCTGAATAGGAGAAAAAGAATTCATTATGTACCGAAAGGAGCGACAAAATATTAAACAACTGATTGCACGAAGCCTTCCGATTTCAAGACGCTCGCAGCTCCTCGCATGAACCTCAGTATAATACTGTAAATAAAACCCCTGTCTGTTGAGTCAGTACTTACCAGTTCCCCGAGGGTGGCCGTTAAGGAAATGCATCGACACGAAAACAAATACACATGGTTAACATAAGACCTATTTATGTTTATTGGAATAACATCACTGAGCTATGATAAAAATTACAAAGTCGAAAAAAAACTATTCTTATTATTTACTCTTATTTATAAGTTTACTCTTATTTCTTTGCAAGCGAAAGTTCAGGAAGATTGGCTTTTATTTGGCGTGTGACGGGCGAGCGTCGTAATTATAACGGCAATAATAAAAAAAATATATCTCCGGTTCTATCAGGCGCACATACGTGATTGAAACAGCAAAATACTCCTACTTTAAAGGCGAAATCTGTGATAAAAGTTTTTATGGCGCGCCGATTAATGTTGAGCTATTTCTTTGCAAGCGAAAGTTCAGAAAGATAAGCGGCCTCTATGATAGTCGGCAAGGATCAACCAGCGGAGAGATCACAAAAGTTCGAAACATGTCGCAGATCCAGTCATAACTTCTATTCACAAAATGACAATGACAGTGAACAATAACCAAACTCATACATACTAATGCGTTAACTTTAACGCACTATTTCGCGTTTCTTTAACGCAGCTGAACGCGCGAGCGCGTTAAAATGAATGCGTTCATAACGCATTTTTAACGTGAATTTTGGTTCGCCTATCTCTGAGCGGTACTGTATGTGCGCAGTTCTTTCCCATTCTCGTTCACCCCCTTCTGAAGATGGATTTCTATCCGGTACTTGCAAGCAAAAGGTGAACTTGATTTAAGATTTATTTACATATCATTTGTGTATCTTATCAATAAGTGCATATGCTGAGCTCGACGGTCGATACGAAATACTTGTACATATGACGTGCGAACGGGTATTATTCTTCAAGGAATAAATTGTTTACTCGAAAGCCTTTTCGAGTTTGCATATTCTCGATTTCTAGATCCTCGAAACTCGATCCTTGATCCTCGATCATCGAATTTCGAGTTTTGAGGATTGAGTCGAGACTGTCAACTTAGATTTGATTGGTACTGTATTATAGTTAACCTACATGTTTTTTATTTCTCTGTTCAGGAATCTTTGGTTGCCATCGTACAAGCCATCAAATCAGCTAGTAATCTGCCAGCAGCGGGAGAAGACCATGATTTTTATTACAGCTTCTCAGATTTCAGAGAATTTAGAACAGCTCAGGGAGCAAGACTTCTCAGCAAGTAAGCAAACTACTGTAATAACATTAGCAAACAGTGCAGTTACATTTGTATGGCTTATTTGGGAATAAGCGGGGAGATATTTTATTCTGGTTTGTTTGGTTATCAAACTGTTTTATTTACATTTGTAAATATTACAAACAGTTACTGTTTTCACTCTAAAGATTGTAAAATGATGTATATTGTACAAAATTGTATCTACAGTATAGGTAATCTGCTTCATCACTGGAGAGTACATTGTCAATGGCCATCTGACACTCATGGTGTTGATCCAGACAATGATGAGCTGATTGATAGTCTTGTGGAAGCCAATGACATAATCCTTGAAGGAGTGGTGAGTGTGTATTCAACTTCTTTTGTTTAAATGTACAATATAGCAGGAAGCACGTGTAGCATTACAGGTGAGATTTTACCTCAGCTTGTCTCCATCATTTCCCCAGCATGCCTCACTTACTGTACATTTATTTGTACATTTGTGGAGACATTGTTGAGTTAAATAATACTTAAGTCATTGTTTGGTCCAGTTTAATATGGACATCAAAGACTGTACATGCAGTGTAATCCTCTTCAAGTTTCTTAATACTACACACTTGACTGTCATTCACTTGATGCCTGGTGTTTTTCTTATTGTTTGATTTTTTTCTTTTAAGGATACCAGCCTTGATGAAGCAGTAGGCTTTAAAAAATCCAACAAAGCAGCAAACCAAACAGTGGCTGGGGCAGCAGGCCAACAAGGAACACCGGTTGTGTCCAGTTGGAACAAAAAAAAGGTAGCCAGCTCTGGGATGGAGTAATGCACACACTTGGTTGACAGTTTTGTTTTTATAATATAACTCATTTGATGAGGTCAGGATAAGGGTGTTTTGCAATCGCAACAAAAGTATAACAATTCATTCATTCATTCATTCTTTATTTTGCCATATATACAACATTTTACAGTGCAAGATGGGAATAATAAAGGATTAGAGAAAAAAAGCAGATGGCGAGGAGATCTGAAAGAAGGTTTCCTCGCTTAAAAATAAACTAGTCTAAATATAATAATTACAATATGGGCTTATGATAGCTAACTGGCATTAGGTTCCAAGGAAGGATAGGAACATTGCATAACACAATGATCAATTCTACATACAGCTGTAGTTATGATTATGGAAAATAACTGTCTTATAAATTTTCCACTGAAATCTTATGTGATGGATGTTGATGGATTCTGATAGGTTTATTCTTCCTGCATAACTACATGTACCTTCTTGGGTATGGAGGAGGACTTGATGTGACATGGGAATGAATGAGTTTCCTTGATATTCTTCATTGTACATGTGGTACTCCCTTGTATCCAGAATGCTTAGCATTTCTCTGTTTCTCCAACTTGCAGAAAGACACCCCAGGAAAGAAGGAGACCAGTTTTCGTTTTCTGATGGCCAAAAACATTCAACGTCCACAATTAAGATTTAAAGATAAGATTGACAACAGTAACACTCCTTTTGTTCCAATCATCAAAAGAAAACCAAATGCATTAAGACCTCTGGAAATCAGTAAGTACAATCAAAGGGCTCTAAGAGCTGTCATGGCAATACAAAACAATGTAAGGTTAAGTCCACAGATCGGTTAAAGAGTACAACAGATTTAAAATGACCAAAACATCTTCAGTGTGACATAAAAATGCATTGTGTGAAACAAGACTGTCAAGAC
This sequence comes from Dendrophyllia cribrosa, assembly GCA_024195265.1. Lineage (NCBI taxonomy): Eukaryota > Metazoa > Cnidaria > Anthozoa > Scleractinia > Dendrophylliidae > Dendrophyllia > Dendrophyllia cribrosa. The sequence continues at coordinate 17,770,740 of JAJLRJ010000004.1, forward strand.
AACTGTATGAAGTAATACATGTATGCTGCGGAATTAAAATACAACAATCACATTTTACACCTCATACACTGGGGAATTACAAACGTTTATGGATGATGAAACAAGTGAAAATTTGCATGTATGTTCCCATACACTCTATTTCACTCAACTGTGAGACCTCTAGGAATCAGTAAGTCAAAAAAATCTGAGGCCTCTAGGAATCAGTAAAATCAGTAAACAACTCTGAGAGTGCATTCTAGCCTGAGACATCCTTTTGACTTTTTTTCATTGATTGTCCAAGTTGTTAAGCACTGTTGTGCAAATCACTTCAGTTGTTAATATCTGTGATGCAAAAGGTAACCACAGAACATGGGATGCAGACAAGAATGGTCTGAAACCTTGAATAAATATTTTAATTACAAATTACAATGAATGTTGTTGTTTTCTTCAGGCACAATTAATAGTAGTAGCAAACAACCTGAAAGTTTGCAGGTTCCATCAGTTATTGCTGATTTTGTACATCAGGAGAGAATGAGAGGACTGAATGAATCTGCTGTGAACAGGTAATTGTAACAATACACCACTACAGTCAAACCTGTATTAAACAGTCTTCTGTTAAAGTGGATATAACCCCCCAAAAACTTTTTTTGCTTAAAAAAATCTTACTATTTTTCTGAACAAAATGACACAAAAAATTTTGATTTTGCTTAAAACCACAATTTTTTATGGCCCGCCAAAGTTTGGCTTTTCAAAGTTCCCGCCACACTTAAAAGGCTGGGACGGAGTGACGTCACAGAAGTACATGTATGTTCCCTGTGGTGTTGTCTGGTGTTACATGTATCTCAGTCAAGATACATGTTCCCCGGCAGTCTAAAATTTTTATCAAATGTACACAAAATATCTCGTTCAATTCTTCTGAGAATAGTCGATCTTTGTTTAGAAATATCGAGCGATTTCAAATATTATCTCAGCATCGAAGTTAAAGAAATTGTCAAGCTTGGGCACACTATAAAATCTCTATGGTTGTGTCACTTAGAAAAAATTCATGCTGACTCGCCCAGTCAACTCTCACGGGTATATCTCCACAAAAATTATCACTGAAACCTCTCGCGAGTATTCGATCTTTGTTCAGAAATGCCAAGCGATTCTAAATGATGTTTTTGTTTTGTAGTGGACAAATTCTCTGAGCTACTGTACAATGTATAGAATCTTGACTGACGGGCACAGTTTTCAAAATACTAGACACCTGGCAGTCTAAAATTCTCATTAAATTTTCACTGACATGACTTGATCATACTGACTTACCAACCGACTGACTGACTGACTGACTTACCAACCAACTGACTGACTGACTTACTAACTGACTGACTGACTTACTAACCCACTGACTGACTGACGGACTGACTGACTTACCAACCGACTGACTGACTGACGGACTGACTGACTTACAGTACCAACCAACCAACTGATTTGCCAACCGACTGACTGACTTACCAACCGACTGACTTACTGACTGACCCACTTACTAACCAACTGACCCACTTACTAACCGACTGATTGAATGACTTGCAAACCAACTGACTGACTGACTGACTTACCAACCATCTGACTGACTTACCAACTGACTGACCGACCGACTCAACAAACTGACTGACTGACTGACATACCAACCGACTGACTGACTGACTGACTGACATACCAACCGACTGACTGACTGACTTACCAACCGACTGACTGACTGACTGACTTACCAACCAACTGACTTACTTACCAACTGACTGACTTACCAACCAACTGACTGACTTACCAACCAACTGACTGACTGACTGACTTACCAACAGACTGACTGACTTACCAACCAACTGACTTACCAACCGACTGACTGACTTACCAACCAACTGACTTACCAACCGACTGACTGACTTACCAACCAACTGACTGACTGATTGACTGACTTACCAACCAACTGACTGACTGACTCAGCAACTGACTGACTGACTGACTGATACATGAGCTGATTGACTGACTCACTGACATCTGACCTACAATGAATAGACTTGTTGACTGTCTTGGTTTATCACGACATAAAATTAATAATTTAATATACATGTATTATTGTAAATATGTATTACAGTACCGCTCACGGGAAACTTACCACCTCTCGTCTTGCGAGAAACGAGACGCGTCTCGAGAGAAACAAGAATCACTGAACCGTGGGGTGTGGAATATATTACTCGCGAGAAGCCAGTGTACATTGGCAAATTGATGAGACCGCCGGTATCGAAAAGTGCGATCGACTCAAGATATTTATTGACTCGCGATAAGCCGGGGTATATTTGTTTGAATCAAGATTTTGTTGCCAAATTGACGAGACCGCCGGTATCAAAAAGTGCGATCAACTCATCTGAGATATTTATTGACTTGCAATAAGCCGGGGTATATTTGTTTGCATCCATATTTCTTTGCTTAATCGATGAGAACGAAAGTATAGCAACAAAAAGTGCGATCGACTCAAGATATTTATCGACTCGCGAGAAGCCAGGGTACATTTGTTCGAATCAAGATTTTGTTGCCAAATTGACGAGACCGCCGGTATCAAAAAGTGCGATCGACTACACTGAGATATTTATCGACTCGCGATAAGCCGAGGTATAAATTATTTGTTTGAATCCAGATTTCTTTGCCAAATCGATGAGAACACTGTTTTCTCAGAAATTTAAGCTCGATAGATACTTCCTCACATGTTTTTTTTTATTTCAATTTAGCGAAAGGCAATAAGAGATAAGCGGTCTTTTTACGACCGACGTTCTCGCAAAATACGATGCATAGTTTGTCATTCTACTCACATTTGCATGTGACTATCAAGCGGCCATCTAAAGCTATTTGTTTTGCTGACTGGTTTTTCGATTTATCGAATTTGAATTTGAACGAGTTTAGGCCGTGGCAAGTATTAAAATCAAGAGAAACAGCGACCGCGAAACCATGGGGAAAATGCACAATAGTGACAAACGCGGGGTCGAGGTCACGAGGCCACACCGAAGCGAAGATTTCATAAAGATAAGCGGTCAACAACGACGAATTGTTTATGTCATTCAACCATCTATTTTTATTACTACATTTCCATATATTGTCCAACTAGTTTTACATTCTATTATTTTTCAAAAACACATACATCGTGAGCAACAAACAATAATATTGAGCACACTCGAATCGCCGATCTGATAAGTCAAACTCGAAGCAAATTGTAATGTTAACGTCTCTGTTACATGTACATGTCCTGAACTGAATATTTAATGCCTTGCAATCACTACATATGTACAGGGTGTGCAAAGGTGTAAAGTATACAAAGGTCCGTCAATAATATGGTAATAGAATGTTAGTGCAACAAAGCATGTGATACATAGTTGTGTAACAGTAATAAAATATTTCAGCATTTACGAGCAACAAACATGTTTTAAAGATTTCAGTGGGTCCTTTTAGGCCTATTCAAAATTACAATTTTCTTATCAAGCAAAAGATTTCAGTGTACTCAATGTATAATTATAAAAGTGAACGTTTAGCTGCGCATCGTTCTTGGTTGAAAGTCGTGCGTCATACGCTCTTCGATACGATATGCAAAACAAGCCTTCATGCATCGATTGAATGCTAAGTTTTCATTTACAATACCCTGAAAACGAAAAAGTTTTGTTTAAAACGGTGAATCATTGAGCCGGTTGCAAACAAGTGAGTTCATAAAACCATAGAACAATATGTCAACATGGGCACGCAGTCGCTGATTCAAAATCAAACCTGAAATACCGAATACGACCATCTTGTGATAATCGCACTAAACGTTACAAACATTTGGCCAAAGCGTATAAAACATTAAAAAGTGCTTTAGAAATACTAGACTTTCACAGTCCTCTATTTCCCTATTAAATAGAGTTCGATCGTTCGGTTTGTTTAGTTGTGCGTCATACGCTCTAATCTCGCCAAACGTGTAAATCAACGTTCAATAAATTTGAATACATTTTATATCAGCAGAATGTGAAGCGTTTGTACGGTACACGTACTTGCAGTGCACTCGTGAGAAACGAGACGCGTCTCGCGAGAAACAAGACGCATCTCGCGAGATGGTGGTAAGTTGCCCGTGAGCGGTACTGTAGTTTGTTAGGTTAGTTAACCATGCTAGTTTGTTACTTGAATATCAGGCATATTAAAATTGTTTTGAATATTTTATATAGATTACATGGTTTAGAAATTTCATTTATTGTTATTCTTTAATGCCTGGGTTTACCATAAGTTGTATAATCAAAATTGTTGTAAGAATTCTTTGTACATTATTGATAATTTGATCACAGTACAGCCCATCCTTATCAGTATGAACTGGAAGCATTTGAACCTTCAGAGAGTCAGATGAAGCCATGCAAAGAGCAAGTGAGTAATATTGCTTTACTTAAAGGGGCTATGTCGCAATGAGTCAGCGCAATGAGTTCCTGTCGTGTGACGTCACACATGTCAAATTTATATTGTTCCCTTTCGGATCGCGGCAAGTTTTATCGCGCTTGCACTCATGTAGAACCACGCGAGGTAAACAAACACACGATCGATTTCACTTTTAAATTCCTCCCCAACTTCCACCACTACTCGAAGACATCAAATTTTTCGAAGGTACGACTAACAATTCGCAGAAATAATTTACCAGAAATTTAGCCAAGTAAATACTCTAACTAATTTGTAAACTTGAGATCTATCCTTCCACGCAATACGACGAGATGGAACGGATTGCAGCGAATTCAACAGTAATGGCCGCCAACTTGATAAAAAACCACCAGACGTTTTTCAAGTTGTTAGTACCCAGTACTCACCCGCCATCCTCGCGACATAGCCCCTTTAAGGAGACTCACAACAGTTTTTTTTTTTTGCCATGGGGTGTATGTTTTAAAATCAAAATTTCACAAGGACAACAACAACATCTTTTATTATTTTAGTCACGGTGAAAGTTGCTTTGGTTGCTTTCATACTTCACCAATTTTGTGAAATGTGATAAAGTTTTATGTTTCACCAGTTAATTCCAAGCAATGGTAGTTGCCATAGCATCATCAGTGTATCACCCTTTGTTCTCAACAATGTTGGTTTTCTCAAAATCTTGTCAGACATGATATAAGAGGGTGCTCAAGTATTAAAATCAAAAGTCATTTTTTATGGCATGATATTGATTACTCCCATAATTTTTTTTCAATATCTTTAAATATGATGAAATGTACGGCAAAGACAAGAGGTGTGGCTAAATTGCAGTCACTAACAAAACATTTGGATTGCCTCCTCCTTTGTGGATTCTGTATTCTTCTTCAGCAGTTTGTTTCTTGTTTGCCAAAGCTTAAAAATCTGACAGATGATAACTGCTTTCTTTAATGGCGACAAGTTTCTTTGTTTTGTGTGTTTAGCTATATGAGGAGTTTGATAAGACCCCATACACTTTTGTGGAAACAGAAGAACAGCTGCAAGAGCTGAGCCAGCACCTCTCCACAGTTACAGAGCTTGCTGTTGATCTGGAGGTATGTTCTACATGTACTGTACACTATACCATATACATGTAGTTACCATTTAATTGCTGTGAGCCCCCAGGCGAGTAGCACACTAATCTTTGGTTTGCCTGTGGTTCCTTGGGTTCCCTTTGCCTTATGTTATGCAGCAGTCTCAATTTTTGTTTGTCACGATGATTTTGAGCAAGCGTACGTCCAGTGGTGTCATCATAGCTTAGATGGGCCTGGCTCTGGATGAGTCTTTCGCCGTCCATAGCACGTGCTCGCTTAAGTGTTTCTATTTGCAAATGTATCATGCCAAATTCAAACTTATTTGTTGCTGGAAGCATTCATCAAGGTCACAAACGATTTAGTGACATTTCACGGGGAAGGCAATGTTCTTTTATGAGTTTTTCAGTGTTTTTACGTGCTCAGAGTTTGCCGATTGAACAATGGATCACAAAGAGCCAAAAGAGCATTCATCAAGGTCCCATGGGGCAAGTAACTTTTCCTGTTTACTTGCCTGATGGGCAAGACCCAGCAAGCCATACGCTGATTTTAAAGCACAAAAAGTAAATTTTGGCAAGTGCGTAACCGTCATGAGGCAAGTAAAACTTGAGAGTTGCTTGAATGTCCAAAGCGCAAGCTGGAATTCATGTTTTTTTCAAGGCCTGCATTGCCAGACTCGTGTGGATTGTAGCATTGCATGTAAACTGTAGTTTGTTTGTTCTATACAGCTGTATCTGGGTTGTTACACTTTATTAAGCTGTGCCTGTTCTAGCATCACCTACATGTTCATTTTGTACTGTACTGTCTTCCATATTAATTTTATACTGTGCTGATCCTCTTTTCTTCCATCAGCACCATTCCTACAGGTCATTCCTGGGCTTCTGTTGTCTGATGCAGATATCCACAAGAGACCATGACTATCTTATTGACACATTGGAGCTGCGGCATGAGCTGCACATCCTCAACGACTCTTTTACTAATCCTAACATACTCAAGGTACACGTATAACAGTTATACAACGTGTATAAATAAAACCAGTTGACCATTTTAACAAGTACAGTGTACATGTATATGTACAGTGGAACACAGTTAATATGGCCACCATTGGGTCATATATAGATTTTAAAATGACTGAATAAGCACTTTTTTGTGCCTCTCAACGTGGTCACAATAACGAGGTGGTTGTTTTAACAGGGTGATCCTGTTCACTCTCTCCCTAGGTACATGTACATTTGTACATGTAATATGTTAGCAGCACTGCAAGGTTTACCAATCCTTTTTTTTAACTAATACTTGTAATGGCAATATGAAGGAGAAATTAAGCCAACATGTGACCCACTCCATTATTTTCAGTTAGTTAGCCTCTAGAGACTCAAATCTGTTCATGGTGATAAACCAACACAATAAACATTCTGAAGATAGAAAGATTTAATTCTGTTCACAGTTTGATTGGTAGGACTGCTAGCTTGTGTGTGCATGTCTGTGTGTCAGCCTGATATAATACAACTGTGTAATAATTTTGTAATCATTATCCTGGTAGGTTTTACATGGGGCTGATATGGACATTGGTTGGTTACAACGAGACTTTGGTATTTATGTTGTGAACATGTTTGACACAGGCCAGGCTGCTCGAGTGTTAAACTATGACAAATACTCGCTGGCATTCCTGCTGAAGAAATTCTGTGATGTTACAGCAAATAAACAATATCAGCTAGCAGATTGGAGAATAAGGTCTATAAAGTCAATTTTCTTTTAAATTGCATATTCTATCCCCCCCCCCCCCCCCCCCCCCCCCCAGAATGTTCTTCCATTTGATCTGAAGGACTGTGGCTTGAGCCTGGTGTCTAAGGCCAAACATTGTATTTTTTTCGCAAAGAAACTTACTTCAATTGACCAAGCTCGCATTTGGCCTTACATTGTATAGCTCAGTGGTAGAATGTTTGCATCAGAATCACAAAGGTTCATGGGTTCAAATCCTGTCAAGACCTGAAATTTTTCAGACTCTGTTCAGTTGCTGCATAACTGCAATGATCTCAATGATTTCATTAATTCTTTCTCTCATGGTTCGTACAAGTTTATTTCATATACACATTATCGTGAACATGATTTCATACAGTAATACAATGTAATTATTGTCTCTCTCCACCATGGTGTAGAAATGGGTACAGTGATGGTACAGTGACAAATGTGGGATAACACATCAAATGTTACAAACCTGAGATAAGTGCTGGCCTGATGGGCTCCCCTTCCCCCTCCCCCTGTATAACCATCAACAATACAAGTATATGTGTTATTTGCAATGAACCTGCTCTTATTATACAGGAAATTTTGGACAAATATTAAAATGGTAAGAAAGCCTTCATTAAAAATAATTTTAATTATATTTTGATTTACAGACCTTTACCATCTGAAATGGTGCGATATGCAAGAGAGGACACACATTATTTGCTGTACATTTGTGATAGATTACACAATGAGCTTATTAAAAGTGGAAATACAAATAGCAACTTGTTGCAGTCTGTCTACTCCAGGAGTAAGGGAATCTGCTTGAAGGTGTGTGAAGTTTGAACCACAAAAAAATACCGGTAACTACAGATGAACTGTGCTGACAAGTAAACTACACTCTGAGTTAACAAACTAACGAACCTCCTCTGAGTAACGACTTAAAGTACAGTGCTCCAAGCTGTGACCATTTTGGTTGCCATGACGAGTAGAAAAATATTTTTGGCAACTAAACTTGCAGCGAACGTCGCCAATTTGGTGACCTGTGTTCGGCGGGCATGTGCCAAGCCATAGTGTTTTATTACATGTAGATGTGTTTATGGTCTTTCTAAAGTTTAAGTGAGATACATGTTGTACACATTTGCACAAAATATTATTTACACCCCATTTGAGCTGAGATGTTGTGTGTACCTCCAAATTCAATTGCGATAGTTGCACAGCCAAATTCATTATTTCAAACCCTTAACCCATTGACACCTGAACCGCCCGTACAAGACTCCACTGCTTTAAAAAATTGTAACTTTCTCAATCGTGCGAATATTGCCTTAACTAGCAGTTGTGAGCATTGACTAGAAAGTCTTTCAAATTGAGATACCCAATAAACACAAAAAAGTCAGCGATTTTTGCAGAATATCAGCGTTTGAATTTGGACAATAACAAAAATTACCGTTTTTAACGTCATAGAAAAACAACAAAAATCACGTTTTTGGCTTTAGTTTTTTTTATTCAAATCATCGTGGCAAACCCAAAAGTCAACATTTACAGCAAAATTCAGTCCTAGTCCTAGCTTAGCGGTGAATTTTTTTGCCCTTATTCGTTGCTCGGGCCTAGCTACAGCTTCTTATACTAGTGCATACTCACCTTGCCTCGATTTTCAACATCACCACCGCACTGCATGCTGGGAAATAAACAGATTTTTCGACAGCGTCCATTCCGTCCTCCACAATTTTCATATATATACGAAGTCCACAGCCACTCTGACCCACCGCCGAAATTTCGCGCTTGTTGTGTTCTCCTGTGGTCGCAACTTCCAAAATATGCCGCGGTAGGTTGAGAAATTCATCCAGAGTCGAGTCCCAAAGCTACTTCGTTTCCAGGCGGCCATTTTTCCAGTTCAATGAGCAACGAGCCAAATTCGTAAACGAAGTACAACACCTAACTCGCTTCATTGAGAAGTGGACTCTGAACTACCTCCAAGCTTAATGATGCTCACCAGGCAGCTACTAAAGATGAAAAATGGCTGTGAACTTACCAAAAATCGTAGATAATTCATATTGGACCCTTTATTGCAAATCAACCAAGCAAAATGAGATCATCACAAGGACGTTTCCAGTAAACTCAAGCCTTCAGTGTTTTAGAACAGCAGCACTTTCAATGATAATGGTAACTCCAAATATGAAGTCACGAAATCCTATGGGGCTTGTGTATGCAGAAAATCACTCAAAAACGTAAAAATCCTCAGGTGTCAATGGGTTAATGTAATATTGCACAAAGTGTCCTTTTTTCTGGCTATCAATATTTTATGTCTGGCGACCATTTTATGATTTTAGGTCACCAAAAGGCGATTTTGAAAACAGTTGAGCTTGGAGCACTGAAGTAGGTGATCACTTACAAGAGGTCAGACCACAGGATCGCAATTTTGAATCATGAACTTTAATGTAGCAATTTCAATGTACAGAGCACCTACATTTGTATCAGTGCAAAATATTGTTAGTATGATAAATATTGAAGTTTTGATGCAAAGGACAGAATTTCCATGAAATTGTATTGTGAACACATAATTTTGCAAATTATGTTGTATTAACATTGAAATATAGGTGAGCTGTCACTTCCCAGAGGTTTAAACAATGGAAAAATTCAATTCACCAGCATTGAATGTGGTTGCAGTCACTTTTGAGAGGTGGTTGCTAACACAGGTTTCCAATCATTACTTTAACAATAATATTACTTAAAATGATATGACTAGAAAAAGTTTGAATTGGTATTTTGAAAAGTGGTCACTTAAGAGAGGTGGTCAAAGTCCATGGAGGTTTCATATTTATTCCCCTTTTTTTCAATCTCCTTTTTTCTATCTAGCGATATGAGAAACCATTATTTACCAGTGAATCTTTTCGAAAAGTGTTGGAGAAACACAAGCGGACATTTAACACTGAGCAGGTAATTGCTAATTTTTCAGTACATACAGTTGTTATGGTGATTTGAGATTGATTGACAGACAATTTCTCCTTACATTATACAGTGTATGTTGTCAAGGTGGATTATTTTTTTTATGTTGTCACCAGATACACACAAAATAAAGATAAGCAAACACCCAATATTGATAAAGGTAAAGTTGAGTGGAATGCAATCAAATGGCAAATAAACAACACCATCACAGCAGCTATACATGTAACTATGTAACCTTTTTCCCCCACAGCTCTGTGCATTTCGCCTTCTCTATGCCTGGAGAGACAACATTGCACGAGAGGAAGATGAAAGTTGTGGGTAAGAGCTTAATTTTATATAAATTAGTTAATGTTTAATAATCAATATTTTTGAAATTGTGGTTTAGTGGGAAATAAAATAGGCCTGCAAATATTGACTTATGCACTGCTGTTGTTTGATTGGAAGCTTTGTACTTTTCATTGAATATGGCAACAATTTTTACCTGCATAAATTCAACCAATCTATTTTGCATGATTTTCTAATTCTAAACCTTGCTGTATTGAGAATATCTTGTGACATTTTAGGAACTTTTTTGCCAATAAATAATCTTGAATTTTAGGCCTCCAAAAGCTCTGTCTGGTCAAGATAATGACTAGGTCATGTACTAAATTGATGTACTTGAAAGCCAGGTCAGAAAATGCTACATTTTGAAAAGAAAACACTTTTATCCAGAAAAGTTAAACCAGGGTGTCTAAAACGTTCTCCAGAACATCTCAGGCCAAAGTTTTTTGCTTTAAAAAACGTCTCTTATATGTTCTTGTCCAGAGCCCTTCTCAATAAAATTTACTTTGTGAATGAAAAAAACATACATGTATTCCTTCAAATCAAATATTTAGTCAACTATGAGTAAAAAAGAACAAGTGTCTGATTGATTTGATTACCACTTGACACAGTTTTGTACATTGTTTTGATGTTTTTGTCTCTAAAGGCTTTTTTTTTCCAACCAGACGATAAAAATGCAAAAAAAAGGAGGTGGTGTTTTTGACAGTTGTGTTTGAAAAACTTGTTTCAAAGTTTGTTAAGACTGGTAACATTACAGCATGCAAATGTGTTGATATAAATTATCCTCCTTTTCTGCTTGTTGCCACTTTTTTTTCTTCCTGTTAACAAACAGTTTCATTGATTTGTTTTCTTTCAGCTTTGTTCTTCCTAATCACACAATGTTCCAGATTGCAGAGACTATGCCAAGGTAACAATAACAAAAAGTCCAGGGCTTAAAATAATTTCCAGACAGTCGCTGGTTATGTTGACTGGCCAAACAAATTTTAGCTTAGTCAAGTATAATTTCTGGCTGGTCAAATATTGAAGAAAACATAACTCTTATGTCACGGGAAAAAATACATTCCTTACAGCTTATAGGGTAGAAGATTTGAGATTTAGATTTGTGTGACATGAAATTATTTTCTCACTGCAAAACATGCGTTCCATCACTTAACCCTTTTGCTGCCAAAGTCGACTTTTGTCGACATTTGGAGCAGCAGACATTGCACCACTTGTGACATCATCAATTTGTACGTTGCCAGATAATTTTGATGCTCAACTGATACAGCGAGGATAGATCCATGCACACGTGCCTCCACTTTGAATATGGACCAAATTCTAGCAGAGCTATTCGAAAAAAACATGTTCAAATATTGGTGCAAAATTAGGTGGTAAATTAGGTCAATATACCTGCAATTGAACAATGTTTCATTTCCAGCGTTTTTAACGCTTATGCCAAACCGATAGAAAGGTAATAGAGAGTAGAAGATAGGAAGAGGAAGAAAAGGGGAGAAAAGGGAAAGTAAAAGTAGAAAAAGAATAATCAGAAAGGTTCCGCAAAAAAAATAGTCTTTTTTGGCTTATGCGCATGCGCTAAACCTAAATATTACACTTTTCAAGATGGAATCTAGTTCATACTGTAGTGCGAGTGTACCAAATTGCTTTTGTAGTAATGTTTATTGACATTTAGCCATGTTGCTCCTAAAAAACGTTTTAACGGTAAAAAAAATATCCTTTTCAGTTTTAAAAAATTCAGCCGTGAAAGGGTTAAAAAAACAAAAACAAGAATCACAAACGCTCTGTACTAGTTTCTTGGACAGTGATTGGAGAGAGCTTTTGTGTGGATTGCCTGATCAGGACAGTGATTGGAGAGCTTGTGTGGATTTCCTGATCAGGACAGTGATTGGAGAGAGCTCTTGTGTGGATTGCCTGATCAGGACAGTGATTGGAGAGCTTGTGTGGATTGCCTGATCAGGACAGTGATTGGAGTACTTGTGTGGAGTGTCTGATCAGGACAGTGATTGGAGAGAGCTTGTGTGGATTGCCTGATCAGGACAGTGATAAGATTGGAGAGCTTGTGTTGATTGCCTGATCAGGATATAGGAGGAAATGGAAGGAAAACATAATAATTCATTCATTTTGTACAACAAATGTGCAATTGGTAAACAGAATTACCAAAATAATTATAGAGAATTTGAGCACAAACAAAAAAACTCACTTTGCTTTATCATATGGAAGTACACTTTGGATATCAAGTACTTTAGGAAGTTGCAATGTACATGTACGGTAGCTACTGATTTGCTGAAAATTAAAGGTATTCGATGATCTGATCGTAATTTATGTATCTCTTTCAATAAGCAGGGAACTCGAACTCCAGGGTGGCTGAACAAAAATTTGTCTAATTAGAATTCAAAATTCAATCATTGGCAAAATTATATTTTTACTCAGTCACTATTACCATTGCAAGAAATGCTTTCTACCAGTGTGATACTCTTGGGATAATAGAACATGGAAATGCAAAATGGAAATACATAAGTGCCTACATGTATAACCCATAGAAAGTTATTTTCAGAATCATCTATGTACATTGAATAGTTGAATGGTAAAATATTTCTGGTTTTGAACGTTGCGTTTGTGAGTTATAGAGATTTGAATTTACAAAATGCTAATTAGATGACATCAACCCAGGAATCATTTATTATACAACTACTTGTTTTCACCTCCAAGTAATATTTTTTACGATTCAATCGACTATCCACAGTTTATTTTTAGCATTTATCAAATTAATTATCTTCAAACTGTAAACTGCGCATTGTAAATTGGTGTAGAAATAATGGCAAATTCCCGGGTTGATGTCTAATTAGCATTAATTTTGTAAATTCAAATCTCTATAACTCACAAACGCGACGTTCAAAACCAGAAATATTTTACCATTCAACTATTCAATGTACATAGAGTTGATTCTGAAAATAACTTTCTAGGGGTTATAGGCACTTAAAATTTTATAGGATTTTGTATCTATTGGATTTGTCCTTGGCTCTTTAATGTTGGCTAGTTTTCTTGTGCATACTATGAGATCCTGCTCCTCAAACTCCTTTAGTGATCTGTGTAAAACCTCATCTCAAGATAAACAAGATAAGAGAAGTTGCATTGAGAAGAAATACATGCAAATCAATTGTTGCATGTTTTTTTTGTAGCATTCGCTGCTTGCATCAGGTGAAATTTAATCAAATTCCAAATAATGTACATACATTGCATAAGACAATCAATGAATCTACTGTAAGGTCAGCTTAAACACAACATATGATTACTTGGAATAAACTGCCTAATATATCATGTATAACTCACATCATATAACATTGTATGTGGCTACTACTGTTTTAGGGTTATAAAACATATTTTAAAATCCTACAACTTTTTTTGTGCTGCATGCAACAGTTGTGAACGAGTTGTAAAGTGATTTAGACAACGCAATTTGTGTTGTACAGCTTTGTGTTGTATAGCTTACAATGTATCTTAAATTTATACACTTCTAACTATTAATAAAGTTTTATTTTGTATCTTTTATCTTTATTATTTCGCGTCGTTCCTGGAAACTGGCTCTTAAGCTAAGCGTACTGACCACATTAAACAAAGGATTGATTGATTGATTGATTGATTGATTGATTGTGAGCAGCTTGCATGTGACAGTGGTAGCGTCTTATGGGCAAAAGTTGTGCCATCTAACATTCTCCTTAAAAACTTAGTAACCAGGCAATCACAATAAATTATTTGAAGTTGGAAGTTTGACGGCATCCAAATTCTGGGAATTTATTGCCATCAGTTTATAATTAAACATTTGTTTTTGTCATGGCAAAGGGAAAAAATTCTAATTTTCCTAAAACACCTAACAATCTGATTCATAAAAAAATGAAGACTTGATGCACACAGTAAGCTTTTGTCTGATCAAGCCCCCATTCTGACGGGACATTTTCCATTTACCAGCCATTATTTCAAGCCCTGTGTCATTTATACATGTATAGTGTCTGTAGCTGTTGAAGTCAAGGATTGCAGAGCTTTGTGATTTTTAGTTTCCTAGTATTATTCATGTAACCTACAGAGTGTCTCTTTTTTGAGACCCTGAAGCTAGAAAAGATTGCTTCTGATGTGCACTTATATGCATTTGATTTAATCTTTACAGTGGTTACCAATAACACGAAACCCACCACCTTCAAAAGCGGCGGATAAAGTTGAGTTTTAGTGGACATCAATCAAAGAAACGTTGTTAAATTATTTTGGATTTTGACAGGATTTCAAGCAAACTGAGCTAAAATATTGACTATTTTACCTTCTACATGAAGGTAAAACTTAATCAAAATTGATTTCCAAGCCTGTTTACACAAATAGAAAAGCTGCCATTTGCAGAAACCATATTTTTAGAATAAAATTTTAAATTTCACTGCACATGATAATTTGCAACTCAGTGATGCATGGTGAATAGTAGGCGGATCACAATCATAAAGCTGCCGCGGCACGCAGCGACAGTTTTTTATCATGTTGAATAAAATCTACAATTTTTTTATTTAAAACTGTAATTGACTTCGAATTTGGTTATTTTAAATTTTTACTATGTTTTTGGTAAAAATGTTCGAAATCCAGTCGGAATTTTAAAAACATCGTTAATGGCTTTCCTTTAATTGACATCCACCAAACTCAAGTTTCACCGTCTGGAATGAAATGCGATGGGTCGCATGTTAATAGTAACTGCTGTAATCCTTCCCAGATATTGTTCCCACTAGCTCAATCAAACCATAGTAGTCATGTTTTTTTTTTTCTGATTGTAGTGTTGATTTTGTTGTTTTAGGGAAGCCCAAGGTGTCCTGGCATGTTGTAATCCAGTTCCTACACTTGTTAAGCAGTATGTGAATGAGATACATTTGTTGATTATGCAAGCAAAGGAACTTGCACTCACTGCAAACAAGGTAAACAGAGTTATATTTTGATACCTGGAGTATCTTGCTTTTGTTTGGTGTACTGCATTTACAGGCAATCTTAGATATTATATCTCCAGTCATGTAAAGTTGAAACATGTCACAAGTAATAGATAAAATATTAGTGGCAGAACTGTCAGCTTATGGGCGGCTAACTGGCCATTGAAAATATTCAATCGCATACAGTTCTGATGCGAATATTATACATATGACTTATAAAAGAAAAATATGGTACTGTAAATTAAATGAATTTCAGTTATTGTAACGTTTTGGTCAATTTCAAAAGCCTCCTTTGTTTGATGGATTTAAGAAAGCCCTTAAGAAAAAAATTATTACAAACTATGAATAACATTTTATTTTCTACCTTACTATTTTTACTTATTTAGTGACTCAATGCCATGTAACAAACTAATTTAATTATTTGTAAACTCAACTTAGTTTATAGGGGAGGCCGAAACACGTATAAGCTTTGTAGTTTCTTTTCGGTCTCCCTGCCAATTTTTCTTTGTAAATTATTTAAATTATTATATTGTATTCTCTTTTGTTATTACTTGTGTGGCAAAAATAAAACAAATTAAAAAAAAAATAAAATAAAAATGGAATTACTCATCTTGACTATCATGTGTACTGACACATACATGTTCTTAAGGTGGTGACAAAGTACATTCATATCCACTCTGTGTAAGTATTGGTTTTTATTTATTTATTTTTTTGCAGAATTCTTCTGCCACTGTAGTTTCATCACAAGTTGATGCAGGAAACACTTCAAAACAAAGTGGGCTTGTAAGAACAACTTTTCTGCATTTCATATTTATCTTGCTGTCTTGCTTGTGAAACATCTTTCAATGTGCAACATGATGTTTCTCAACAGCAGAAACATTAAGTGAAATACCGTGAAAAAGGTGGTAATATCCATTTTTAACTCGTGAATGTGTGAAGCGTAATAAACGAGTTATTGTATACATGTACGAGTAGAGATATGCAAATGAGCACTTGGTCAGTCAGTCGATCAGTGGCGCAATTATCTTAACATCACAACCCACTTTCTTCTTTTATAATTGAAAAGCTATGAAAATTTTCAGTGAAAATATTTTATTTAGAGCTGTAAATATATACACGAGTTTGTTCATACGAGCCTGTGATTGTCTGTTTCTGATTCTCGGAGGCCAGTCTCCATTGTTGCCGTACTTGCGGTTTACAGCAGTGTGAAATACCTTTTTGTTAAGTTTTTAACCTTAGAGTTTGCAAGTTTAATATTTGTAGGAGAATAATATCTTAAGCACACCGCAGTCCCTAATTTTGCTGTAAAGCCAAGGTGTCTGATACATTTCCTTTTTAATTTACATTAACAGCCATCTCCCAGGTTTCTTCGGCCATCTTTGATTGACCCAGACATGAAATCAAATCACTTATATTTTCATGGTAAGTAAATATTGCATTATACTATTATATTTTTCATGTCCCAGTGCTCAGCAAGAAATCAAACGAGACCGATCAATGGCGTAGCTTTTGTCTTACCAACTACCTTCTCTGCAGTATTTTTGTTGCTTTGATGGATTTTTCGTAGTGAAATTATTTTGTTTAAGGGGGGATTGCAGTTATATTCCAATGAAATAGTAAGAGTTTAAAATAATTATTTAGAGGACAGAAAATTGGGAGAAAAAATGCGTGAACTGTTAAATAAATGAGGGAAAAGAAAAAAAAAGAGAAGAAAAGTAAAGAGAAAAACTATTGATTACATGATTGGACAAAAAAGGCGCTACATTTTCGCGTTTTGTCGCAGTGTTTCTTGGCGAAGCTAAATGAAAGCTGGTTCAAAGTTTCAAATGCTCGACACGGAGTTAACGAAGAAGCAGAATTTTTGGAAAATACCTCATAGGTTAATCACCTCTGGAATATAATATAGACTTGCTATTTTCTCAGAAGAGTTTCTGCTCTTTGTTTTAAGCGGTTTGAAGGTTAACGATCTCGGCATTACGGCTATAGGAGCTAAAACGAGGAAGTTTGTAATTTGTGAAATTGGTATTTGTGGTAACTGTAATTTACCCTTGACAGCCTTCTGTTTATCAGGTGTGAATAATTTATCCATTAACAAGCATGCCCATCTTTCTGGTTCGTTGTTAACTCTTTTATCCTTTGTTTTATTTTTGTAAGGTGATTCTTCGGTTGTAAGTGGCTCACCAAGCTCATTTGGTCAAGTCATGGTATCAGGCCCCCCTGTATCTAGAGCAAGACCAGCTATATCTCTATTTGAGGTATTTCTGTATAATCTCACAATTTGAATCATTTGTTTATCGAATCAAGTGATTTGTCGTCACACATTACTCTATGTTACGACTACCAATCCAGTAGTTTTGAGATGATAACCATGAGTCTGTCGTATTTACATTAAAATGCCCATTATTACCACTCATTACCACTTACCTTTTAACCATTTGTCCTTGTCACCAGTTTCGTCAAGAGGAACAGCTTACTGATGGACAAAAGAAAGCTGAGAAAATCAAGGCTTCGTTTGAGAATCCATTTCAAAAGGTTAGTTGTTGTCCACTTTAAGGAATACAAACTCAATTCGTATGACTTTGTACTCTGACACGGTTTACAGCATGTATTTCCGGTTCCTGATGCCCGATATGGAGTCTGGGTAGCTATGTTTTGTTCTCAGTTTCAGATTATAGCTACCTCACTCCCATGACCAAGTTTTCGATAGGAAATTTTCGCGTGATTCACTCAGCTATTTTAGCAAGGATGCATTGTATTGTGTGTATAGACAACTGTCCCATGATGATATCAATGAGAAAGATGTCATGTTTATCATGTCACAAGCGTGGGACAAAGGAAAAAAATCCTCGACGGGATTCGAACCTACATGTATTAGCTTCCGGCGGCACACCGGTCGGATGCTTTTGTTTTCTTTGTCCAAGCTCGTGACATAACATCCTTCTCATTTTCATTACCGAGCTTAATATTCACCATCTTTCTTCATTTGTCACCACAGATGATATTAATGTTGTATGTTGTATGTTTTAGTTTCTTCCAGTGAAGAGTCAGTCGGAGACAACAGAAGGGAAGCCGGTTAGTGATGAGCCTCAGAGTCAACAACAGGTTGACATGGTTAGTACTTCATGTAATAATGCTTGGGTTATACCTCTGGGCAGTGACCAACTGCTTTTACGTGTGTAGGACTACTACGAGGCTAAACGCCAATAACATAGCAGATTCTTTCGTCAACCATATTTTGGCTAGCGTAATTAGTTTAGCATTATCCACTCTTTGAACAATCGGACCCTGATAATAATAAGCATTTGCAGAAGTTTCTAAGAGTCGTCCACATGTTTGTTTTTTAGGTCGATTCAACTAAAAAAGGAAGTTTGTTTTAAACGGTTAAGCCTCCCTTACTTATACGATTGAAAAAGTATCGAAAACGAAGATTTTTAAAACAATGCCGAAAGTGAAGATTTGTAACAACGGTGATTTATCGTTTACTTGTGGATGGCAAAAGACTCAGTTTTTATGCGGTTTGGCCGTTCATTAACGCGGCGATAATCGAAAAGGGAGGTTATTCAAAACCATCGTGAAAACGATGGAACGAGTAAATACATTTTTAAAGACCTCCGTTTTCATGTAAAAACGAACGAAAATGCATACGAAATGCATGGAGGGGGGGAGGGGGGGGGGGCGGTGTGTACTGTTTTATGTCAGAGTAAATTCCAGTGGAAGTGAGAACCACCTCGTGACTCCACTAAAATTCCTATTTATTTTATTTAGATTAACCAGCAGTGGAGACAATCAGTGCAAGCATCAGTGACACCAGGTAACAAATTACTGTTCATAGAAAAACTAATCTGTTGGATTTCTTTGATGCGTATAAGTTTGATTTTAAAAGGTAAAACAACCCACACTTTACTCCATTTTATTATAGGAAGCTCTATCCACTGTTATGCTAATAAATATTTGTGTTAAAGTTAAAACTCTCTTGTGTTTTCACGTTATTTTATTGTTCCTTCAGAACCAAATGTCGGCAAGAAACGTGAACTTTCTGATGACAGAGAAACACCAGAAGATATGACTCCATTAAGGAACAGAGTAAGTTAACCTGCCTCCAGCTTCTATTTTAATTTTACTTGATATTAAATATTAAATTGGTGAACCATCCCCCAATTCAAAATGAAAAGGGAAACAAATGCTAGTCTACCACCAACTTTTTTAATAAATTGCTGTTTTCGAAACAGGTTACTAACAATCAAATTTTCTTCCGTCACTGGAGTCCTTGCTTGAAGAAAATTTTGTTATATCACCGGTGGCGAGATAAAACTTGAAATGATTATGATTTTGAAAAAAAAAAAAACAACTGTCAGACATTATTATATCATTATATCATTATTATTATCTCAAATAAAAAGGCCGCCGTTGCTTGGACACCCTTGAAAAATAAAACTTTGATCACATTTCATAAACTTGGTGAAGTATGAAAGCAATCGAAGCATGTCTTCCCTGCGAAAGTTTGATTTCAAAAGATACACCCCACTGCACAAAAAACTGTTGCGAGCCTCCTTAAAGCGTGTTGTTTGTTTGTTTTGTTTTTTTCAATGGTCAGACTCCAGGACCGTTAAAGAAACGAAAACGTGAGTCGTTTGAAGCCAGCTCCTCCTCAGCTCGAAACAGAAGTGAAGAGGACTCGACTTTTGTACCGTTTAACTACTCTGATGCTGATTACTCAACTTTCTCTGGTAAGACTTTTGTTTTCGTATGGAACTAACAATTTGTTAGGTTGCCAAACCAGTAGGATATACTAACCAAGTAGGATGATCGTGCAAAGAAACAAGTTCTTGTTTAGCAACTTATAGAAAAAGCGTAATATAAGAAATTAAGTTAAAAAAACTTATCGTAGAAGCATTGCAAGAGTTATCAAAAAGGCATGTTGCTCGCATAGCCCACGGAGCAAGTATTGTTTGGCATATGATTGCTGAAGTTGATTGATTTGCTCAAGTCGACATCTTTGATTTTGATAATGGAGTAGGATGGAGATGATTGAAAGTTGAATTATTTCAGACCCGCAGCTAACTCCTGACTTGTCCCAATCGTCTCAAGACGCGGGGCTGTCACCCGAGAGACGACTGGGGACGAGTCAGAGCTGTATTCGCCCCAACCCCGTCAGTTTGCCTTGTCAATATGGCGGCTTTTACACAAGAACTGCATACGTAACTAACTAACCTCGTCCCCAGTGCCTTCTCCGCTTTGTTCAAATTCAACATGGCCAGTCGGACGGAGAAGACCCTGGACAAGGCTGCCAAAATACTCCAAACATCCGGACGTGTTCTGTCGCGTAAAATATGACGAAATGTCTTCGTTTTGTTTGAACGAAGGTTTCAGATTACCAGAAAACAAACACGGCTACCAATCGCTGGAAATAACCTCTGTAAACACCATTTTATTGTGTGTCACATGACAAAATACTCCCCATTCTTGGAGTATTAATATTTTTTGTCAGCCATTTTGAATTTGAATTTGACATGTCAGTGTACGTACTACTGAGGACCGCCTGACATGTCAGTGTACGTACTACTGAGGACCGCCTGACATGTCAGTGTACATACTCCTGGCGACCGCCTGACATGTCAGTGTACGTACTACTGAGGACCGCCTGACATGTCAGTGTACGTACTACTGAGGACCGCCTGACATGTCAGTGTACGTACCACTGAGGACCGCCTGACATGTCAGTGTACGTACTACTGAGGACCGCCTGACATGTCAGTGTACGTACCACTGAGGACCGCCTGACATGTCAGTGTACGTACCACTGAGGACCGCCTGACATGTCAGTGTACGTACTACTGAGGACCGCCTGACATGTCAGTGTACGTACTACTGAGGACCGCCTGACATGTCAGTGTACGTACCACTGAGGACCGCCTGACATGTCAGTGTACGTACTACTGAGGACCGCCTGACATGTCAGTGTACGTACTACTGAGGACCGCCTGACATGTCAGTGTACGTACCACTGAGGACCGCCTGACATGTCAGTGTACGTACTACTGAGGACCGCCTGACATGTCAGTGTACGTACCACTGAGGACCGCCTGACATGTCAGTGTACGCACTACTGAGGACCGCCTGACATGTCAGTGTACGTACTACTGAGGACCGCCTGACATGTCAGTGTACGTACCACTGAGGACCGCCTGACATGTCAGTGTACGTACTACTGAGGACCGCCTGACATGTCAGTGTACGTACTACTGAGGACCGCCTGACATGTCAGTGTACGCACCACTGAAGACCGCCTGACATGTCAGTGTACGTACTACTGAGGACCGCCTGACATGTCAGTGTACGCACCACTGAAGACCGCCTGACATGTCAGTGTACGTACTACTGAGGACCGCCTGACATGTCAGTGTACGTACTACTGAGGACCGCCTGACATGTCAGTGTACGTACCACTGAGGACCGCCTGACATGTCAGTGTACGCACTACTGAGGACCGCCTGACATGTCAGTGAACGTACTACTGAGGACCACCTGACATGTCAGTGTACGTACCACTGAGGACCGCCTGACATGTCAGTGTACGTACCACTGAGGACCGCCTGACATGTCAGTGTACATACTCCTGGCGACCGCCTGACATGTCAGTGTACGTACCACTGAGGACCGCCTGACATGTCAGTGTACGTACTACTGAGGACCACCTGACATGTCAGTGTACGTACCACTGAGAACCGCCCGACATGTCAGTGTACGCACTACTGAGGACCACCTGAGATGTCCGGCAGTGTACGTACTCCTGGCGACCGCCTGACTTGTCGTCAGTATACGTACTACAGAGGACCGCCTGACATGTCAGTGTACGTACTAAAGCCAAATAAAGTAGGATCATTCTTTCTTTTTATTAATATGTCATAGTAATTACTAATGTTTTGTCTGTCAGGTGGTACAGAGAAAGAAACCAAGGACAAGCCGATTGTATTTGATCCTTATAGGTCATCACACGACTCCAAGGTACATGTAAATACATTTGTGAAACTATTCTATTTGGCCTCCAATACGGGTGTGTCATCTCCTGATATTCAGTTTGGTCAGAAAATCACTTTTGCTTGTTGAGAAAGGTTGTAAAAATTAATAGAATTTTTGCAATTCTCTGTCGACACCGACTGTTAGAGGATGCTTATTCTAATGATCATTCTGTAAATGGGATAATTATTTAGACTTGTGTACATCACACTGACCCGCACTTGTTTCTTTTTGTGCTGTGACGTTACTTGCGTTTTCTTTTTAAGAAAACTGCGTCTTACTGGAGTAAAATTTCAGTGCTCCGTTGTCTTTTTAGCCACTGGTCTCCTGGTGTCTCATAACCCAGTAATTTCCCATTCCCGGTCTGTTCTTGTATATTTTGGCCTTATTTTAATAAGGCCAAAATTATGAAAGTTAACGTACATGACGGCATAGTCTCGCACGTAGCCGTTATTTGTCTCGTCACGCAACGCTGCGTGGCGAGACAAATAACGGCTGTGTGGGAGACTAGTAACGGCATGGGTCTCTCTACAACTGCAAAGTCGTGGACCTAATTGCTTCACAGAAGTAGTTCTTTCTTTATTATCTGCTAATTACTGTTTGTTTTGTTGACCTTTCGTGAGCAGTCTAAGGGCCCGCGATCTAAAGTACATATGAAATCTGGACAGAGAAATCTAACCTTTTCATCGAACAAGTAAGTTAAGGGTCTGGTAATCTTAATTACAACAGTAGTCTTGGTTATTTGTTTAGAGGGAAAGACAGTGTAGTCCAGAAATAGCTAGAAATAGAAGGACTTGCAGAAAATATCGCAGAACACATGGGATTAAGATTTCCCTCACGCTAGACTCTGTTCTCACGTTTGAGTCCAAGTGAAATATGTTTTCAGAGTACTTGAAAACTAGAGTACTATTCTCAAAGACGAAGTGAAGTTTAGTTAATTTAAATTTCGAGTCAATAGATAGTACAGTCGAAGCTTCCTGGTTTCGTCACCGTCGTGTTACGGAAGAATGGGCAGTTTGCAAAATATAAAACAGTATTACACATCTAGACGGTCTAGACGTGTAATCCTGTTTTATATCATAGTTATTGCCTAGTTTGGTTTTTCTCCAGCAAAAATGTCCACTTGAGAATTAAAATGCAAGAAAGCGGAAATCAAGAGGCTAGTTATCGTCAAAGCTGCTTGTGTTCATTTGTCCAATGAAGAGTAATGTCCGGGATAACACGCAGATGAATTACTAAGCCTGTTCCTCGGACTCTGTAATACAGGCACTTAGTTCTGTCCCTAAAGCGGGATTGACTGTTCATCCTTGTCAAATAAACGGTCATGATCAGTTACAAGTGATTGTTCGCTTGGAGTATGTGTCTGTAATTGGAGACTGGACAACTGATAACCTGTGTTTTCGTTATTTCAGGCGTGCCAATCAGAAACACAACTGGCCACGGAGATGATAAAACAATATTAAATCAGGAGAAGAAAATTTATTCCTTTCAAAGAAACTTATTCTTTTAACCTTTTCTCAATTCAGAATTGTTTTTAGGTAAACGTCGCTCCACAATTTTATATATTACTTTTAGTTTCCTTTTAGATGGCCGTTTTCAAATTGGCAAAGTTAGGGACGTTTAGATACTGATTCCAGTACGAGTAAGACTTTTCAGACCTAATTCCTGTGTTTAGTTAATCACTTGTCGCAGCAATCTCGTTCCTCGAATCTTCTCTGCTGGTCAGTAACAGAAAGAAGCGAGGGCTCTGCCGGCAATGGAACTGGTTTAAGATAAGAAAGTCATGCACGATTTCCTACTCAAAATCTGAACTTGTTATAATTTAATACAGTCAAAACTGTCTTATTATAGAATGTTTTCGCCGCATGAATAAGAAATATTTGTGATGCGCAAAAAGCGCGATAAAAATGGTTAAAAAAATTATTAATAAAGTTTGAAAACAATTTTTATCCAAGTCACCAAATTAAGACAGTTGTGAAAAGTTCCTACATTGAGATTATATGAATAGAGAAGTTATTCGCGTTTTTATTTTTACTTTGTAGGAAAGTATCCAACCTGCATGATGTGTAGCCTGTGTTCAGACGTTTCGTGAAGCAAAGAAAATAGGAGACTTCTGGACTCAGGCTACAAGAAATACACATTTAATAATGTAAAAAATTAACAGTAATCGTTAACGGTGTTTGCCTCTGTGACAAGTTTTTTTGTCAGCACCATTGTGACCGTAAAGAGTAGGCTATTCAGGGGAGAAAAGGTTTACTTTCAAATCGGTTTTTGATGTTTACAGTGTTTTATTTTACATATTGATGTGTAACATGTTCAGTGGCTTTTTCCGAAACGCGCGAAGCTCCGTTCGGTTTGTTCGGCACTTCATAACTCTTCATGACATCAGGATGCGAGACAAAGGGTGGTTTGTACACTGACATTTGGTATCAAATGAGTTGATTAAGGCCCGATTCAAATGCCGAACCTAATTCAATGAATTTAGTTTACGTTAACATAGTTAATAGAGTGACTGGTTATGAAACCTTGCAGACTTCAATAGCGGTAACAAAGGAGGTAGAATTTATGTTGAACCGTACTTGACCGTCCACATCTTTTGTTTTTTGATCACATGCAATAACTGAATTAATAATATACATGAAAAAATTACTCGATTCTGATTGGCTAAAAGTGTAACACCGGTGCAAAAAGTGTAACACCAGTGCAAATTACAAATTGAAAAAAAAAATTGATGCAAAAATGTTTTGCAAAAAAAAAAGCAAAAAATTCCAAAAAATTTTTTTGCAAAAAAAAAAAAAAAAAAAAAAAATACAAAAAAAAATAGATGCAAATTTTTTCATGTATAATTATTAATAACTATTAAAAGCGGCGAGTGCAATTTGAGCTTTTTGAAAAACTCACAAGTGCAAATTAATCCCAAATTGAACGAGAAAACCGTATGATTACCTATACAAATTAATAGCACCATTTCTATTGGTCAGTTGCTCAAACAAAAGATCAACATCTATTGCGTTGCGCACGGTCAAGACCGAAAAACGATAACAAAAACTAATGGTTTCATAACCATTTATTAACTATGATATGAAGTATGGTGTCTCAATCAATTCGTTACGGTTGATCTAATTCTGGCTCAGCCGGGAACAACGGCAAAAGAGCGGCTTTAAATCAAATGCATAAATTATTACAATGAATTAAATAGATTGCGCTTTCCCAATTTTGTCCGTATTCAATAGGCCATTTCAGAGTTGCGTTTTCTTTGCATGTGAATGAAA
Organism: Dendrophyllia cribrosa; assembly: GCA_024195265.1. NCBI lineage: Eukaryota > Metazoa > Cnidaria > Anthozoa > Scleractinia > Dendrophylliidae > Dendrophyllia > Dendrophyllia cribrosa. The sequence continues at coordinate 17,796,459 of JAJLRJ010000004.1, forward strand.
ACTCATTTTCATATGAAAGGTTTCGCACCTAGCCTCGCTTTGATAGAGAGGCTAAAGGCAACTCGTAAATGGCCTATTCACTTCGGCGTCTGAATCAATTCAGCCGGGATAAAAAAATTTGGGTCAGCGGCCTAAATTCGAATTAGGTTTGAAGGAAACCAGGAAAACACGCGAGGAGCACTCGAGAAAATTGCAAATTGCTTCTTTTCTCGGCAGGCGAATTTGACGCCCGCTCTTTCGTGTGTTTCACTTGCTTGTGAAGCCCTGAGGAATCAAAGGCTCCTAAGAGCCAACCCGTGGGTGGAAATCCCAGCGCTAGCCCACGAGACCATCGAGGAACACATTAAATTTTGTTATTTAAAGGTAGATACGCATCAAAACGCGTGTTTCGATTGGAAAATCCTTTTAGATCGATTTTAATGTTGCATAAAAGACTCCAAATGCGAAACACCTTTAATCTTAAGCCTGGTTTCCATATAACCGAAACTGCCCCGTAACTGCCGTAAGCGAGCCCCCGGTAGCACTGCGGCAGTGACCGGGATGCTATCGTATACATACCGTCGGCAGCTTCAGTTATGTGTTTCCATTTGTGACCGCATGACCGTGTCAAGCTTTTAGCGCGGAAATGGCTGCGATTTGATTGGACAGTTCTAATCATGTGTTGTCATAAAACAATGCAACTCCCCCGGGATGTCGCCGGTTCCCGCCGGCATGTGTTCCATTAAAATCTTATCAAGCTGCGATGCCGTAAAGCCGGAAAAAGTTGAACTCAACTCAACTTTCCGGCACAGGGGACATCGTGCCGCCGGTCATCCCAGATGCCGGAACAGAATGTTTCCATTAAAAATAGAACTACCGCCGGTTCGGCTTAAGGCAATTACGGGGTAGTTACGGTTATATGGAAACCACGCTTTATATAATACAACACTTTATTTTCACATTTCCATGGCATTTTTTTTTTCACGCTATTCTTGTTACGTAACGCATTCGCAACAAAGCATTACGTCACTAAGAAGGAGCGAGTGAGTGAATCAGCCACCGTTACCCGTTCATTACGCTTGCGCGTATTCACGGGTTAATAAAAAATAAGGGAGTCTAATGTAATTTCGAACTGTTTTATTGGCAAGGTTATTGGTATCCTAGACCTAACGCAAATCTAGCCCCGTGTCCTTTGCACCTTTTTCACACTAACCCTGATCCTACCCTAACCTAACCACTCTAACCACTAACCTAACCTCTCATCGTCTCTCATCGCTCCCGGCCGCTCCAACGCCCCTGTAACGGCCGGCAGCGATGAAAGTATAAGCAGGCTACGTCATAAAGGAAATAAAAAATTGAGCTACTGAGTTGATCAAGTAAATTGGTCAATGCCTTTAAAACGGGGGGAACATGTGAATTATTTACTTTGGCTGGAAAGCAAAACACAAAGGATATAGTATTATCTAGTTTGGTAAATAAAGGTGACACCAAATACTTTAAGTAATGATCCGCATAAGAAGGATAGCGCTGAACGGCGATGGAATGTCAAACACGATGGAATGTCAAGATTTTTCATTGTTACAACTAGTGATCTCATTGGCCTAGACTCAAAAACAGCTAAAAAGTTAAGGTTCAAGGAGCATTTTGTCTAATTTTTTTAAGGTTTCAAGTAATTTGAGACCCAATCGCACAACATACAATTTTTAAAAGAAATTGTATTTGGGGAACTTCATCAAAGAAGCAAAATTATTAGCTATTGTCTTCTGCTATTCTGATTGGTTAAGCACGAACATTTCCTAAAAATTTATTTGACGCAAATGGATTTTCTTTATTTTTATAATGAAATATAATTATTAACCATCAGCTCCTCCTCTATTCTTGAAATCAAAGATATTCTATGTGGGAAAGAGCTAATGCCGCAGAACAATGAAGTTTGCTATCGTTCTTATGTGGAACAATACTTAAAAACAACGTGATTTTACTCATAAGAATAGACTAAACAAGACGCTGTGGGAGCGTATACTTGGGCGTCGTTGTATTAGGCATATTGGAAAATAATTGTCTTGGGAATCTGCATGCACGTTATTTCACGGTTTGATGATTGGGAGTATTCGGATAGTGTGAGTAGTCTAACAAAGAAGTGCGTTAACCGTCTAAAACAAGAAGACACAGTACACTTAGCGTGTGAGATCGCACGCAAATTATTAAAGTAGCGTGTCCACTGTATCAAAAGACGAGTACATACTGAAAAATACAAATTGATGCCTACTTTGTACTTACCGTTGAAAAAAAGGCCGTATGTCAGAGTTTCCCGATGGTTGTTATTGGTTTTAGCTAAATCTTGTAACTAGCTGGCCTGTGTTTCCGACACTTTTGAAGTGAATGCAAATGTAGCCGCAAAGTGGCCTTTCGAAGCCATGATGTAATTGCCTGGTCCGGACCCGAGGTCAAAACAACTTTTCCAATTGAAAGTTTTGCTGGAAGTATTCCCGCCGTTATTATAATAAAGTTTGAATGAAACTTATAAATTTAATCAAAGTTAACGACAGAAGTGATAATTTAGGAGGAGAGAAACAAATTTAGCCCTTTGAAATATATTTTTTCAGTTGAGGTAAAAATGTTGCAATTTGCATAATGTGAAAGTAATTTGAAACCTTTCCAGTAACGCATAACGCAGCTGTTTCGTAAAACATCTCGCAATCAGACACACGAAAATATATCCAGTTTTTATTCCTCTGTATCCGAAACACAGAAAAGGAAATTAAATGAAAAAGTGATCGCTTTAAGGTTATTTTCGCCCGAGAAACAGTCACTAGCGGAAGCAAAACTCGCAAGAAACGTCTCGCAAGACACCGCGTGCATTGTTTACATCTTCTCTCGGCGGTGAATTTTTGCACCCAAAGTTTCAGTTGTCTGTTCTGTTCTTTCAACTGCACGAAATAAAAATTAATGAAAGGCAAACAACCGAAAGAAGTGAAATTAATTGGGATTCTTACCACGCTTATATTTCTTCCTTCGCTGTCCACTGTTCACTTCTTATTAAATAAGCGCTATGTATGTATTCGTCTAAATTATCTTCTTCATGTTCGTTTTAACATGTTTTAGCGGGTTTCCGTCATGAAGGTATCGTAGAATTAATCGCGAGTGTCAAATACTTTCGCAGTGTCTTCTTGAGTAATTTCCTTACGCATATTGAATATGAAACTGTTAGATGCAACAGAGAAAACACAACTCCCACTTTGTGACGTTCGCCTCGCATCAACAAACAACAGGTGTACTCCACCGCGGTCAAACGAGAGAAATTTGCAAAAGTTAACCAAAGTACTTCAAAGTTAAGGTTGTCATTTTCACTGTTTATTAAAAGTTTCATATATTGACAATACACTGTCAACTCACTAAACGTTTTGAAAGTTTACTAAAAAAGTTCTAAACGTTTGAAAACTACGAACCGCAGAACTGTCGGCGCCATTTGCCAACACAATTTTGCTCAGGCACGAAGCGTTGTGATCAGTTTTCAACGATCGAAAAGAAGCTCGTTATTTTGAGCCGGAAAGATGAAAAGATAGTTACATAAACTAATTGTTTTATACATCCTTGCCCACGTTTCCACTTAATTCTAAATGAATCCCACCAAATAAAACGAAAAACGCCTCGGACGTGTGACAGCGGTGAAGGTTTGAATAATCCCGCCGTCCCCAGAGTTGCGCAATACTGCACATTTGTGGACGACCAAACTGCATTTTAATACTTGGTCGCTACGCCCAAGTAATAAATCTAGCTTGGCATCTTCCATCTGTCTGCTCAAATAAAAAACGTTGAAAGTAAACTGATAACGTTTGTTTTTGTCTCCAACTGCTTTAAAACCATTCCATAGGCCATTTCCGAGTTACGTTATGCCTCGTCAAAGCGAGGCTAGGTGCACAACCTTTCATTTGAAAGTGGTTTTTTCTTCAAATGCAAATAAAACTCATCTTCATATGAAAGGCTGTGCACCAAGCCTCGCTTTGACAATGAGGCATAACGTGAATCGGTCTGTCCTAGAAAACCTGTCTCGGTGTATTCTTCAGTGAACCTTTTACCAATCCAACTTTTAACAAACTATAATTGATCGGGCTGGCTTGTTTGCCAAGCCTGCCCGATATATAAAATGGACGCTGTTTCGTAGTCACTTATTGACACGCTGGGGGGTCCGCCATATGAAAATGACGGGGTGTCCTTTAAGAATTTCGTTAGATGGGCATGGTTGAAAAGAAGTTTTATCGTTAAGAGCTACTAATTGTAAATTTTATATGGAAGTCTCCCCCCTCCGGATTTTGGAGATTTGAGAGTAGATAAGTTAAAATATGTGGTGTAGGTGAAGTAAATGGGGATGTGGGTAGGCTAAGAAATTGATTAAAAGGTTGTTTGTGTAAAGGGTATTTGTTTATAGCGGTGTAGGAGGAAAGGATGAAGGGTGAATCGTCTTGATTGTTACGGCGTGCATTGAACGAGACAAAGCGAGAAACCGAATTTGTCTCGCTTACGCCTAAAACGAGCCATTCTTCTCGGTCTTGTCTCGGTGATAATCTCGCTAGCATTTAGCATGATTGCATTGAGCGAGACTGATTTGATCCGATTTGTGAAACGCAACAAGCCATTTGTCAGGCTGTATTCTGGGCGAAAATTGAACGTGACAGAGAGAGACAACACATCTGTATTGTTTTAGAATGCGTTGTTTTAGCTAAACACATAAACTCACGGCTATGCACTCTGGGCGAGAATTAAACGTGACAGAGCGAGACATTTTCAGCATTTTAGAATGCGTATATTTAGGCTATTCATAGTTCATTAGCATTCCTGTGACGTCACTTAGCATTATATAAACCAAGCAGAATTAATTAGGAGTGTCAGTTGCTGCGAACGTTGCTCAAAGTCAGAGCGAAGCACAATTTTCCAATGTCGCTCCCGACCGTCGATGGCCAGCAAAGGGACTCGGTTGTTGCTGCCTTACAGCCGGGTCCGGCAGCTCAAACTCCAGCTCAAATTCCAGTTTCTGCGTCTTCACCTGTTTCTGCGCCAGCCGCGGCTGTTGGGAACGCTTTACCGCCGTCAGAGCATACCACGCCGGCAACAGTTGCAGCCAGTTCTTCGCAGGAACCGGGGAAAGAATCTTTAGAGGTAACTTTGTTATTGCATTATTCGCGCGCCCGAGCGTTCGTCATTTCGAGTTCTTTTTTCGCTTCATTGTTTTACGTTTTATGCTCAAGGACGCTTGTGTTTTGTCGGTGACGTGGTATCGTTCTCGTGGTTCGCCTATTGCTCATACACGGCATTCGTCTTATTTTATTTTACCTTTTATTTTATTTTTATTTGTCTGGTTTTTGCACGTTTTCATATCAGGTTAATTTGTTATGCAGATTAGCGGGGCCTGATTCCGTGTTGGTCCCAAGGGGCTTGGCCGGTATTTAATGTTGTTCTTTTGTCGAGTCCCTGGGGTCCCGGGCAGTTTAGATAGCAAAATCTGCACATTAAGACTGCAAAGATCGCCAATCTTCGGGAAAGGATCGTGTAGGGCCTGGCATATAAAATAAATAGACTGCGAAGGATCCAATAGCGGGATTGGATCGAGAAGGGTCTGGTGGTTAGACATTGACCGAGAAGGACCCAATAAACGGGATTGGGTCGAGAAGGGTCTAGTGGACAAATGAAGACCGAGAGGGATCCAATAGCGGGATTGGATCGAGAAGGGTCTAGTGGATAAGATATAGATCGTGAAGGATCCAATAAACGGGGTTGGATCGAGAAGGGTCTAGCGGATATATAGACCGTGAAGAATCCCATTAACGGCGGGGATCGCGAAGGGTCTAGCGAATGGAATATAGACTGTCAAGGATCCGATAAAACAGGATTGGATCGAGAAGGGTCTGGTGAATATGATATAGTCCGTTATGGATCCAATGAACGGGAATGGATCGAGAAGGGTCTGGTGATTTAAATATTGACCAAAAAAAAAAAAAGGAGAAGGAGAATTTCATTTCTTTTCGCAATTTTCTATTTTCTTTAGCTGGCCAAACTTCTAAAGGAAGTGGAGACCTTACGTAAGTCTGCCGATGTTTCTAGTGTTGATACGGCCGTGTCGGCGCTGCAGACCCTATTGGCCAAACCGTCCGAGTTGTTCGATCCCTATACGGCGATGGCAGCCTTGGAAAACTTAGTCGATACAGCCAGGGAAAAGGCAGATGCAAGGGCGAACCGCTTTGGGATAGTGCTGCGCCAGTGCCGCCCTCTGATTACCGATGGCAATTTGCAGAATATCTTGATCAAGTTAATAGCGTCTAAAGAGGAGGCGGAAGTGGCTAAGGCGATTCAAAAGTCACGTAAAGAGGCCAATGCTCTTAGGGGTGCCATCTCTGGTCGGTCGCGGCCCCCTTCACCGTACCACAAGAGGGGAGGGGGACGGCCTCGCCCCCCGACTAGGTGTTGGTCCTGTGGCCAGACAGGCCATTATGCTCGTGGATGCCCGAACAGACGCTTCTAGAACTAGAGTTATTGTATACCTACATGCTATTGGTTAAATGACCGTGTTAGCAAAATAAAGGATTGCCTCAGATTGTAATTGTTTGGTTATTTTGTCTCATAGAATCTTTTTCTGTCCCAGTTCGGTTTCTCTAGACTGACTTAAGTGACGGGAATTGACTCCACAAGCGCTTTGCCTTGTATGGCATGCCCTTGAGCTCGCTTTAGCGGGCTATGGCTGTCATTTTCCCTGGGCTTAATTCTGTCTCCCTCGTTGGTCTTACCCTCGGTTTTTCTCATTTGTTATAGGGGAACTCTCCCGACCCTGGACAAATATGTGAGAGCTTCTCGCCCCTAGAGGCGGAACTTCGAGCGCGTAGCCGAAGAACTACGTGGGTAACGTTGTCGGGAGACGTAAGCCCAGGGGAAATGCCAGTGATCGTACAAGGAGATATTATAGCTGAAGTAAACAGGATCATATCTGGGGATTCCGGAGATAATCAGAACCTCCTATTCAGGGATCCTTCGAGTTTCAAGGCGGGGGCTTTACATAATCATCTCCCTTTATGGGATGCGATATTAACTGGAAACTCGGATAAAGCGCGCATTATTGGATGGCTAGCCAATGGTGTCGATATTAGATCTTTTATGAGGCCGTTTAAAGGGTGTTTTAAAGGTGTCATGTTCGATTCTCCAATGCCACCACGTAAGGTTTTCAAGAACCATCCAGTGTGTAAGCAGTTCGCGGAATTTATAACGCAGTCCTTACTGCAGCGGATATCTACCGGCGCGGTACGTGTGTGGGGTGAAGTGGCTAAAGTGACACCCCCCTGGCTTGTTCTCCCCCTTACAGTTGAGCCGAACAAGCCTAGGCTATGTGTGGACGCAAGATTTTTAAACCTCTGGATGAAGGACACACCCTTTTCCCTCGAAACACTTGCCTTGGTTCCCCGATTTGCCTATCAGAACAGCCATTTTTCTAAAATAGACGACAAATCGGGATACGACCATATATTACTATCTGCTGACTCGCAACAGTTTTTTGGTGTGGAATGGAGGGGTTGGTACCTAGTTGCAGCCACTCTTCCCTTTGGTTGGAAAAACTCTCCGTTTGTCTATCAGACGGTGGGTCTGGGCCCTACTAGCTATTTCCGGAGCCTGGGAATCACCGGATCCCTGTATATTGATGACAGGCTAGTTGGAGAGATCTTTGCCCTGGAAGGTCATTGGTCTCGACCAATTGAGTTGAGGGGCCACGAATACAGTCATCAAGCAGCGTTAGCAGCTCTCTATGTGGTCTGCACAGTTTTAATCAACCTGGGATATTTTCTGGGTCTAAGCAAATGCATCTTGTCCCCCTCGACGCGCTTAACCTTCTTGGGAATGGTCATTGATACAAGCAGTTTGGCGTTCCTGGTGCCAAAGGAAAAGAGAATCAAGTTTGCTGAGCTACGCGAGTCTGTTCTGTCCAGAGTATCTACTATTCCGCTCAAGTCAATCCAGAAATTAATGGGAAAATGCATATCCTTTTCCCTGGCGTTCCCTGGCGCTAAGTTTTATATCAGGGAAATGGGTGCAGCCATTGGCCAGGCTTCTAGAGGTGGAGAAGTCACCCTTTCACCACCGCTAAGGGAAGAGATTGAGTTTTGGCGGTTCCTTGATGACTGGCAGGAAGTTATTCCTTGGATCCATGAACGCCATGAGTCCATGTCTCTGTCAACTGATGCCTCGGTTTTTCGTTGGGCAGCCATCTTTCATCAACATCCAACTGACTCTAGTGTCGGTGACTACTGGGAGAACGACTTGATGAACGAACATATCAACGTTAAGGAAATGTATGCGGTTCTCAAAGCTCTGGAATGCCTCCCTCCCAGTGTTAGAGACTGTAGGGTGGACATACAAGTCGACAATCAGGCTACGATTAACGCTTGGCAAGGTCGCGGGCCCAGGTCCTTAAAACTTAACGAAGTAGCTCGCCTCATCTTCCATACTGTCACAAGGCGGAACCTGGCGCTCTCCATGTCTTATGTTCCTTCGGGTGTGAACCCAGCCGATTACTTTTCTCGCCGTCTGTCGGATTCGGATGCCATGCTATCTCCACGGTGCTGGGACATTGTGCAGACTGTCTTTGGTGGATCGAAGGGGCACACAATGGATCTTATGGCGCTCTACTCGAATGCCCAGCACGATCGCGCAGGTATTCGCTTACCCCACTTTACGCCTTTCCCCACCCCAGGGTCGGCGGGTGTAAACGTTTTTAGCCAGGATTTGTCATCTTGTGATGGTACGATCACAAACGCCTACGCCTTCCCGCCATTCGTATTGATTGGTCCCCCCCTGCGTTTCCTACGTTCTCAGCGTGCAACAGTCACTCTGGTGGTGCCGGAACCCTCTCCTCTCCCTCCTTGGTGGCCAATGATCAATGCCATGGCCAGAAAAAGAGTACTCATTGCGCCCCTGGGTTGTACAGATGCGGTTCTTTTCCCGTCCAAGGCTGGTTTTGTGCCAAAGGCAGTTAATTATCCTCTCTGGGCTTTCCGGGTGGGAGAGCTTTGACTGCTAGGTTATGACTTCCCTCGTTTATTATCTCCTTTTAGCCCCTTCCGCTGGTGCCAAAGATCTTTGTGGCTTCCGTGGCATGTCCGTCTTGTTCCTATTCGAATGACAAAGACTTTCGATTTTGCCAGAGATGTGGTTACAAACGTCGGGAGCTCACGCCCCACCGTGAAACCATGGGAACTTCTGGGTCTCCTGTCGATATGGACGCCATTAAAAGACGACGGCAAGCTTTATTGGTGAAAACGGAATCCACTCCTTATTCGAATCAAAAGTCGTCTTTAGAAAAAGAAATGATGCAATTTCTTGCACAAGCTACGCCGGTAAGAGACATTACGACTGCTACTCCTGATGATGTTGTTAATTTCCTCATTTGGAAAGACAGGACTGGGAAAACTGTGGTACACGCTGACACTTGTGTTTATGCTGGTCTCAAATCCAAAGGAGGTTGCCAGTGCCCGAAGTGCCTAGCTTTTGGTACAGTGGACTCGCTGATCGGGAAGCTTAGATCCATATTCTCCGAGTGGGGTAGAACTCTCGATGATATCGCATTCCCGGGTTATGGTAACCCGGCGGCCTCTCGGAAAGTTAAGTCCTACCTAACGGCGGTACGAGAAGAGCAACTTCAGGCCGGAATAGTTCCCTCTCAGGCAGAGCCTCTGTTTTTACGAGACTTGGCAGCTCTTGCACAAGAGATTTTAAGACGGTTGAAGGACACTAATACGTCCCCAATTCAGCTTTATGTTTGCGCTAGAGACCAAGCTTTCTTCAAGACTCAGTTTTTCGCGGGCGACAGGGCCGGTGATTTAAGTCGAACGAAAACTAGAGAACTTCTCTATTTTCCTGGGAAAGATGGTATCTTGTTTAACCACACGCTTACAAAGTCCTTACGGGATGGTACCGTTAATATGTTTGCCCTCAAGCGCTATAAGGATCCAGCGTTATGCCCGATTACCGAAATTGAAACTTATATAAAACTGTGTGACTTGCTCCATGTTCCTATCAGACAAGGTTTTCTCTTTAGAGCAACGAATAGAACTGGTGATGTTACAGATCAGTCGTTCGACTCTGCGGCGGCTCAGGCCCGTTTGTCTTTCTATGCCCAACAACTCCCTGGGACTTTTAGCAACCGGTGGGTGACTTTGCATGGCATGCGCAGTGGTTGTGCTGTTTCCCTTGCGCTAGCAGGTGTACCATTAGAGTCTATTATGGCCCATGTTGGCTGGAAGACCGCGGAAACTGCGAAACATTATCTTAAGATGAACCAAGTGATGGCTCCGGGAGGAATAAGCGATATTTTGGCTTGCCTCGTTTTGGACTTAAGTGAGGCTTACCAGAAACAAAACTCTTTAACACATTTAGGGTTTAGGTATATCAAGAATAAAGATCTATTAGTAATGAGATAGAGGGATTGGCTATTCGGATAAGGTATGGATACGTGGAAGGAATGAGGTATGGGAGGTATATGAGGATGTGGGGATGCTTATTAACGGCACATCCGGTGAAGAAGCGCTGTCAGGGGTCACTACCCAATACTTAATGCAAATGAGTAAGCAGGGAGGATAATGTACTATTCATAGTTCATTAGCATTCCTGTGACGTCACTTAGCATTATATAAACCAAGCAGAATTAAGTAATAATCCGTGTAAGAAGTAGGCAACCCAAATCCACGGAATGCAGAAAGGTGTGAATTGTGCTATTGTTGAAACCGTCCACCTCATTGGCTAAAACATGAAAATCTACCATAACTTCATCAGGCAGCGCATTTATTTATCTCTAGTTTACTAAATGATTCCCTTTTAGTGAAAACTATTGTGATTTTTAATGCAACAAAAATTTTATGTGGGGAACATGGAAAATTAGAAGTCTTTCTTGGCCATTGTTTTGGAGTCTCACGATTGGATGGAATCTTGTAACACAAAAGAAACATCGCTTTAAAATAAAGTTTCAGTAAATTTTATTTCAAAACCATGTTGTCCATAGGTTGATGTATTCTCAGTACGAAAATCTAAACATTCTTATGTGGGGAAAGCGAAATGCATCGGAACAATAGAGAATTGTCTACTTCTTACACGGATTGTTACTTAATTAGGAGTGTCAGTTGCTGCGAACGTTGCTCAAAGTGAACGAAGCACCCCACCCACCACTCCCCCCTGCTGCTCTTAGCTCTTATGGCATACCCTTTCGAGTTTTGCTCGTCAGGGGTCACTACCCAATACTTAATGCTAATGAGTAAGCAGGGAGGATAATGTACTATTAAACTCGAGCACTAACCAAATTCACTGCACGCAAAACGGCAAGCAATTCGAAAAATACATTGGCAAATAATTTTCTTCCCAGTCGTGAAAAGAGAGAATTTGAGGTGAGCAATTACATTGTACATGGAACATTAAAGAAACGTGGTTTTCTCCTATCGTTCATTGTTCTCTCAGTGATAAGATTTGCTGCTAAAAGCATTTAAATTAATTTTGAATGACGCAGGCTGGAAAAGTTCAATTTAATTAAATGAGAAATAGAACATGATCTTTATGTCAACAATCACTTTGACCGAGGTCATGTCAAGGATGCTTATATTAGTAATTAGTATTTTACACACAGGAAAAAGTGAAGTGGAATTTATTGAGATAACTGCATTTGTTAAAGATGTTATAAGCTTATTAGTATTTTGTGAAAGAAGTATGGCGGGAGATCGCGGTCAAAAGTAGATATCATGATATCACTGCTTGATATCATGATATCTGCGTAATATCATGATATCACGATATCCGGCGTGATATCATGACGTCATGATATCACTACGATAAGATCTCGCTTTTCTACATTAATCTTTAAACCATTTCGCAAATCGGTAAACCATTTCGCAAATATCGCGTTTTGGGTGTCTGTAAAACGCGGACCGGATGGCAGCGGATGGCGGATAATAAAGTGCGGATAATAAAATGCGGATGGAAAAAAAAATTGCAAAAAATTCCTTATGACTTTTACAAAAAAAAATGGAAATATATTAATAATAATAATGACAAATAAGCAATAATAATAATGACAAATAAGCAGGAAACAGGATCTTTATTGTTGAAACTGCATGTCTTAAAGTATTTAACAATGAAAAATTAAATTTCAACTTGCATTCGCCTTTCATGTTCTCAGATAAAGCATTTTCTATTTCACCCTATACTAGTTACTGAGCGTGAAGGGTCCATAACCCGGGATCACAAATCCCATTTCCCACACACACACATTCATGACCAGCAAAGCCGCGTAATCAACTGGCTCGAACTCACACAAGCGTGCAAACATGCATCGATTACCGTTACTCCTTGTTTTTATATTGCATTACATAACTTATGATATCGTAAAAAGTTCGTACGGGTCACAACAAGTCAATATTTATTCCAATGTTCTGAACGAAAACAAATTCAAAACTGTAACTGCAACACGAACGTAACTGTGTTTACCGTATACACGGGGGAGGGGGGGGGGGGGGGGGAGCTTATATCCGGGAAGGGGACTGATAACCAAACTTTTTTCCAGGTAGATGGACCTATAGAATGGGGTATTAAAAATTGGCCGACTTCTAGAGCGGGATATAATTTTGAATGCAATATTCTTTCAAACTGACAGGGTCCAACTTTGGAGACCGGGGCGGCACATACCCACCTAAAACACACCCGAGTAGCACACTCACTTTTTCTTATCAACTGCATCACCTTCCTGACTCTTCAACGAACCAGATACAAACACGAATAAAAAGTCAGCAAAGATTGTTTGTGAAGCAAATTAACAGGTGAAGTTCAATCGAATTTAAGAACTCTACTAACTTACCGTTTCCTAAACACAGATTTTAAAAGCCCGTAATCGTCAGACTCGCCGGACTCCATCCTCAAACACGTGCAGACTGCACAATTGGTCAAACGTTACCTAGGGGAGGGGCTCGAAACGCAACATTCATATATATTTCTAACTAGGGTTGAGTGAGGCATGACGTGGAACTTGAAGAAAGTTTGGACAATAAAGTTACTGTTTCGTGTCATTTTAAAGTTATTTCTGTTTCTTTTCTTTCTTTTTTTTTTTGTAAAAATCATAGGGATTAATTATTTTTCTATTTTTTTTCCATCCGCATTTTATCATCCGCATTTTGTTATCCGCATTTTCTTATCCGCCATCCGCCATCCGCCATCCGCCATCCGCCATCCGCCATCCGCCATCCGCCATCCGCCATCCGCCATCCGCCATCCGCCATCCGCCATCCGCCATCCGCCGCCATCCGCCGCCATCCGCCATCCGGTCAGACACCCTCGCGTTATCATTGTTATTTTAAATGTCTGACTGTCGAAATTACTCAACGCGTTCTCAATGTCGGTTTGTGAAATACGACCCCAGCAGTTTAAAAGGCTTACCTAAACCGTGTTCTTTTAATTTTGGTTACAACTTTGATTTTAAGGCGGGGGTCCACATGCACGCCATTTTTCTGTCACTTCACTTCAGTTAATGCAAATATCTCGTTCACGTTTCAAGCAATCCAAAAACTAATGCTCAACTCATAAATCTATGTTTTGGTGATTTTGGGGGTATGTTGGGGAGGAAATAGTTTTTCTCAAAGGATTTGTAAAATTAAGAGAAATAAGAAATATTGAAGATTTAGTAAAGTTTTGAAATTAGAATTTGTAGTTAATAATTAATAGACGGACACCAAGTTAGTCCACTAGGAACCTGGGGTGCTCTTGCGTAGGTATCAACTGTCTGTTGGTGTTCCAAAAATCATTTTGTTTCTTCTATCCCTTAAAATTTCATTCAAATTCACGTGTACCCCCGCCTTAAGTTCATGTAGTTCTGGAGCTTCCTGAACTTCCCCACGTCGGTTTCATAGAAGCCGTACAGCCCAGTAGTCAAGACAGTGTTTTTGGAAGAGCGTATTATATATCCGGGGGGGGGGGGGGGGGGTACTCCCATATATGAGCTATATAGGTATGTGCCGCTGTGAAGGGTATGGTTTTCAGGCAGTTTAGTCTGAGATAGGGTATAGTAATCAGAGATTTTTTGGTCTAGAATAGGGTATCATTTTCCGCGAAATTGATCAATTGCGTGAAGAATTTAGTTTAGACGAGGTTTATTGGCAAATGGCATTCAAAAATCGGAACGGCGGGCAGTACGGCATTTTTACTGATCCCTGGCATCTTAGACTGTGATAGTGAACGAGTTTCTCGAAAATAGCGAGTGTGCAATAGGTCTAGGATAGGGTCTAGAATAGGGTTGCAAAATGCAGCTAGAATGATCTAGTTTAGGTTAAGGGTCTCGGAGTCCCAGCAGCACAACCCGCCCAAAAATTTGCAGAGTACCCCCGCCCCCCGGGTTATAAATACCTCATTTAATTGTTATTCTAGTAATTATTTAATTCATGGGATCCAAATTCTGCAAATTAGAATCTCTAACCATTCATTTACACTGATTTCATTTTAATTTCGAATTATCTTCGTTACTTTTTTAACACGAAAGTTATTAAGTATTGTGAAATCCGATATAAATGAATTTACATGTATAAGGATTATAATATGCATAATTTGACCCCCAAATCAATGAGCACTAGAATTTCCGCGTTTTGTAGTTTTTGAGAGGATATTTTCCTGCCTGGGGATACATGTACTGTACAAAGTCTTTTTCATTTTCTGCTGTACTGAACAGTCGGACTACTTCGTTTACTAAACCCAGAGCTCTTCCAAAAAAACTTTCTAGACTACTAGGCTGTACTCTTCCATAAAACTGACGAGGGGGAGCTCCAGAACTACATTAGTACATGAACTGAAAATCAAAGTTGTAATTAAAATTAAAAGGACACCGGGTTTAGGTAAGCCATACCGTCGGTTGTAAACTGCTGGGGTCGTAGAATACAAGGTTTATATTTCACAAACCGACACGCGTTGAGTAATTTCGACAGTCAGACATTTAAAATAATAACGCGACATTTGCGAAATGGTTTACCGATTTGCGAAATGGTTTAAAGATTAATGTAGAAAAGCGAGATCTTATCGTAGTGATATCATGACGTCATGATATCACGCCGGATATCATGATATCATGTTATCGTGATATCTTGATATAACGCAGATATCATGATATCAAGCAGTGATATCATGATATCTACTTTTGACAGCGATGGCCCGCCATAAAGAAGGGGAGAAAGAACTAACGGATTTAATATGTACGTTGGAGTCTTAATATTAAATATTATCTTCTATGATTTATGTTTGATGTGGTGTCATCTTGTATCTTTTATTACGAGAATAGATCGCATGTACGAAACTCTAAAAGATACCACGTGGTAATGTTTTTTCCCGCCGTTTCTCATTTTTTATACCTGTTTATAAAAGGCTCGTATTTCATTACTGAATATGTAGTGCTAAAAGTAACGTTATTGTTGTGGTAACTTGTTGAATTTAATAATGTGGTTTGTGATTTATATTGGTTAAGGGACGGACCGTTTAATTTTTTTGTTGGGGGTGGGGGGGGGGGGGGGGGGGGGGGGGTTAGGCAATTTCTTCTGAGTATGATTTTTTTTTCAGCATCTCTATTTGCAAGAATTTTCTTTTTTACCAAAATGCTGAAATGTTTTTTCACATGCTTACTTGTGCACGATTTTTTTTCTCTTAACAATTTCTTCTGCAGGAATTTTTCATACTTATCTTTCTAATTCAACACAAAAAGAATGCCGTATGTTAACTGAAGTTCCTGATGTTGTTTGTATGGGAGTTAACTTTCAATAAGAGTATAGTGAAAGTTATTATGGAAATTTACATTATTTAAATGACAGTATAATAGAAGAGAGTTGTTGTTTACCTTTGTTTGAGGCTTTTGAATCGTTGTTACGTGATAATTATAAGTCATTTATTTTGACAAAAATAATTTATACAGTCGCTATTTTTGACACAAGGGATGGTTTGATTCACATAGTAGAGATCGTACAGGAATGAATGATCTATGTGGGACGCCGTGTGTATTAATTGAAATTAGTTCTCTTGAAGAGTTAGTAGAGTATTTTGAAAATTTGTATTTGGGACGTAATTGTTCAAATTTTAAAGTAAAAGGAGTGAAGAAGGAAGCCCGATTATAATACTCGCACAGTTTTCTTGTTAATAAAATATTCTACGTCTCACGGAGCAATTTTGAAGTATAGAGGTTTTGCACGGCAGCCATGTTGCATGGCAGGAACAATAGATTATTTTTCCTATGGGAAAGAATGTTCTTTCTAATGCAAAACATTTTCATTGTTCCTGCCATGCAACATGGCTGCCGTGCAAAACCTCTCTATATAATGTTTGTCCGGTGTTTTTGAAGTCAGTCATCCATGGCTTTGTTAGTTTTCCAATGCATTTCAGCCCTCGAAATTGAACGCTGGCTGTTATGGACTTAATGTGCATTATTACAAGACAATTCGTGGAGTTTACGTGACACGAAAAGAAACTAAGACATCGACATTTATTATCGAAAAGATTAGGCTTCCTACTTAAAAACCTGTGATTGATTTGCAGACAAAATTTTCTCCGAAAAGTATTTGAATTAAAAGCCGACGAGATAATCATCGCTCTCGGGGTGGAGGGGAGGTGGGGGAGCTTTCAGGCTTAGGGGTGGTGCGTGGTAGAGGCCTCTCCCCTACCTCCCCTCCCCCACCTGTGTTTACATTTGTCACTCGCGGACTCCCTGCGCGGTCTATGGAGTAGTATTGGCAAAACACGCAATCTGATTGGCTACGCACAGCGCTCGCGCGATCGGTTTCTGGATTATGCAAACATACTTACTCGCAATCAGTTTGTTGGCCTCGAAAAATCATGGAATCCCGATAACTAGAACTGTATGGAGGTCACGAAACGTTTCAAGTTACCGTCGACCCTCTTGGTAGTTTCTTGGGGTGTAATCACCAAATGACGTAAAACAAAAGATTCAAAAGAAACTGAACAATACCCACACCTCAACACAAAAGCTAACCAACAATGGCTTCCGCAACACCAAGAAACACCCACCCTCTTTACAACTTCAACCTGCGGACAGAATTTCTCGGTTATGTGGAGGTTTTCAATTAGAGAATTTAAGTGAATAAATAAAGTCAGGACAAGAAAGCTATTGTTATAATTTTGCACTTATTTTTACTTTTTTTCACGTTTTAAACACCTATTAATTTAATCAAGTGTCACGCATCACCTGTAGAACATCAACTTTTACTCCAATCTAAATTGTTCAGAGGTGTCCGTTAGAAGAGGTTCAGCGTCAAGCATGGCATTGAGTTTGAACCGGACTGCCGTTCCACTTTACATGGAGTCTTATCTTGATATAATAATGAAAATCATGACTGCAAGTGGCTTATACAAACGTCAGTCTTCAGAAATCGCAATACGTTTTAAAGCGAGACGATAATAACAAACTGGTCAACCGTTACATTAATAGCTCTCATGCATGTTACGTCAAACTAGCTAATTTCAACCCCAAGTCTCGGCAGTTTCTTGGTGTTGCGATCACCAAAAACGTAAAACAAAAGGTACAAAAGACGTGAACAACTGACCCATACCACAACACAATAGCTAACCAACAATGGCTTCCGCAACACCAAGAAACACCCCAAGTCTCGCTTTATTCGAAGTGTAAACCTGTGACAATCTCATGGATGTATTCTCAAAGGAGCAAAGTTGAAAAGAATACCCACTAAAAACGTGAACTTTTCAAACGTACAAACGAGGCTTGGTGGTGAATTTTGAGCTGGTGATGTCATTAAACTGAAGCAAAAGAAACTTAATGTACTAGTTTTATATTTTGTGGCTAGAAGCTAACAAGCGGATTGTTTAGATTTAAGTCAGAATAATGACCCCCTTTTGTCAGAACCCTTCATTAGAAAACAATAACGCAAGCGTTAGCGCTTAAGGCAAACAATACACAACAAATACCACGTCAATACGTAACTGAGCCAAACAGAAATACGGACGGGTGCGATTTTACTCTTTTCATTAAAAAAACAACTTGCGTACCATGTCATTATGACGTCAACAAAGTTTGACTGTTTTATACATTAACATTTTCCATTATTTATTGTGTCACAAGTGCCACGCAGTTTTTTGAACTTTTTTGTTCAACTATTTTACCTATTGACTTTTTTATAGCCAGCCATGAAGTCCAAAAGCGAGCTTCTTGCGCTTTTTCAAGCGTTTTTGTTACTAAGTATTTTTTTGTTAAAAGATGCTTATTTGCAATACAGTAAAAGTGTTGTCTTTGGGGATTAATTAAGTGAATTTTCTTGTAATTGAAAAAATGAACCTAGTGTTTTTAAGTTACTGTGCTTAGCTCCTCCCAAGAAACAACTTGTAAAGAAAAGCCAAACACAAGGCGTGGGTGCTAATTACAAATAATTAGCCCTTACGAACGAAAGGAAAAAACAATCAATATACAGTTCTCAATGTTAGAAATCGTCAATGCAGTTTGGTATACATAATGGAAACTGCTTCTTGTTTTTTTTTTTTTTTTTTAAGTCGAGTTGAAGTAAGATATGATGACGTTAGTAAATTGAAGATATTGAGGTGTTTGATTGTTTGTCAGGTACAATAGCTTCATTGATCAACTACGTAACAACATTTGTACAGCAAGCCAATATCACAGTTTACTTGTGCCAGTTTCATTTATATTCCGGTGTACAGCGTGTAAGGATCACACGACATTAATGTTGTTAGTTATGAACAACTGAGCGGATCTTACGGTCTCCATGTTTGAACCCTTCCAGAGAAGATTCCCGAATATGACGTCCGTCAGGTTTTATCTTCCCACCACTGTTCCAATGTTTCCTTACCCGCATCATTTTACCGCCAGTTACGTCAGCCCAGAGATGTTTTCACTTCAGCACAATCAAGACATTAGAGTATTGCCCGCTTATATCAGTCAATGTTATCACCCAGCTTTTCAAGGCATGCCGTACAACAGCATAGATAATGACAAACCAACACAGTCATACATTGGTCTGATTGGCAAGGCAATTCTAAACTCTCCACAACAGAAACTTGTGTTGGGCGACATCTACAACTACATTCTGACGCATTACCCTTACTTCAGGAATAAAGGACCGGGATGGCGCAACTCCATACGCCACAACTTATCACTGAATGATTGCTTTGTTAAAGTGGGTCGCTCTCCCAATGGCAAGGGACACTTCTGGACGATCAACCCGATTAACTATGACGACTTTAGTCGGGGTAACTACAAGCGAAAAAGAATCTCGAGAAGAAATCGGGAAAGTTCTACAGCAGAAGGACGTTCGCAGGAAATGGTATTAGGAAAAGGAGAGGAACTGAAGACGGGAAAAGATGTTAGCAAGTGTTCCCCAAAAGAAATGCCATGTAAAACTGTGAGCAGAACAAACGAATCAGAAAAAAGAAGTTTTCATATAGAAACACTTTTGTCCAACAAAAAAAGCGAAACGCACAAGAAAGCTTTGACAGTTGCATCCAAGGAATTGCTATCTACCATGCAAAAAAATGAACGAAATTAGATTGCGTTATTAAGATCGTTAATCAGCAAGACCTGCAAAGTTTCGAACTGCATCAGAAATTAACGGTATCTGTATAAAAGTACAAATGTTGGACAGTGAGTGCAGTTTAATAGTATATCAGAACGAAGGAATATATTATTGGTTGTTGCGGGTCAATGTTCATAAGCTAAATTATCTTCAACGAAATTTTACTTTTGTATATATAAAATAGCGGAAATGCACTATATGACACTTAAGTTGGTTAAAAATGAAAACACTCATGCTACTATTGTAAGTTATTGCTGCTTATTAACAAACATTTAATGTTAGAGAAGTAAAACAAATATATAAATTGCGTGGGAAAAAAATATACTCTGGCTAATGAACTGCAAGTTGTTTGCCATTACAGTGATTTCACATCAGTGAGAAAAACTAATCACGATGCAGTGCTAACGACTTTCATCTCAACTCCATTCCATTCACATGTAAATTTACATTTTACTCAACAATAAACGGCCAAACACTTAAGTAACCTCTGTATTGTGGTCAGGTTGATTTCAACATTACAGTGTGACATTACCAAACACTGGTTTCTAAGGAAAGGACAACAAAAAATGCGCCAGCAAGTAGAGAAAATGCTGCCTTTCAAACTTTCAAACAATCCAAACTTAAACATAGCCCAATTCATAACCTATTTGATTCAGTCCTAGAATCTGTCATTATTCTACCAAAATCACGCCACTTAGGGCAAAGTTGACAAGATCAACATAAAATTGCATAAAATGAAACAAAGCTAACGTTTGATTTTAATAACAGTAAAGGTTATTTTGAAAGCTGCGTAAACCATGATTTAACTGATTGTTTATTTATCAATCGAGGCCAGACATTCAGATATTATTGCCCACACGAAATTATCAGTTCTCAGTGATTGTTTGTTTGACTTGTTAGCGATCATTACGTCTAACCCTCGGTTATTGCTTTTCATTTAACGTTACATGTTTTTACACTCCCATGCAATGTTATCGTTCACTGATCACTTTGGCATAAAGTAGGGCCCACCATCACTGCAATGGGCTTAGCCCCTTCAAAATCTAACACTAGATACTTCAAGCTTTACATTCATCTAAGGTGGCTTACTACAGTTTATAGGGGTCACCAGATGCTTCCGATAATATCGATCACGGGTGACCTTTTGTGGGAACAAGCAACAATTACAAAGTCAAAACCATCGTACAAGACAGTGGGTGTTTGTAATTTCACCATCCTCTGGTTAGAAGTGGCTTAAAACATGCCACCGAGTGGTTGTCAGAAGACTGGGTTCTAAGTCTATGAGGACGTTTTACTCAAAAATCACCCGTACGACCCTACTTCAAAATCTTACCATTTAAACTTTGGATAAAAATAAACGTTCTTACAAGTTAAAACAAAAATCTGTAAGAGGGTTTTTCGCATATCAACGAAAATATCAAAAATAGGAATTTCGAAAAATATTTTAAAATCTGTCTTACAGATTTTGAAAAAAAATTGTCTGTAGATCGATGTTGATGTATATTTAAAAATATCAAAAATTGAGCATAGGTCGTACAGCTAGATTTCAAGAAATTCACGACCAAAAAAACGTTTCGTACGATCTCCGAGCATGCGCAGTACTGCGTACACCACGGCCATTCACTTATCTGCGCGCGCGGCTGCTCACGCATTACTAACTGCGTGCACGAGGTCAGAGATTTGTTGTTGTTTGCTCGCACGGTATTGCTTGCGTGACACGCGCGCGTAAGGAAATTTATCGTCCCTCAAAACTGTATTCGGCCACCTTAAAAGCCGAATCAAGCTAATTCTGCACTTAATAAATAGAGGAAGAGAGATCGGAAGGCGAGCGGTTACAACATTTGAACGATCATATAGAATAAAAAGCTCGAGGTTCTAGCCCGGAGGGGTCATTGAAACGGTGAAATCCTTACCATGTTCATCCTATCCCAGATTCGCTATTTTCGTACATGTAAAGCTCTTCATACCACTGACTGATCAGTTTCCCAGTAAATGACACCCTATCATAGATAGAAACACTCTGATTTCTACACGGCTATGCCAGACTAAACTGCCTCAAAATTATATCTTTCATAGCGGCCACAAACCCATATAGCTTATATAACATATTAATCGTTGTTTGCCCCCTACCGCCTTGCATGATGTCTTTTATAGTCTCGTCCAATCACATTTTGACTGTTGTAGCGAGGTATGGGGTAGCTGTGGTAAAACGTTACGTGATAAATTGCAGCGGCTTCAGAACCGTGCAGTGCGTGTTCTTTTTAACTCCAATTTTGATGCCGATGCAAGCATACTATTAAATGACTTAAAATGGAAAAATCTTGGAGCCCAGTGTCTAATTAATAAGGTTGTGATGGTGTATAAATCTTTGAATTGTCTTGTGCCTGATTACCTGTCTTCAAAATTTATACTCTCTTCTTAACGTTGTAAAAAAGCCTTCAGTTAAAGAGGGTGGCAAAGGGTTTATGCGTGACGCGTGATCGGGGCAAAAATCAGTGCGTGAAACGTGAAAGTTAGTAAAAGGGAAACGTGATTCGTGAATTTAGGAACTAAGATCCTTGTAAGGAAACAGGGTAAAGAATTTATCGAACATGTGTTGCGTGAATTGCGTAAAAAAAGATGCGTGAAACAGGGCATGAACCCCCTTTTGTTACCGTCTTTAAACATTTGCCTCTTGTAGCCTTCAAACGCTGCCCTAACCTCCGTGACATACTAGTTTCAGCTTAACTCCCATCTAACTCTGCTAACCCCTATCCCCAACTCCCTTGCGGTGCTTTCCGTTGCGGAAAGAACTGTGCTACTTGTCCCTACATTTCTGACGGACTAACTAACTAGACTTTCTTTTCTACCGGTGAAACGCGCACTATCAAATCTAACCTGACCTGTGACACCAAAAATTTTATCTACATGATTCAATGTAACCGCTGTAATTTGCAATATATTGAAGAGACCAAACGACGCTTTAAAGACAGATTTAATGAACACCGCCGTACCACAGATAATCCTAACACCAAGTCTAAACCTACTACAGCCGCCGAAGATTTTCTCTCCTCTCCTAATCACACTGCTACTGACATGCAACTAATTCCCATTGAAAAATTTTTCTCTAACCGAGACTCAATACGTAAGGCCAAAGAACCTTTTTTAATTTCAAAAGGCAGAGCACTTGTACCTCACGGCCTCAACATTCGCGAAGAAACATACTATTTATTCACTTTTGTATTAGTTTCCTTTCATTGTTTTTTGTATATTTTTCGCTATCAGCTACATTTATTTCTGTCTATCATTGTTATTTTTCTAGGCAGAGCTCTACGTATTTCCGTTGTGAAGTTGTCAATTATATATAATAAGCCAATGTAAATTTTACCTCATTGTACCTGAAGATGGCTTGCCTTTATACTATTATTTTCCCTTGTTAAACCGATCAGATCACTTGTTTGATCCAACGTACACCAGCAGGATTGTCGTCCACGGTTACTTGCTTGAATTTATGAAAATACGCTGGCTGTTCCCTTGCCACGTACTAATTACTATAAAAACAGCTTTTTTTACAGCGGGGCCTTGCCCTATGATATAAGACAAGCTAAATCCTTGCCTAGCTTGCAACTGCTTACCTTTCATTTAAACACGGCATTCATGGAAAACAGGCTTTAGTTTTAAATTTAATTGCGTCGACGAAGGAGACGCTTCCTAATCTTGTCGGCTAGGCGGAACGAATCGAGAAAAGTGTCGGTACCAAATCTGCGCCATCTTGAAACGTCACAATAGTATCCAGCATGCTTAGCGCGTCGTCAGTCTAAGCGGAACGAATCGAGAAAAGTGTCGGTAACAAATCTGCGCCATCTTGAAACGTCACAATAGTATCCAGCATCGCGTGGAAATCAGGCATCATAACCTAAGAAATCTTGAAGGAAAGCTTTCGCTGCCCAAGCCAAATACTAATTACCTAAAACGAAGTTTTTGCTACAGCGGGGCCTGTTTGTGGAACAACTTGCCCCAAGATTTAAAAAGCGTTTGTTCTATTGGGCAGTTTAAACGGGGTATTAAGAAAGTATCTGAGATATCGGATTCCCACACGGCAATCATGTAAAGCAGTTGTACAAGTTTTAATTTTTAATTATTAACTTAACTGATGATTCTCCGTGTTTAAATAAAGATTTACATTACATTACATTAAATTACATTACATTACATTACATTACATCATCCTGGGGAGCTGGGGTTCCGAAATGTCACATGTGAATAATCTATTTGTCTTGATTTAGTTTCGGATATTTTCCCGATTTTGAAATCGTACGGCTCAATATTTCAATGCCTACTAAAAGTACGCAGTGGAAAAATTGGACTAAGGTTCTTCTCCGGACCAAGTAAGTTTTTGGGTCTCTTTGGAATCAAGCAAGAAGTTACAGATTTTCCTCGCTACCGTTCTGGTATGTTTTGAATGTTCTATCTTGATTTTGCTGTGGTTCTCTGCCTGATTTGGGAAGCTTTCACCTAAATACCGACGTCGTTCTTCGCGATGTTCTACGGTACGGTACAATTCGCTTTTGTCTTGTAGCAATATTAATTCACTGACCGGCCGCGCCAGGCGAACGCAGATTAACTTTACAGTGCTCGAAATTGCGCCTGTATCGGGCGCATTTGCGACTAAAGATTTCGCAGTTTTGTGACTTAAATTTGTCTAGCTAATAAAGGAATTATATTCAACAGTCTTGTGTCTTACTTTCAACTGGTATTTGTAATTTGATCCGAAAAATCCTGCGAAATTCACGTTGAATGTTGCGTGACTTAAACGTCGATTTCATGCTCCATTAACGCGGTGTCCAAGAACAGGCTTTCTCAGAAATTTCTCATTTCCGGTTCCGGTATTAGTACATGTACTGAGGAGTATGATTTCAGAATCGGAGAAATAACCGAAATGAAATCAAGACAAATATACTATTTATATGTCGGAAAAATCTGGGACCTTTCGGAGTACACAGCACGGCAGGATTTTGCCCGATTCCACGGCGATAGCGTCGATTTCATGCTCCATTAACGCGGTGTCCAAGAACAGGCTTTCTCAGAAATTTCTCATTTCCGGTTCCGGTATTAGTACATGTACTGAGGAGTATGATTTCAGAATCGGAGAAATAACCGAAATGAAATCAAGACAAATATACTATTTATATGTCGGAAAAATCTGGGACCTTTCGGAGTACACAGCACGGCAGGATTTTGCCCGATTCCACGGCGATAGCGTCGATTTCATGCTCCATTAACGCGGTGTCCAAGAACAGGCTTTCTCAGAAATTTCTCATTTCCGGTTCCGGTATTAGTACATGTACTGAGGAGTATGATTTCAGAATCGGAGAAATAACCGAAATGAAATCAAGACAAATATACTTTTTATATGTCGGAAAAATCTGAGACCTTTCGGAGTACACAGCACGGCAGGATTTTGCCCGATTCCAGGGCGATAGCGTGAATTTGTTTGATGACGGCCCGACGTTTTTGTCTGCGTGACATATCTCGCGACATAGCACTTTTAAACAGTGGCTAAATTCATTCATGAAACTGAGGTACTAGGTCAAGACGAGGCGCCACGGGATAAGGAGACGCACTATAATCTATGATTACTACTAGTTTTATTTTTTTAACTTTACATTATTGTAAGTACAATAGTAGTTTTCATTGGAGTGTAATATTTTAGGATTTAGAAGTATATGAATATGTATTTAGCCTTATTTGTGTATTAGCCTGATGTTTACCCGTGTATAAATAAATGTGATGATGATGATGATGATGACTTTTGGCCTGGAAGTAAACACTCCCCCCTCGCCCCAGCAGGTGGGGGGGGGGGGGGGGGGGGGGGGGGCTTATTCTTTGTTTATCTTAATTTTTTTTTCTCCTAAGAAAAACGACCAAACTGGCCAGCTACTTTCTTACTAATATTTCGCTTGCGTTTATTCTTGCTTTCAAAAGTTTCGAAGATTTATAGATTCGCAAAAAGAGTATATATTCCAAATAAACCGATTGGAGCAGAAAACATAACGGCTGTATCCGCTGTATTCACTTGCCGGCGTTCGTTCAAGACGTTTTTCCTGAAAAAGCTAAAAAAAAAAGATGAAATGAAGCATCCCATTAACTTAATAAACAAAGATTCTTCCTGGGGTAATCACTAATTTCAGCAAGATGTAGCGTTTTCCATAACAACTGCGGTGGTACATAAAGAATCTTAATAGCACAAAACATGATTTCTATTTATGTTCAAGATACTCCAGTTACTTCAACTTGGCGGACAGGTAATACGTCGATTCGACAATGTTGGCAAATTGAGTTTTTTGAAGTATGGCCGACATTTACATATCTGGTGACGTCTTCATATCTTTGTCACTAAGAAACCTCTGTTAAAACAACATAAGCTATTCCGTAAGGTCGTTTTAAGGCACAAAATACTTCTCGGTGATTCAGAAGCAATCCGGCAAGTTCCGTTTTATCCTAAGCAGTTATTTTTTTCCTGGATGTTCGACTCAAAACGTCATCGACTTTACCGATTCTTTTTTTTTATTCGTATAGCTGTTGAACACAAGACAACAGCAGTTGTTTTATTTGTTCTTTGCCCGTAATCAAACATAGACAACAGTCTACTTTACTTGTAAACTTCGAATCTTATCTGAACCAAACATTAACCAATTGTTTTGTTTTGAATCAGACTAATCACGCACTTTTGTCCAAACCTTCCATTAGTAAACAATAACGCTTGCATTAGCGCTTTAAGCAAACAATAAACCACAAATACCACATCAATAAGGAATTAAGCCAAACAGAAATGCAGCGGGGGCGTTATTAACTCTTAATATTCCCTGATTTCTACTACATCTCTACTGATCACTATTAAACATGTTAAACAAATTACGGAAGACAGTTTTTCGTTTTAACGCGGAATTCTAAAAAGCTTTATGTGGACGATCGAAGATTCTTTGGATTAGCATTTAGTAAAGCGGAAATGTTGTCTCTTGGGATTGTAATTTCAATGTCCTTTTCAACTTACTATTTTCAACTTCTTGAGATTAGCTCCTCCCCAACAAACAACTTGCAAAGAAAAGCCAAACACAAGGCGTGAGTGCTAATTACAAGTAATAAGCTCTTAGTAAAATAAAAATAATAATTTGATTGCAAATACTGCTCTCTTTCTGCCAGCAAAACTCCTAAATATTTGTTGTTGTTTTTACAATTACTGTTATCTTTCAGCCAATTCAAAACTTCCTTAATAAGCCCTACTTCCTTATTCTACTGAAACTGACTATTGGCAATATTGAAGTTTTCATTGTCTGTGAAGTACAAAGCGTTCAGTATCAATCAATTACGCAATAAACAATTGCGCAAATACGCAATATCACAGCTTGTTCACTAGTGCCAGAATCATTTATATTCCAGTATACAGGGTGTAAACATCTCAGATTCCCGAATATGACGTCCGCCAGGTATTATTTTCCCACTACCGCTCCAATGTTTCCTTACCCGCATCATTTTACCGCCAGTTACGTCAGCCCAGAGATGTTTTCACTTCAGCACAATCAAGACATCAGAGTATTGCCCGCTTATATGAATCAATGTTATCACCCAGCTTTTCAAGGCATGCCGTACAACGGCATAGATAATGACAAACCAACACAGTCATACATTGGTCTGATTGGCAAGGCAATTCTCAGCTCTCCACAACAGAAACTTGTGTTGGGCGACATCTACAACTACATTCTGACGCATTACCCTTACTTCAGGAATAAAGGACCGGGATGGCGCAACTCCATACGCCACAACTTATCACTGAATGATTGCTTTGTTAAAGTGGGTCGCTCTCCCAATGGCAAGGGACACTTCTGGGCGATCAACCCGATTAACTATGACGATTTTAGTCGGGGTAACTACAAGCGAAAAAGAGCCTCGAGAAGAAATCGGGAAAGTTCTACAGCAGAAGGACGTTCACGGGAAAAGGTATCAGGAAAAGGAGAGGAACTGAAGACGCCATTTAACACTGTGAGCAGGACAAATGAATTAGAAAAAAGAGGTTTTCACATAGAAACACTGTTGTCCAACAAATGGGAAGAGGTTAAAACAAGTGAAAACTGCAACACAGTGTCAGCATTTACTGTTGTACCTCCTACACAACACCTGAAGGAAGACAGACTGTTACATCAACAGCATTTGTCTGCAAACGCACCCGGGAGGATTTGTAGAATTTCGGGACTTGATTTTTAGGTGTCATGTGAGAAACCACTGGGAAAGGTTTCTATACCTCATGTCTACGCTAAATTTATGCGGTCTTTTAGTTTTAGAAGACTGAAATTGATTGTTGCTCGCCATGAACTCCACTTTCCTGAAACAAAAATTATAATTGCGACGTTGTTAATCGCAAGTAAGGACAGTAACCCGATTTAATATATTTTTAGGCAGTTTTATGACACATAATTGATAGGTATATAGTTTATTTATACACGATGTAATCAGTTGTCAGCAGAACCGGTGGGGTTGTATACGCTAAAATAAAGCCATTAACAACACAAGAAAACAAACATGGCATATAGAGTTGCATTACGTTTGTTATACCAGAATAGTGTCAAGAGAAAATTTCGAAAGTGTAGAAAACAGAATAACAGAGATTCAGCTTCGCAATTATAAGTTAATCTTAACACTTTAGAAACGTTTGATCGCGAAATGAAATTAAGTAACAAAGAAATCTGAATTCCTGTCAAAACTGAAAAACAAGCACTCTGACTAATGGCCTTGGACAGAATGCTGTATTCCACTTCAGTTCATTCAACAAATGAGAAAAACTAATCAAGATGCAGTGTTAACGACCTTCCGGGCCTACTTAATTTTATTCACATGTAAATTCATATTTTGCGGCTCAACAATAAACCCAACACGTAAATAACCTGTGTATTCTGGTCATTAATTTGTTACTACGCTCTAGTCATTCTTATGAGTAAGGGAACAATGCCCAGTACGTGTAAAAATCAGAAAATATCTTACTCCGGAACCTGCAAGCGAACATGTAGTTTTTACTAATGACTAAAGCACAGACGCCCTGATTACAAACACTGGGATAAGCAAGCGATCTTTTGTTCTTGTTAGTATAACCGCGCGTGCTGTTGTTACGCTAGTGGAAACCTTACCAAGTCATTATTAACTCGTGAGTGCCAAAACAATGTCAATTTGAACCAGCATATATAATTAAATAACTCAGTTATACTAGAAGCGCAAACTGTTTTTAGATCCATTGCTTAATGTTTGGATTTTATTTTACCATCTTATGGAAAGATAAAGCCGAACATGGGTGTCATAAATTGTGCTGATATCTTACAAAAAAGCAGCAGGAAGAGTCAACCTATTACGGCGTATTCGCTCTAGTATTGATGTTTTCAGTGCCTAAGGAATATACGGAACGATAATTATGCCGGTATTAACATATTGTGGCCATAACAATCTTGGATGGACAGAGTCCCGTAAGCGCATGATCCGCTGCATTGAGAAACGAAGTCTCGAAATTATTTCCCCGAAATCCAGTCCGCGAAACTGTGATCTTCGATTTTTATCAATCGACCACATTTTAAATAAGAGAGTGTGCTCAGCTGTCTTTAACTGCCTTCAAGGAACTGTTTGTTCTCCGTTTATAAATTACTTCGAACGATTAAATCATAACGCAAACACCAGTAACAACGGAAAAACAGTAAAACTGCCCAAGATTAAACTTGATTTCGCACGCCGTAGTTTTTATTTTTTAGGTGCATCGATTTTTAATTCGCGACCTTTAAGTTTAAGAAAACATTAACTCCAGAATATTATTTAGGAAAGCGCTAGACGATTTTTACTTGTAAGGTTTTATAGAGTTTTAATATTTTTAACTAGAGCTTTCTTATTTAGTTAGAAACGCCAGACGATTTTTACTTGTAAGGCTTAAATGAGTTTTTAATGTTTTTAACTCGGGCCCCGTCCAAACTAATGCGTTTTTGAAAACCTCGTTTTTGGTTTCCCGAAAACGGATAAAAAAATCTGCGTCCACACTAGCGTTTTCAAATCGTTTCTGACCGCCCACACTAGGGGCTGAAAGATGCGTTTTCATCACCAGGCTCTGCTCGGACGTTTTTTCTGTTCAATACGCATGCTCCAATATCGTCAGCGATAAGTTGTGACGTAAGCGTTTTTGGAAAGCTTTGTTTTTGCTGTCCACACTGAAACGATAGACCTGCGTTTTCAAAAGTCTCCACTCTGAAAAGCGTTTTCATAGATAAACATCTCCGTTTTTGATGGTTTTAGTGTGGACGATCGGTAAAAACGGATAAAAAGGTATGCGTTTTCAAACGAAAACATGTATATCTTTTATTAGTTCCCAGGGCCCCGCTGATAACAGTACTAAGGTACTGAAGGGTTATCCTGCATAAATATTCGATTATTATTATTATTATTATTATTATTATTACATGGTAACAAGTTATGAATATAAAGTGGAATAGGCCTTATCACGGTTTTTCCAAATTTTTATATTGGCCTGATAGCAAAAATCCATCGACACTACTGGAAAAAGAATCTCAAAATTAGTAAAGTGGCCGAGTTTAAAAGCGATATCTTTTAAAATAGTGGAGATATAGCTCCGCAAAGTCGGCAAATTTCACAGACGTTCGTATCGCGCAGCCAAATTTCTTGCCTACCGGTAGGCAAAAAATTTGGCTGCGCGATACAAACGTCTGTGAAATTTGCCGACTTTGCGGAGCTATATCTCCACTATTTTAAAAGATATCGCTTTTAAACTCGGCCACTTTACTAATTTTGAGATGCTTTTTCCAGTAGGGTCGATGGATTTTTGCTATCTGGCCAATATAAAAATTTGGAAAAACCGTAATAAGGCCTATTTCTGGGCAGATAAACTGAATTACATTATAACAATGACTAAAAGGCCTTAATTTCTTAAGGTTACCGTGTACCTTCGGGGGTGTCTCCAGTATAACAGCTCTAGCGTCTTAAGATTACACTAAATATACCTAAACCCAGATATCAAATTAAAGCTTATAGAGCTGGCTATCTGAATATGGAAACCATTTGGTAATAAAATGAATTGTCGAATTTTTTACGACGTCTAAATTCAAACGTCCGAATCAGCTTTCAAACGCTATAACTCAAAGCGATTATTGTATTTTGCTAATTTGATTTGTTCTCGGGTTTCCGGACACGAAGCGCTAAAAAAATTTTCGGCGATTTCCCATATTCAATTGCAGTGAAAAGTTACAGAATATTTTCGAAAAAGGGAGAAAAAAAACTTGGAGTGATCGCACGGAAATGGCTCTTGACAAAAAGTTTTCTGAAATAAGAAATTCGCCGACACGTTTTTGCTGATTATATGTTAGCCTAGCTTCTGTCCAAATTTGGAGAAAATCGAACAAATTCCCTTTGAGTTGTTGCTCTTTAAAGTGTCCCCTACAAGCGAAAAATTAACTTTGAGAAAACAACGCTTAGAAAAACATATCGCTTCATAAACAAACTCCGCCCACAAAAGTTATACCATCATTTCTCCATCAATTTTCACTATTTTTCGATAATTTTTTTTTGGATGAAAGTTCATTCTGTAAACTTTATTTTGACGCCCAAAAAAAAGTTCGATAAATTTTGGATCTGAAGGTACACGGTAACGTTGAGGTCGCGGGGAACAGGTTCCGCTCATCAGTATGCATTTATGAAAAGAGTACACACGAAGTGCGACGGCTGATACCGAAAATGCGCGAAATATTCACGAATAGGCTCTGTAATGTTTCTGCATCAATAATTGCACGTACAAAGCGCTGTCTGGTAAAATACAATAGGCCGGTTCTCACTAGGGCTCTTAAGTGCACTTGAACTTCACTTGGTACGTACTTGTAGTGCGAACTCCTTTCTGAGAGCGTTTTCTAAGGCCCCGTTTACAAGGGTCCGGACAAATTTTTGCACGGACGAATTTTGTTCCTAGACCACGTGTTTACATGGATCCGTGCAAATTCTGTTACAGATTGCAATGGTGTTTACACGGAACTTGCACACTTAGCCGTTCAAAAATTCGTCCAGTTCCGCCGGTCCCGTGTAAACGCAAGGTGGAACCATGCAAGTTTTTGTCCATGCAAAAATTTGTCCGGACCCGTGTAAACGGGGCCTAAGTCTGACTTACGTTTCAATTGAAGCACTCATCTGATTTATTTACACGTTTATGTCTCATTGTAAAATGTATCAAAGAGGTAAAAATTAATAACAGCTGAATGTGATTAAAAAGTTAAATAATTTGCAGTTGTTCGTTTTCTAAAAGCTCCATATTTCCCTTCTTTTTTATCAAAAACGTCTTTTTGAATGGCACATGCTGTTGGTTCGTGCGGAATCACCCAAGTGTAGCTCGCGTACTTGGAGTGTGAACGTTTTAATGACCGCACTTTTTGGTTTCTTTGTTGCCCTGGCGATATGCGTAAAACAAAAGAATCCAAGTGCAGTTCAATTGAATTCCACAGGGAACGAGCTCTCTGCGTTTTGGTTTACGATTCTGGAGTCACGGGCGACTTCAAAAAGACTTTCAAGCAGGATCTCAAGTTTTACTTTAGCTGTTGTATTAGAGGGCGTATAGAGGTTTTGCACGGCAGCCATGTTGCATGGCAGGAACAATGAAAATGTTTTGCGTTAGAAAGAACATTCTTTCCCATAGGGAAAAGAATCTATTGTTCCTGCCATGCAACATGGCTGCCGTGCAAAACCTCTATTTCAAGCGGTTAGCATAAGATCCCATCCGCCTAAACCCCTTCGGACACCTTACTGAGACTTATATAACGGAGTAACTGGTTAGCTTTCAGTTGAGGTTGGGGTTAGCAGTTTATATTGTTAAATTTAGGCCTAAACAACCCGAGAAGCTAAGTGGTACAGTGGTACGGTAGGCTGTGCAAGCCTAGGATTTTAGATTTCTTTTTTACACTTAAACATTTATTGAAAATAAATTCTAAGTGTCTACATGACGTTATATAATTCTCAATAAGTGTCCGAGGCGGTTTAGGCGGATGGGATCTAATGCTGACCATTTTAAGCCGACTGAGGGTAAAAAATTCTACGTTGAGAAAAAAAGGTTGAAGTCTAATTCCCAGGCTCAGCCAATCAAAAACACTACAGCCATGGGCGCATTCAATACTCATGAGATACAAAAACATGTTTTTTTAGACGAGCACGAAAAATTTCAAAAAATTTAACAGAGTGAGCATATAGTATTACACCAGACTCTGAGACGATTTTTTGCTGAATGAAGTTCAAATAAAACTTGACTTGATAACAAAAATTATTTTACTATCGACTTTAATAGCGTTTTATGCATATCGTACTTAAGTCCTGCAACTTTGTTTATCAAGCTAATCAACTGCACACCAACTTATCCTCGCAAGTAATTTACATCTAAACACGCACGCTGTGCACAGTCATGCCTTAAAAATTTATTGTCTCGTCTTTCCAAAGCAGACCTCAAGTCTACCTGACTTCCAAGTGAACTTCAAGTGCACTTTGGTCCCTAGTGTGAACCGGCCCACTATTTTTCAACGCATTGTTCTTTCTGCATGAAGTGTTGACAATAGCCCGTGGAGTAAAATTAGCAAAATTACCATAAATATATATTTTTTGCATTCGTGTTTGCTCGGGAAGCCTTCGGAAGCGTAAAAACAAGCAATTTTGTGTCCAAGAATTCAGCGCGGATACAGAATTTAATTTGTTGACACTGCAGGGAAGTAAACTAAGTGTATTGTAGATTGTCATATGTGACTCAAAATTTTTAAATAGGCTTTCAAAGGGAAGATATGAGGCTTCAAATTCTAACATGGAAAATTTTACTCCTTTAAAAGCTAATAACTTTTAATTAAGTTGAAATCAAAAAATCGGAGTCAGATATGAAACAATAGACGTTTTGACGGATCAGTGAGTGCTTCTCTGTGTTCTTCTTCTGTGAACTTGCTTCTGTGTGTTCTTCTCGAGGAGCAAACTTGGACACCACAAACATTACAGAGCCTGTTCGTGAATATTTCGTGCATTTTCGGTATCAGCCGTCGCACTTCGTGCATACTCTTTTCATAAATGCATACTGATGAGCGGAACCTGTCTCCCGCGACCTTAAACTCTAGTTACGTCGTACGTCGTAGATGTGACCACAGCCACTATTTTTCAACGCATTGTTCTTTCTGTATGAAGTGTTGACAATAGCCCGTGGATTAAAATTAGCAAAATTACCATAAATATATACTTTTGCATTCGTGTTAGCTAGGGAAGCCTTCGGAAGCGTAAAAACAAGCAATTTTGTGTCCAAGAATTCAGCGCGGATAGAGAATTTCATGAGTTGACACTGCAGGGAGGTAAACTTGATGTATTGTAGATTGTCATATCTGACTCAATATTTTTAAATAGGCTTTGAAAGGGAAGATATGAGGCTTCAAATTCTAACATGGCCATTTTACTCCTTTAAAAGCTAAAAACTTTTAATTAAAGTTGAAATAAAAAAATCGGAGTCAGATATGACACAATAGACGTTTTGACGGATCAGTGAGTGGTGAAATCAACTTGCTTTGTGTTCTTTTCGAGGAGCAAACTTGGACACAAAACCACGTTTTAAAAAAAAACTTTTGTGGCTTACAGCATTGCCGCAAAGCGCGATCCCTTTAATAAAAAACAATCCTTATGCACTTTCATTATTCGCCAATATCTCTGTTCAATTTTAGCGAAATCGGCTTTCAAACGTTCACGATATAACGTTTTTCAAAGTGACACCCCTGCAAGAATTTTGCCTTATGAATTAATTCATGGCCAGGTATCCCCCGCGACCTTAAGCATGCCTTACCGAGTTTGCTTGTCGTAACGACAATAATAGCCTTTTTCTGGTTCCGACTTTCAGACGCTATTATCTGATATTTCGGCAATATAGACCACCTCCACTCAGCGTTCATATTGTCAATTAAACTTTATAATTATAGCTCCCGAAGCGCCCACATGCATGAGCGATTTACGAATATTCTTTTCTTTTGCAAGGCCTGGTTTTTCAAGCGACATAAGCATAAGCGCACAGTGTTTATGTCAAGGTGAAAACAGGCCCGACAAAAGCGTAAAGATCAATATTTTCTGCTTCTTATGGCTCCGCTTATGCTTATGTTCTTTTGCATACCGTATTTACTCGGTATTTACTCGTTTTTTGTCAACCGAAGACGTGCAGCTGTGCATTTTAAGCAGGCTACTGCTAGAGCACAACCCGGCAAATATCGGTATCGACAATTATTATAAGCTGAGGAATCAACAAAGAAATGTATTAAACAGACTGATAAAATCATTAATGCATTTGTCTATACAAGTTTATAGTTTTATTTATATAATAACTAACAAATAGATTCCATTTTGCCTCTTCAGTTATAGATCACAGATGGCGTCAAAATGTAGTAAGAACAAAGAAGTGGCCAACAATCCGCAGGCGAGTTGGTCACTGATGTTCTTACCACATTTTGACGTCTTCTTTGATTTATAACTGAACAGACGCAGGGCAAAATGGAATCTATCTGTTTTATGCAATAACAAGGAAAAAAATTAGCCTCGTGGCACTCGACTGTGGTCATGACTGTTCGATGATCTTTTTTCTAATTCTGGTATTTTTCACGTCAACAAAATTACTTTTCGCTTTCCTTTCGTGTTTTTAATTGTCGAAAGCTTCTGCTAAACATTTCTCGTTGCCTTCACTTGCCCTTTCCGGAATAATCTCGTCCCATTTTCAAAACTATCCGCCATGTTGGACAAAACAGAGAAAACAAATTCTCCATGACGTCAACTGTCCGTCTGTACTCTAACAGATCATACGTAATCATACGTAATGGCCAATCAAAATGCGTGTAGAATTCAGTGTATTGTATAACACCATATTGATGATTATCTGCTAAAATAAACTGGCAATATGAAAAGGGGCATTTACTCAATAATTTACAGTTCTCAACCCAATTGTGGGTCTCAAAGGCTTTGGATTTTAAGCATTCTGCTGCTAAGACCAGGACTTTACAAAACATGGTATTGACAGACCAAAACTATCACCAAAGAAGATAATAATAAAAAAATGTAATAAACAGTTACAGTAACTATAACAACCCACCTTTCTCGTCAACTCTTTCATTTGAATAAAAATGCACCAGATCTTGAAATATCCGCACATAAAACCTTGATATCTTTTGTGTTCCGATTCCTTCCGAAAAGAATTGTAAATAAATACACTACAGTGATGTGATTGTAATACCCTGGCGGGTCCAAAAGCTAATTTTAAAATTCAGTTTATAACGAATATACTTCTCTTTAATTTCGGTCCTCCGAAAAAGATTGAACTTAAACTCTCGACGAAATGAGAAATCAATCAAAGAATTAACACGAATTTAAAAATGCTACCTAATAAGGGGAAAATGCCACGTGCTACAGAGGAAACTGCCGCCAGGGCATAACTTACCCTCTTATTCCGCTAGTTCGAGTCTGCGTATCTTACTCTTGAATGATACTAATGACTTACATTTTCGAAAATAGCTTAGATAAGGCAGGATTGCATCTTTGAATATTCTGAGCTTGGCCGTAACTGGTATGAGTTTGCGGAGGCGCATTAGCACCCCTACACATGAGCTCGCCTTCTTACATGCGCCAGAAATATGCTCCGAAAATTTTAGATTGTGGTCAATGGTTACGCCTAACAACTTCATTTCCTGAGTAGTCTTGACCTCCACCCCATCGATCTTTATAGTGTCCTCGCCAAACGCTCTGTTCTTCCTATAATATGGTGGACTCATACGTTGGGAAGTTATGGTCTATCTTTCATGCCAATGGGCGAGATGGAGAGTGAGATTAAAGGTTGGGGCTGGGTAACACCGCGGCAAATACATTTGTGAAGGATTGGCACAAAAAGCCAAGGAAATGACATTTTGGACGAACAAGTTAATTTTTGATTGGTGGAATAAACACGGCCCGTAGCAAAGCTCTTGAATTTGGTGTCTCGAATGAAAAAATTCCTAGTTAACTCCTCTATATAAACCTGATCCACATTTTCATATGTCCCAAAAAATGTGATGTGATGAAATTTATTCAAGACACCAAATTCAAGAGCTTTGCTATAGGCCGTGTTTATTCCGTCCATCAAAAGTGAACTTGCTTGAAGCAACATTCCTCTCCCTCTATAACCCGGTTTACATTAATGTGCTTTATATTCATGTCATATATACGTTTACTTCATTGGAGATGCTGCTAGCTCGATGCATTTTATTGACGAGTTACGATTCTGCCGTGTGAAATTTGGATCTTTGTGTGCATGCTGTGCTGTGTAGTGTAGGCTTTATAGCCGTCAAAGCTGCAGTTCCATTCTGCTTTTAAACCTATAACTAGTTTATATTCGAGAAAGAATAACTGCAGTTGAAATAATTTATCAGCGAAAAAAAAAACCTGAGTTGACTGGTAGCTTGTCTATGTTTACTTTTTTTAGATCAGTGGTTTGCTTGGCTTCTTTTCCTATTTATAATGAATGTTTTCAAACTTTATTCTTTTCAATACCAAGATTGTCTATGGGCAAGAAAGAGTTACAGTCATGCTCCGTCACGCGTGACCAGTAGTTTTGAAAATTTGAATGGAGTTATCAAGTTTACGCGTCGGTTTTGTAAATTCATTGTAAAAACAAACAAACCTTTTAAAATTTTAAAATATAGTTTCACCGTTTCTAGTGTTTTTATTAACGTTAAATGCTATATTTTTATTTTCTATTAATGTTAGGCCCTTTTTTAATGCAATGTTGTATATTTCGGTCCCTTTTCCCCAGGACGTCTCCCATGTTTTGGTCTAAAGACCATGACATTCTTTTGGTGCGTCAGTTGCTGGCAATTAATCCAATTTCAGAGCCAAAGGAAAGCAGACAGAGGGAAAGGTTGTGGGTGAAAGGGCAATTAGCCTTAACACAATTACCACACCTAGTTTCTCGGTTTCTCTAATATCAGTAACGGATCGGGTGAATCTAGTGCTTATCAAAAAGTACAAGAAACGTATTGCTGAAGAAGAAAAGGTTAGTGGCATAACAGTAGAGCCTGAATCTTAATTTGACAGAAGCATGAAGCTAATTTGTGAGAGGGCCCCAGCGTCTGTTTGAGATAAATACGCAGTAGCCCAAGAAAAAAAAGACAAAATCGAGAAGGAAAAGAAAGCAGCTGAAGAAGTTAGTTTTCAGGCCTTGGAGAGAATAGGCAAACACAGAAAGAAAGGGCGATGATGCAGACGTCAAGGATAATAAGCCCACAAAGCGAGGTAGAAGAACCGGCAATGAAACGATACTCTACTCACAAGAAAGATCCGAGCAAGACTCGAAAATCAAACAACAAGAGCTGGAGCTTCAGAAACAACAGCTGCAACAATAGCAGCAAGCAGCAACTCGCTCAAATGCAAATGACCATGTTACAGCAGCAGAACGAAGCAATGTTGTCATTGCTTCACACAGCTTTCAAA
Organism: Dendrophyllia cribrosa; assembly: GCA_024195265.1. NCBI lineage: Eukaryota > Metazoa > Cnidaria > Anthozoa > Scleractinia > Dendrophylliidae > Dendrophyllia > Dendrophyllia cribrosa. The sequence goes on from JAJLRJ010000004.1 coordinate 17,834,543, forward strand.
CAAGTAGAACGGTTTCATAAAGAGTCTGTTGCGTGGTTTGTTTCATTGGACTCGAACGTCTTTGCTTCCACTGACATATACAGCTATTTCAATTTAGGTTGTCGGATGATAGCTTCAAGCGTACACAACGAGACCGCAAGGTATTTTGGGATTTTTATGAATACGATAAATTGACGAAAGCAAATTAAGATGCCTCGTCCATACAGCGAAGGCAAACATTTATGGTACTAACATCCACCTCACTCATCGCACTAACAAACCCAAAAACCGCGAACTTAAGCTAAGACCAATTTACAACTACCCATAGTAACTTGCGGTCTCGTTGCGTACGCTTGAAGCTCTCATCCGACAACCTAAATTGAAATAGCTGTATATTAAAGTTGTGTTTATCGTTTGTTTCACATCAGTCGTAACCGGTGGTAGCTTACAAATAAGCAGAAAAGCGGAGTCCCATGGAAAAACGTTGTGCTTTAGTTTATTTTACTGGACGTAATCCTCTTTTTATTGATTAATATTTTCGAGACATGTCTATTTCAGTTGTAATTCAGAAAAGATGTAAATAAAGGACAATAGTCTATAAGGAGATAAGTCCTTGAAATTTGACAGAGATTCCAGTTCCTTGAAAGGGGTGGACCATTAAAAAGTCAGTCATTAAAAAGTGAATTGCGGTACTGTATGAAATCACAGTAATATCATAAGTTCCCCTGTTTAATAACAGGACAAAGAGTAAAATGACCACTAATAATGCATGCTGTTTTATACCAGTTTATATGAGAGGTGGAAGTGGGGTCCCCTTCCATGTAAGGAAGGGGTCATATAATTCCTCCCGCCCTCTCACCTCCCACCGCCAAGCTCATAAAAATTATAAAAAATGGACGGACCCTAAATGCTACAGAAACTGATGAACCACTTGTTGGCTTTTCAATCAGGCAGACACGAACTTTGCTAAACTGTGAGCTAGTTGGTGTACAGAAGTATTGAATATAGACACAAGATAATTATTCACCGTTGAAAACACTTTATTTTTTAAAATATAACACGGATCATTTTCCTGATCGCTGAGTTTCAGTTTAGTGATTACTTTTTTGGTTTAATGCTGGTTTTTAGGCGATGCATGGCCACACTGTGAAACTTCGGTCTAAGCACGTTCCCTGCATCCCAGCCACAGTCAAGGTTTTTTTATCCCTTGCCCATGGAGTCTTCTCCGCAGTTTCAAACATATGTACAAGGATACTATGTACCGCGACCAGCACGTCCAGTGTTACAGTCACTTTCAAACGCAGCAACTACAAGTAACCCCCAAAAGGAGGAGGAAAAAAAAGCGCCGTACCAGAATAGTTTGGGGTACACGGGAGACGCATATTTGGATAAGAATTCGGGGGGCAAAATTCGTGCAAATCTAAGAAGCATCGAATGCAGCAACGAAAAATATTTGGAAAAAGTTTTTATTTTATTTTAAGAGCATGTGCAGAAGGCAGAATGTGCCAATCGAGGAAATGTCCGTGGATCAGATAAAGAAACGCATTACCAACTTGGAGTATGACTATCGTCAGATTAGAACCTAAATAGCAAACACTGGAGAAAAGGGCGCAAACAAACTGAAAGGCGACTTTGCATCTTTTGACGCACTTGATGAAGTGCTGGGGTCGAGGGATTCAGCTAACCCGGACTTAATGACTATCGAGTCAACGACGTTGACTCCGCCGAAGTCACAATCATCGAGTTCTTTAGAACAAGAAGATTTGAACACTGGCAACGAGACGAGTAATGAGGCTGACATGAGTGAGTCAGGGTTAGAGAACCAGGCTCTTGCCAGCGGTCTAACAGACCGAAGGACCCTACCCTTTTACGAAATCTGCTCCATCGAAAGTAGGTAATAAGTACGGTGGCCTGGAAGGGACATCGACTTCTTTTTTCTATTCGCGACTTCTTTTTTCATCCGCGACTTCTTTTTCCATCCGCGACTTCTTTTTTCAATCGGCGCGACTTCTTTTTTCAATTCGCGACTTCTTTTATTTTAAACGCGACTTTTTCAATATAATTTTCGAGATTTCTTTTTTTGTGCGTGTCTTGAGACTGCGGGCTCACGTAACACAGCACATCAGAGCTAGCAATATGGCGATGGCGAGCGATGGCGTGACCGAGAGGAGAAGACAGGAGGAAAGCGAAACGGAGGAGAAAGAACAGGAAGCGATCAGACAGGTAAGATGCGAAATCGATCATTTTTAGTGTCATTTCACAGGAAGATATCCAATTCCAAAGACCTCGTGTCCCATGTAGTTACGAACATTATGCTTAGCGAGCTCGAGACTGTCAGGCGTTCCGAGTGATCTCCTGGACTCTCCTGTATAACAGTCTGATCTATTTTCTCAGATAATCGCTGAACTCGAGAAATAGAGAGATTGTAACCAGGAGCTTCTCTCGATAAATCAACCATGAAATCATAATACGAATGCTTCGTTGTATACGATTCTTCAATCCATTGACCGAGCATTTAGTATATAAACACAGGCGGCCAAAGCTCAGTATTAGATAACGGGACGTGACCCTTGCTTTATGAGCGGTATTGTGTTACAAAGATTAGATTTATAAAGGTTTGTATGGGAACGCAACGTTTTTGCGTTTTGCGAAGCGTCCCGGTTATCTAATAGTGAGCTTGGGCCGCCTGTGATATAAAGCGCATTGTTTTGATTATTTAATTCTGTTGTGTCGTTAGAATTTTGGTAATACATTAACAAAAGAGCTCTGTGCAGTGTTCAACCTGATGTTTACTAAAACTGATTTAATGACAAACACTGGCACTATAAAATGTTTTTCTTGCATATTGCACATGCACAAACAAATGGAATTGTTGGAATGTTGGACTGGACTTTGAAAACAGTTTCCTATTTTCCCAAGAAATGGAAAATGTAGGTGGCGGAAAGGCATCAAAGTTGTCATCTCCTTGTTAACAGCCATTAAATAAGCTCACAAATTTTGTGAGCTTAGTTATAGTCATGCAGTTTGCAGTGGTTGGTGTGACACTGCACAGAACTTTTCATACTTCATTAATTTATGTAACCTTTGGAAACAAACATTTTGTTAATGTAGGCAGACTATTTTAATGAAGCATTTGCTTGAAGAGTTTATGGAGAGATTTCTGTATATATGCAGTATAAATTACAGTTGGACCTTTCTATCTTGAACTCCCTGCTATCTGGAACTCAAACCCATTAACCCCTTCTCCGAGTTCTTACAGTCATTCACTATGAGCTTAATCTTGAACTCCCATCTATCCCAAACTGTTTTTTTTTTGTTTTTCATTCTAGGTAGTGGGTTTCCACTGTAGTTTTTATGTAGAAGCACTTGGTTTGTTTTGGAATACCCGTTATACATCTCCATTGCTTAGCATAATGGACAAATTCGTTTTCTTGAACTGCTGAAATATTTTACATTGCATTTAATGATTATACAAAATTGCCAGACTGATTAAACCCCTATTGGCAGTGAGGCCTGCGACCAATAATTTATGCTAGTTAACACTGTATATGTCTGAATAATCTTTGATTTTTTTTGGTCTTGAGTTAAAAAGGCATCATTATCCTTAACAGGTAACAGATTTTCTAAGGAGCAGAGGAATTTTTGAGAGAACCATAAGAATATTTGATACAGAAAAGGTTTGTTCCATGAAAGAGCTAAAACATCAAATGTTTCTTACTTTATTACTCAGTGCTGAAGATTAGGAACAATCTATGTGATAGGCACTTAGGGAGGAAATTTGGAGGGGAGGTGATGAGTACAAAGTGCAAAGCATGATCATGTATAAGGGGAGTAGAGAGAATGCTACTAGACAATTATACCAGATATCATGAACAACAACATTTATTTGTACCAAAAAGATAAGGAAAGAAATTACAATATTATTAAGAACTGTTAAATAAGGTAATAATGAACTGCTTCCTAGAATAATCATGTAGGGCTAGACAAATTAGGCAGCTACCTATAGCATTAATTACTTGAGTGCTACCTACAATTCTCATGGATGTGGCATTGGAGATGATGAATTCTTCTTGGTTTAAAAATAGGACCAATAAAGTGTTTATGTGATGTCACAACTCTGTGTGACATAAATTTGTTATCAATGAAAAAAAAGTTTTCTCTTGAGAATTGTATCATTTTCAATTCACTTTCAGTTCTTTGTTATGTCAGGACATGCAAATGCTAACTGACCACCTTAGAAAATTTTTTAACTGTGATGACAAAAAAATTAACTTTAACGTGGTAAATTATTTTCCATTTAAAGTAGAATATTTTTTTCTGGATAAAAACATTTTGTGTGTTAAATCATATTTTAATTGACACTTCCCTCGGCCCCTTTGCATGCTGTACTGCCTTGGTGTTAAAGAGGCTTTATCTTGTATAAAATTGTTTCAGTATTTGTTGTTAAGAAGATGATTTCTCTATTTGTTACATATGCAATAGATGGATTGTGATGCAGTGTTAGCTGCCGATGACAAGACATTAAGGGACATGGGCATTGCAACAAAAGGGGACATGTTAGCACTAAGGGCATTCTGCGAGAAGAAGAAATGCAAAGAAACATTAGCAGGCGAGAGGGAAAAGAAGAAAGCAGAACTAGCCTCATTGCTTAAAGGAAACCGTTATTCCACAACTGCATCTACCTCAAGAAATGTTAAGAAAAGAAAAGTGGCTGAACGAAATGTAGAACGAATGCGGCGCATAGAGATAGGATGGCTTCATCGCAACAGCCTTGAGGATAAGTTTGTTCTGATGCGCAGTAAAGATGGAGGTGGCACTAGAAACGCTGAGATGCAAGGATCTAGCAGGAAAATGGATATTATTTTGTATGCAAAAAAGCTGTTTTTCCCCAGTGGAAAGAGCCCAATCTGTGGAGAGGATGATGTTATCTTTAATCTTGGAAACTTTTCTCAGGAGGAGATTGGTTCTACCTTGGTTTTTCCGGACAACAGTGTGCAACCCTTCACCGTTGAAAACTACTATCTGAGCACCAAACTTACCAAGATTAGGTTATACCTAATGACCACCCGTATATCATGTGATAGTGATGAAGAGGTAATTGTATCATCACTGTTCTTAAGTTCACAATTTTTTCAAAACGTATATAAGTTTTGTCAATCACGGGTGTACTGATTAATAATCTCCTGTACAGTAATAGTACAGAGTAGTTGTAACATATTTTGTCTTATAGCTTTAGCAGGGTGACAATATATCACAGTTTTCCTTGGAGTGCAAATTGTGAGAAAATATGTCATTCCCTGGGCTCAGGTAGGGGGGGGGGGGGGGATGTTGTAATACTCGAGGATAAAATGAGATTGCAAAGATGAAAATGTACATTTAAAAAAAAAAGCTAATCTGCACTCAACACTGATTTTTTTTTTAGAGGTTGGAGAGTCTTAAAAAGTTGTAGCCCACAAGGGTCGCTCAACACTGACATTTTTTTATCATGAAAAAAAGAACTGTTCCTTGTTCAGACATTGGCAAATTAGAAAGGGACTTGCCCCAGTATAGATTTAATTTCACGTTTCTCTGTCTAACTGAATGGAATCCCAAGGGATAACGGAAATTTGTTTACACCACAATGTTTTAGTAGCCCAGACTAGCCTTAGTGTGAAGCTGACTGCATATGTTGTCATACTTAAAGTTTGCTGTCATGTTTACAAAATGACAAGTACATGGTAATTTTCTTTTGTTTCAAATTGTAGTATGAAGGAAGCACACTGGATCCAACCAATGCTTCAGTAAGTAAAAAGAAAAAGAGTTCTTCCGAAGCAATTTAAGACGTAAGTGAGAAAGAAGACCTTTGTAAGGCGGAATCGCATTCCAAGAGTTCAATGCCCAGCAACACATTAATGGACACCAGCCTTAACCACGGTCTTGCATCCCATTTCGATACGTTACAGTGTGAAAAGAATGGCCAGGATGCAGTATTCTACGTTGATGACAGTAGAAGAAAACTCAACGCTGAATTCAGGCGAGTGCTAACCTCAGAATATACCCAAGAGTTGAGTACCACGTTTATAAATGGATGGTCAAATTGTTACACTTCTAGATCGGCTGAGTTTCTAGATGAAAGTGAGGAAGAATACCATCCATGCAACGACTCCTTCACGGTATTCAATCTGACAGTTGATGAGCACGTTTATCTTGAGCCGTTGATCGAGTCAAGTGGAACACCTGGTTCAGACTCATTTACTCAGATCTATGTCTCCCCAATGGCAAAGCAGAGCTATGATAAGCCAGAAATACTTCATGGACCCGACGAGGTGTATGGCTACGAGGGCAGTCAACTGTTCCTTGCGGTTGTGACCAATTTTCATAATGAAATTGCTGTGATGTATGAATGGTCTCTCAATGATAACATTATTCTACGTGGTGCTTTCCATGCTTTAATCAGAGTAACCAAACCTGGTACATATTTCTGTAAAGTTCTATACGGAGAGCAGGCGCTATCCTCAAATTGTGTAGAAGTCCAGGCGAAGAGAGCTCCAGAAATGTCTAGTGGTGTATCCAGCTCTAAGGCTGAGAAATGTGAAAGGTACAAATGGAATCTGCACAGTAAATACTCAAGTGAATAGCCACCTAAAGTTAATTAATCATTTGTTTTAGCAAACTGCAAACTACTTACTTGGTTACTTTTAATTCCTAATCATAAGTGGTTTGAAACGGTTTTGGCGTGGCCGATAAAAGAACCAGTTTTCGAGTTAAAATGGTATTGACAACAACAATTTGCGGCTGGACTGGATCTGTAAAGTAACACAGTACAAAGGAGTCGGTAGCATACAAATTTAAGTGAAACAAACCTTTATTTGGTTTCCCTTGGTCTCAAATAAATTTGTTTATACATTGTCTCTGTGCTTCAACGAAGTTGGTCTGTATGCGAAAAAGGTAGCCATCCTTTGTTCGAAACGAACGTTTTGATTGGTCAGTTTTTTCCAAGTGATCCGGTTCAACTGTTTTGAATCATATAATATGTGCCCAGCATATAAAGCACCCTCTAATGCGTGATATACATTGAAAAGATACAGAAGCGCCGTATGAAAAGTTATCACTTATTTACAAGTGTTTTTTTTTTCAACAGATTGTTTTCTTGCAATACGGAACGGAGAGTGCTCGAAATTCCCCTAGAGAAACTGTCGGTCAATTGGTCTGAAGCTATTGGTGCTGGTAGCTTTGGCAGGGTTTTCCGAGGAACCTGGCTGGGCACTGACATCGCTGTAAAGCAAATTCGCCGTGGAGCAAGCGTGAAAGAGTCAGTCCTCCGAGAAGCCACAATCCACAGCATGCTGCAGCACCCTAACATTGTCACTTTCCTTGGTATTTCAACAAGAAAGAAGGATATTCTTATCGTAACCGAGTTTGTGAACGGCAAGTCGCTGCAGGTCCATATTGACGAAGAAACAGTGATCGATGAAGCAGTAAAGAAAGAATTGATTAAGGACGTCTTAAGAGGTACTGCATACCTCCATGAAGTCGGGGTTGTTCACGGCGACGTGAAGCCAGGAAATATACTGATAACATCCTCGTTAGGAAATGCCAAGATTTGTGATTTTGGTCTCGGACGTTTGAGACAACGCGCCTCCTTGTCGGTTGCTAGCCTGACCCTGGGGGGAAATGTTATAGAGGGAACACCATCGTACATAGCACCAGAATGCCTTATACACAAGGCCCGTGCATCATATTCAAGTGACATCTGGTCTCTCGGTGTCACCTTGTTGGAGTTTCTGACCTTGAAAGATCCCTGGGAACAGGCGCTGGAAGGACAAGATGGGGATACAGAGCTAGAGAAACTTGTCGCTGCACAGAAGGCATCCTTACTGCCAGTTTCTCTCCTTCTGTCTTTGTCGACGGCTCACAAATCGAATATCGAGATGTGCTTAAGTTACAATAAAGAGCTGCGCCCAACGGCCGTAGCTCTGCTAGAGTGCGAGTGGTAATAAACTATAGTAACAGGCGATTTGCGTGATGACGTCATTTGACCATAACTGCCAGGCTGGATCCTTCTGTTGTTCTTTTTCGTATGCTTATTAGAGCAATAGCCTGCGAATACAGCCGCCTCTCATCGTTCCCGGCCGCTAAGGGTGACTCACGCGAACGCCCCCAGCTGCCGGGAGCGATGAGAGGCGGCTGCATTCGCAGGCTAATTAGAGCAATTGTTATTTAAAACCCACTGGGATTTCGAAATTTATATAACAAAGGAAAAATGAAATTGAAATTCTGGTAGTTGTAGTCAAATGATCATGTTAGTGTGCTATTATAATGCTACTATTATTATGTTACGAGTGTCCTCTTTCATTGGTAGCTTCATTTACAGTCGTTGGTTGCTGAATCATAGCGAATATGACATTCTCAAGTGTAGTAAGGCGTGGTTATTCGTTTTCCGTGTTGCGATGGACTTTTTCTTACCAATCACAAAAGTCACGATCGATAATAATAATTCAGGGGTCAATTTAATAAAACTTTTACAAGTGTAATTTACAAGTGTAGCCATTGTTTCAGTGGTTGAAGACAATAGCTACACTTGTAAATTACAGGTGTAAAAGTTTTATTAAATTGACCCCAGATCTTGTTAAAATCTTTGGGGTCACTTAATTTTCTACGCCTAATGTGATAAAGTTTTCTCACAAACTTGAGAAGTGACATTTTATACAGACGAATCCACCAAAAATTCCCAAGTCAGACTGGATCAGCGAGTCCTGGAATTAAAGTAAACTACTTCTTGTCGTTAACAGGAAATTTTGAAGTGGGTATTTAACGTTCCTTTTTATTGTACATTTTTAATTAAAATCATTATTCTTACAGTTCAAGGTAATTTTCTGTAAAATGAATTTCCCATGACAATAGATACAGTGATAATTTATAATACGTTATTGTTTACGTTTTAGTTTACAAAAACAATCGTTACAGTTAATTAGGGTTATGGCCGAAATGAGTTTCCATGGCAATAGCTACATTGATAATTAAAAGTACGTTACAGTTCAAGTTTTAGTTTACTACAACAATGGTTATAGTTCATGCATTAGGGTTATGGCCGAAATGAATTTCCATGACATAGCTACATTAATAATTACAAATACGTTATTGTTCAAGTTTTACTTTATTAAAACAATCGTTACAATTTGGTCAGATCATTCGTTTTTTGCTGTGGGATACGTTCATAAGTACGGGTTAGTTACTTTGTTTAGTATACGGAGTTTTTGTTTTGTTCTTTCTTTCTCTTTTTTAAGTCAATTTAAATTTGGTTAGTCTCCAAGAACACATTCCCACGGCATAGCGGTCGCCTATTCCATGAAAATTATGCTCTTAAATTAAGCAATCAGAGCACGCCTTATATCCCTTTCAAATGACAACCTACAGAGGTAATTGGAAGGTCACTTCCTAAAAAAAAACCCACTGCAGTTAACACTTCCTAACACCATTTACATTACAGCGTTACCTAGTAAGAGCAACGGTACCTGAAGCAGAGATAAGCATTTCATCACAATTGTTTGCAACTATCAAAGTAGTTTTTCAAAGCAAATTACCAGTTTTCTGTAAAGAACCAAGGCTTCGTCTGTTGTTGAAGGGTGATTCAGTCTTTCGTCCTCCATAATCAGTTTTGCTAGGTCCATAAATACGTCACAGCAAACTGTTTCACCAACGTTGGTGCAACACATTTCTGTAGCAATTTCAATTTCGTCATTTGGTGCGGGCGTCTTCAGGGCTCGAAATTGCGACCGTATCGGTCGCATTTGCGACCAAGTTTGCTTCCTTTGCGACTAAAACGTCTTCAGCAGTCGCAACTTTGCGACCAGTTTTTACCTCAATTCATTAAAAAAAATTAAAAAATTAAAATTTTGTGTCCTACTTTTATGGAGATTTGAAAATGTAAAGGCAACATCCTGCTCAAGTTCCGAACGACGCAAGGCCCACAACGCAAACAACGTAAACCAAATCGCTTGGATCGCTTGACGAGACTCCACTATTTCAGCGGTTCTATTCTTAAATGGTAGGTACTTTATGTATGGGGACTGATTTATACAACTCAAAATTTCGTTTCCGGTTCCGGGCCTGTTGACGCGAAAACGCGCAATTTATTTTTTGTAGGCACAAAATTGCGAAGCGGGAAATTAGTTAGCTAACATTTATAAAGTTTCTTATGGATATGCGGCACATAAAGCTTACTTTTCATAACGTTTCTATTTTAGATAAAAAGCAAAGGGTTTCAAAAATTTGTTTGGAAGTTTAGCAGGAACTGCACACACGCCCGCTGCGTTTGTTCCCTGTGGAGATTTTTTTCTCTAGACTGCGAACAGGCTCCCTAGCGAGAACGAGCGTAAATAAATACTTAGCTATTTGGCGAGCGAAGTCAGCCGATCGTGAATTGGGGAGAAAACCAACGCTCCGTTCGCTTCGGCTCGCTTTGCTCGCAATATTAATTTATCGCAAATTTTTCACTGGAGAACGCCCACAATTATGCGGCAGAATCCCACGCTGTAATCTGCATCGTCCATTCGGGAATGCCCCCCTGGGAGATAAACCAAAATTTTGATTGACGTGTGAGCTTTCTGATCCAATGGGTATTTCCCTTCGCGGTCTTTTTCCCTGCTGGTTTCCGCGGCTTACAACGCAGCTCTTGTTTTATCGATCGTGCTCGCTGCAATTAACTGTGGGCTACGACATGATGTCAGCAGATGTTCAGGAGTTAGCCAATTTCAAGAACCATCTTTTAAATAATGAAATCGACGAAGCGAAGAGTATCCTTGCTAGAAAAAAAGCAGTGTTCCGCGATACAACCAGGACCGCGAGAGAAACGCTCAGAAATCTTCCTCGTGATGATCTCGGCACATCATTGATCCCTGCAGATGTTACGGTCAAGCAAGGAGAAAATAAGTTTGCCCTCAGAGCCACAGCAAATGGAGACTGTCTTTGTAATACTGCATCTATTGTTCTTTTTGGCCATGAAGACCATGCCATGTTATTGCGCCTTCTTGTGGCCGGCGAATTGTATTTTAATGCCACATTTTACGCTGACCACGCGGCATTTAGTGAGACATCGAGGTGCAACCCCGATCTTGACAAAGATGTTTTGTTCTTAATTGCGCTAACAAAGAGAGGTGAGCTGAGATACACAGTGTCAAAGAACAGAATAGAGACTGTCAAAGAAGAGGCTTTTGTCGCTTGTGAAAAGGGAGAATGGTCTTCCCTCATGCATTTTATGGGTCTTTCCTCTGTTACGTCAACTTCGGTACTCTCTGTTTATCCCGATGTTAGTTTCCGGTACCGCCCTTTGATGCATCGTGAACTCCATCCAAGGCGATGCCCATCAGAGATCTCTTCGAAGGAGACGGATCAGCCAATAACTATCCTGTGGTCAAGGGATGGAAATTTGGATCCACGACCAGGAGCGTGGTACCAACCTAACCACTTTGTACCAATAGTTTTTGGGGCATCAACTAATGAGACGCTTGAAGAAAGTTCTCCTCCCAAGCCCAACGCTGGTAGCACCCAGAAGTCTAAGCAGCAGGGGTCTCTGTTCTCGTTTCTGAAACCAAAGGCTAGTGCCACTTCTACATCCAGCTCCGAAAAGTTTCCGAAACGAACTGCTGCAACTACTGGACTTAAAAACGAAACGGAGCCTGAGGCTAAGAAGTCAACAACGTCTTCGAAGCAGAAGATTATGTTGAAATGGAAAGATGAGTTCCCTTGGCTGACGATTACCGACGAGGATGACACATTTCGCTGTGGTGTTTGCTGTAGTGCCCCAGAGGTAGCAGGTAACACTCAATTCGTAACCGGATCCAAGTCGACCAAAAAAGAGACAATGCAAAAGCATGCCTCCAGTAATGCTCACATGCGTGCCCAAAATGCAGTCCTGGCAAGACAGAAGCCAGTTCGTGAAATTGTTCTTGCCCAGAGTTTCGCTCAAGGAAAAAAAGATCTAGAAGAACGTGACCGCAAGGACGTTGCCATGAAAATGACCACCGCTTACTTTATTGCCAAAGAGGAACTTCCCTTTACCAAGTTCCCTGGGCTTATTGATCTACAAACGAAGAATGGCCTGCAGTTAACTTCCACGTACGCAAACGACAAGTATTGCGCCCAAATGGTCTCGGTCATTGGCGATCTAGCAAAAGAAGAGCTTGCTGCTGAAATTGGAAAAAAGAAGTACATAAGTGTAATGGCAGACGGGGCAACAGATGCCGGAGGGATCGAGAACGAGACTGTGTTCTGCCGATTTGTTAAAGATGGTCGCCCCACCAATAGATTAATTGGCCATAAAGCTGTGGAGCACGCACACGCAGAAGGTAATCAAAAATCTTACAGCCTTCTATGAATAATTTAACTTGCGCCAGTATCTAATATGTTCTGTTTGAACAACACTATTTGAAAACGAATAAACTGTTTTGATGCTGATTAAAACGTTTAAAAGGGTAAAGCGCTTCGATCACTTCAGTGATTTTCATCAGTTACGAATGGAAATCAGGAGATAAGACTCATTTTCATTTGCAACTAATGAGGTCACAGCACTGAAGTGATCCGAACATTTTACCTTTTAAAACTTTTTAATCAGTGTCAGCACAGTAAATTCGTTATTATATCGGTGTCTTTAGTAACAGTATTTGAGCTTTAACACAGTTTTATAAGAAAAAGGGGAGGGGGGGGGGGGGGTCCCGTATTGGCGTAACGGCGTTTTTTTTTTTGTGCCAAGTGAAGACCTTAAATTTACTAGTGTTATTTGCTGCACTGAACAGTAAGAGTTTATAACAAAGTAGGTTTTTCACTAAGTTGTTGAGGGTTGGTTTGTTTCTACAATTCTTGTAGTACGCACCTTTTTAAATTTCTACACTTAAAGAAAATAAAGAAGCGGGGAGCGGGGTTTAAACTATTTCCAATTAAAATATTGTTTTAGGACTCAAGAAGACTATCAGCTCTACTTTCGAAGAGGCAGGTGTGAAGGACTGGAGTGAAAAGTTACTGGCTTTTGGTGCTGATGGTGCCTCTGTAAACCTGGGCAAGAAGAACGGTCTGGCAGCACTGTTAAGAAAGGAAGTTCCCCACCTTGTGGATTTCCACTGTCTGCCACATAGGCTGGAACTCGCTTTGATCGAGCTTCAGAAGAGCTGCAAGTCTGTAGACACGGTCTATAACATCTTACACTTAATTTGGAAGACCTACCACTACAGTCCGAAGAGCGTCAGAGAGTTGAAGTCTATCGCCGACGAATTGGAAACAAACGTCCTCAAGCCCACGCAGGTAAAAGGGACCCGTTGGCTTCCACACGTCAGCCGTGCTCTCAAAGTGTTTGTTGGCCGCACTTCTACAACTGCCACTGGCCAGTATGCAACCGTGTTAATGCATATGGAGGACTTGAGTGTAAACTCAAAAAATGCCGACATCAAGGGACGAGCGCAACACGTCTCTGCAGAGATGAAGAAGATCCATTTCGTTGCGTTCTGTCACTTTTTAGTAGATCTATTTTCAATCTTAAGTCGCTTAAGCCTTCAAATGCAGCGAAGCGACATCATCCTCCCAACAGCAGTTTCGCATCTTAAGGAAACGGTGACGCGCGTGGAGTGCCTCTTGCAACGTCCCGAACCAGATGGTCACCTTGACAAGTTCAAGAAAGCAATCGAAAGCACAAGGACATTTCAAGGTGTTGTTCTTGAAGGTTCTCTCGAAGGACAAACCAAGCGAGGGCGGAGCACAACAGTGAACTTCGAGTCGGAGTTGGAGACAGCCGTGACTCTGACCAGCCAAGGTCTTCGCGAGAGGTTTCACATTCTGCTTGCCGGCACAGAGAGCGAATTGGAAGCAAGTGATGTGAGCAACTATGGCCCTAAAGAGGTTGTCAGGGACATGCTTATTTTCAACGTTGACAGCTGGCCAACAAGCCCCAGCGACCTGATCGACTACGGTAGGCAAGAAATCGATCGTTTGGTAAACTGGTTCTGCCCCATTTTAGAGAGAGCTGGCTGTACCACCATGGCAATACAAGATCAGTGGGTCTCTCTTAAAATTCAGATCAACAGCCAGTTCCGCAAGATGACCTACAGTACCCTATGGGAGACATTTCTCACCAAAGAGCCTTATAAGACCAACTTTAAAGATGTCTTGCATCTGGTGGAAATGGTTCTTGTGCTTCCGATATCTGCGGCCCAATGCGAGAGAGCTGTATCAGCCCAAAACAGAATCAAGGCCAGCACCAGGGCAACCCTCAGCGTGTCAGTGTTGGAAGACCTGATTCGCCTAGCATCTGAAGGCCCTCCTGTCTCCGAGTTCGACCCAACCCCTGCTGTCGACCGGTGGTTTTCACGTGACAAGTCCAAAGGAGAGCGACCAAGGAGGGCACATTTCAAGAACGATTATTAGTTCTATTTTTAAAGGAACACTTGCTTACATGCAAGAACAATGGACTATTTCAAGTTAAAGATTGTAACAGGACCTGAAACCACTTTTAAGTTTACGTTTTCATTACACGTTGAGGCTCGGATTACCAAATTTTAAGGACGTATTTAAAGCATTCCTCAGGCTGAGTCCATTGAGAACGTTTTTATTTTGCTCATCTGTATATTTTGAATACAGTTTGTAATAATGGGCAGTTCTTAGTTATAGTCGTTTCAACACCATCAAAGTCATCAGTTGAATCAAGGTCTGATGTATCTTCTTAAGACCAAAACATACATTAGTCATAATGTTCGGCCTCGCTCCAAAAATAAATTAGATGTTCTGTTTAAAAAGAGTGTAGCTTAGTACACAATGTAGTTGATTTCAAAACGTCGTTGAAATATTTTTAATGGTTAGGAGTCTGTTGTACTCGATATCTCCTTTCTTCCGCATACATCGGTTTTTCTTGTAGATACTTGTCAGATACTTGTCAGATACTTGTCAGAAACTATTGTGTTTTGTGCTACTCGACCCAAGCCTCAAACGGTCAACCTGAAAACAAACATGGCGGCTTTTCGGATGCGCGTGTGTTCGTTCACGTTCGTTCCAAACAAACCTCGCTAGGATTCCGTTATCTTTCTGTTTTGTCTTGATTTAGACTTATTTAAAGATATATCTCATAGTCAGACATATACTTTGCCGTTTTAAGGTACAAGTCAGTGGAATTGAAAGGTAAATTGTATTTAAAATGACAATGTATACAAAGCCGATTATCGAAGCTTTGCGCTTTTTTGTAAGCTTGTCGTGTTTGTTTATCAGGTGCTTGAGGGAAACATAAGAGGGATTTCAGATTAAAGCGATAAAAGACCGTTTCGTTTATTGAATTTTAATTTGAGTTCAAATTATCATTTTACAGGATTATTTGTGTGGACTGTACGTTTTCGAAAATGATCGAACGTTGTAATGTACAATCTTGATTAGCGCGCTGTCAAAGTAATTCAGAAACTGTTTTTCAGGCATCATTAGTAATAAACGAAGCTGCTGAAAGATAATGAAAGCATAAACTTATTAATTTATTAGTTAAAGTACTTATTAATAATTAACTTATGATTTGCGACTAAATTTTGGGAGTTTGCGACTAACTTTTCTAAACTGGTCGCAAAAATGCGACTTCACATTTTTTTTAATTTCGAGCCCTGGTCTTGTAATCAGCGGCGTTTAGTAACTGAGGCAGAAAAAAAGAGAACATCTGGACGACCTGGTGAAGATTCAGTGTTAGATGAGGGGCGGATTTTGTGTAAATTCCAGTGCCTTGCAACTCTGTTTAATTCCCCTTGTATCAAAGAAGTGAAGCAATACCTGATACAGTCAACATGAAGAGGATTGGCATCACTAAATTGCCCTGAATCTCTCAAGTCCTTAAAAAACTTTATCCACCAGTCAGTTTCAGATTTGCGCAAAAATGACCACCAGGCTTCAATTCTCTGATTTGAAACTGAGCGCCCGTACATGAAACTGTTAGTTCCACTAAAAGCATCACAAGAGTTTCTACGGAGAAAGCGTTGTATACCAGCCACATGTGAATTTTCAGTTCCTCTATCACCTCGCAGGATCATTGGTACTCCTCCAATTTGGTGTACACAAGAAAGGTAATAACTGGCTATCACCCTTGGATCATTGTTTGACGGCCCAACATTTAACCACAATATACGACGGCTATAACCATCAATAGCGCCATGGATCGGAAATCCAAACGGTTTGAGTTTATCATAATAGTCGAGATGCCACATGTAATTTGGACCCTGTACAGAATATAACCTTCGTCGAAAAGCACGTCTTGAGCGCAAATCAACTCCTTCAGGATCTAATCGCTTCTGTATGATTCGCACTGTTTCCCTTTTTACTACGAGGCAATGATCTGTTACGAGTCTCTGGTGCATTTGTCGATAGCCAATAGAGTTTCCACTTCCGGAAATTTCTTTTTCGATAGCATTTACAACCTCTTGCAAAGGACTATAATTCTTTCTTCTGCAAAGTCCTTTAGACTTCAGCACTCTTTTAAGTTGTCGTAAGCTTAGATGAACTCCATGAAAACAACTTAAAAACGCTAATATTTCGCTGTAGCCAAGACCAAGATTAAAATAGGTAGCTATCACTTCATCTCTGTTGATAGATGTCTCTCCCACAACTGGAAGGTAATCTGGTAAAACACAATGACAGTACCATGGAAACAGAAGAAAGATCAAGATGGCCGCGAGAAACATGGCTACTGGCATGAATATTCCATATGTACTCTTCTTCAAATTACCACAGAGCAATTCATTACCAAAATACAATTAAAAAGTCGCGGATCGAGAAGAAGTCACGAAATGAAAAAAGAAGTCGCGGATGGAAAAAGAAGTCGCGAAATGAAAAAGAAGTCGCGAAATGAAAAAGAAGTCGCGAATTGAAAAAAGAAGTCGCGAATTGAAAAAAGAAGTCGCGAATTGAAAAAAGAAGTCGCGAAATGAAAAAGAAGTCGCGAATTGAAAAAAGAAGTCGCGAATTGAAAAAAGAAGTCGCGAATTGAAAAAAGAAGTCGCGAATTGAAAAAAGAAGTCGCGAATTGAAAAAAGAAGTCGCGAATTGAAAAAGAAGTCGCGAATTGAAAAAAGAAGTCGCGAATAGAAAAAAGAAGTCGCGAATAGAAAAAAGAAGTCAATGTCCCTTCCAGGCCACCGTAAATAAGAGAGTGTGAGATGTGAAAAGTTTCGTTTGAAAAGCAGTATGAATGATTCAGTAGAACAATGGAATTACAACAAGAAGCCATCCGAAATCAAATGGAGCAAACGAAAATGTTGGTTGACACGATAAAAGAAATTTTAAAATTTTAAAATTTTAGAAATTTTAAAAGAAATTTTAAAATGAAACGGTGGGTCCGCTTTTGGAAATCCATTAACTGTTGCGCATTACGATTGAAGGATGTAACTAAAACCAGGAACGAGGTACGGAGAATGGGTAACGAAGCTAACCCTAACCCTAAACCCTAATCTTAGAGTTTTGGACTGATTTAGGGTTAGGATTAGCCCCGTTACTTGCTTCTCGTTTCCCGTTTACCGTTTCTCCTTCGTGTTTTTTTAACATCCTCGATTAAAGTTCATGTTTTATAATTGTGTTGTTGTACGGTGAAAATATCAAATGAGCATAAACCGTTTTTCATTTCAGTTTATTCTGTAAAATTACTAAAGTTATGTTGCGTTTGCACAATCCAACAAAGTTAGCTCCAATAAATGTTGCGTTTAGACAATCCAACAAAGTTAG
>JAJLRJ010000004.1:17857227-17887227 GCA_024195265.1 Dendrophyllia cribrosa
GTCTTTGCAAGTTTGCATTTTCAACGACGGCAACCACTTGTCAATTCTCCATCGCAAGAAACAGTGCTAATCTTTGAGAAATCTTCTCAAAAACCTGCCTTGAACGTTCACCACTTCACCCTCAAAGTTTACACATACACCGGAAGTTTACAGAAAAAACATACACGTGAACAAAGTTTACGCAAAAGAAAACATACAGCGGAACATGACTGATACCCACTTTAAGTAAGTCGAAATGTTGTGTCTAGAAGACAACAATACAAAGAGACGTTGGGCTCAGGATATACTATTTCGCTTACATGAACAGCCGACTGCTCTCTCGAAGTGTCCTCTAAACTTCGTAGTTCCTAAGCAACTACGAACTAAAAATGAAAGTGATTAGGAAATCTATCATCATCAGCTTGAATACGGCTGTTTGTGAAATTTTAGCAGTCAAACTGTCAGCGAAGATTTCGAAGTGAATCAAAGAGCTCTGAGAGCCATCTTGTGAAGACGAAACAACGTCCGGTTAATTTTAGTTGCTGTTGATGTTTAGTAATACGTTTCAAGCTTTTGATAATCCTTTAACTTCGAAAAATTATCCATTGTTTCAGCCAAAAAGGCAGAACGGTAAGTCTTTAAACCTAATAGCTCACAACTGCCAGATCTCAACCCAGTTCTGTAGCATGAAGCGTGTGAGAATATTTAGTATACTTAAAGTATACTTCATTTGAAGTTCTCAGTTAAAAAGTACACTTAAAGTATACTTCATTTATACTTCAAGATATGAAGTATAAATAAAGTATATTTCTAAAATGTACTTTATTTGTACTTCAACAATTTAAAAATACCTCGTCACTGGATGTGGTATTTCAGAAATTTCAGGAGGTTTCAGAAACTGATTTTCATAGGTGTGGAGACTAAAATAATGTCAAAACTAAATTTAATTATTCATATTGTACTCCCATAACTGGTTTTCTATTGGGCTTTACCACAGGAAATCGAAAGCTATGCAAAGAAAAAAAAGAAAAAGAAGGCACTTTTTTTTTTGACTGTATTTGCAATATCTGTTTTACTGATTTCAAAACAAAGTACATTTATATAGCAATAAAATGTGCGGATAAACTTTGATTGTGCATTATTTTGGTAGACTTCAGAAGTTGGAAGAAGAGAAAAGCAGAAGGGAGCACAAATTTCGATTAGAACAAACCATGCTGGAAAACCAGAGAAGGAGAGAGGAGTGAGAACATGAAATGCATGTGCTTCAGCTGCTCATGGGTTATCCAATAGAATGTCACACTCAAGACTACACAACCCATCAAAAACAACAGCAACAGCCACCCATCAAAAACAACATGTATGCCTATGAAACCACCACTGATTCCCATTTTCCAAACATTGAAAATTCATTCTTAGGCAGAAGTTTCAGTGGATATGGCTGTACAAGTACTAGCAGCAATGCTTCAAATCATGATCCAAATTCCTATTTGAATTGTAACTTGCAGATGGTGAATAAGTGCTAAGAATGTTAAATTGAGTGACACAGACAAGTTATGTTTCAAATATTACAAAAAGAAACAATGTTCATGATTCAGTTTAAGTTATGTTCCACTTTATTTGGTAAATTCCACTATTTGTAATGTTTTTGTTACAGTTATTTATAATACTCAGTACAAGAGAGATTACTTGATTTAGATGGTCATTTTCAATCAAAACATGTATTGTTATTTTCTTAACTTGATCTATGTTTTTACATTAAGCATGCAAAAACATGAGCACCTATTAAGTAATGATCCGCATAAGAAGGAAAGTGCTGAAACGCAATGCACGATGGAATGTCAACTTTTTTCATTGTTACAACTAGTGATATGATTGGCCTAGACTCGAAAACCGCTAAAAAGTTAAGGTTCAAGGTGCATTTTGTCTAATTATTTTAAGGTTTCAGGTAATTGACCCAATCGCACAACATGCAATTTTTAAAAGATATTGTATTTGGGGAACTTCATCAAATAAGCAAAATTATTAGCTATTGTCTTCTGCTATTCTGATTGGTTAAGCACAAACATTTCCCAAAATTTATTTGACGCATATGGATTTTCTTTATTTTTATACTGAAATATAATTGGGAACCATCAGCCCCTCCTCTATTCTTAAAATCAAAGATATTCTATGTGGGAAAGAGCCAATGCGGCAGAACAATGAAGTTTACGGTAGTTCTTATGTGGAGCATCACTTAAAGTAAATGTATGATCAATCAAGACATTAAATTAAATTTCAAATAAAACAACTTGAACCCTGTACATTCATCTCCATGAAATCACTTTTGTCACAGCTTTCCCAGATCGAAGCTCTAGTTTATTTAGTCTAATTTACTGAAATATCCACCCTCTGAGACCCAGAGGCAGTTAGTGGGGGCGAGCGAAATAAATTGGCAAAGAAAAGTGGGAGGTTGACTATTCTCCCCCTCTCCTACTTTGCTTTGCTGATTTTTTCTCTCGCCCCCACTAACTGCCCCTGGGTCTCCGAGGATGTGAAATATCAAGATGTAATCAGTTGTAATGACTAATAAAAATTACGAGGCATATTTTCAACCTGCAGCAAAGAAATTTAAAAGAAGCCTCAATAGATCAGCACTACCACATGATTGCCATTCATTTGTTTAATCACTCAGTAATATCAAAATTGTATACCATGTTTTCTAGTGAATATGAACCTACACCAAACGTGAGCACTTATTAAAATAGCAAAAACACCAAAGACTAAAGATTTGCTAAAGCACTTCAGTAAAAATACCAACATTGCTGTCCGACCACAGAGAACCCAGGCTCACAACAGGAATCCCCAACGACAAAAATATAAGGATTTGTATGGCATTCTATCTCGTCATCATTCGCATTACGAAGTCACCCGAGAAAGCACCAGCCGCCCGAGTGGTCAGTGCACTTCCCGCCTTTGCTCGAGTCGATCTAAAGACACGAGTTCTGCACTAAAAGGAAGATATTTCACAAAATAACTGTGTACTAGCTCCAATCCAGAATAGCACCACATCAGTAACCTGGTTGGTCTTACTGAGAGCTAGATCTTTGTTGACAAAGCGTCGCTCCACAACAAAATGAACGAAGGATCGAATCTGGTGAACGGCGCAGCGCCAATGGCGCCGACTCTGTCGTTGAAACTGCAATCAGTTCCATGAGCGACCTATTGGCTTCTTCGCTCGCTTCATTGAAAAGTTCAATGACTGACACTATCGGAGAAATGAAGGAAACGATTGACCAACTCGTAACCGAGGAAGGTCCAACAGATGCCGAGGAAGGTCCAACAGATGCCGAGGAAGGTCCAACAGATGCCGAGGAAGGTCCAACAGATGCCCACGAAGCGGAGGTCGGAGTTTTAACACAAACGCCTACAGTGACTGAACGAGCGAAGCAGTCGGACAAAAACCAGCAATCTGTCACTTATACGGAGGCTCTACCAGAACAAAGGCTTTTCTGAAAAAGCAACCAACATTGTCTTACAATCCTGGCGCCAGTCTTCCCAGAAGCAGTACGATGTACACATCAAGAAATGGCTTCTCTTCTGTACTCAAGGGCAGGCTGATCCAGTTCGCCTAAGTATAAGTGTGGCTGTGGAATTTCTGACAACCTTATACGAAGCGAGATGTGCTTTATCTGCCATTTTAGACACGCCTGATTCAGCTCTCCCAACCTTTGGAGAGCATCCTGATGTTAAAAGGTTCATGAAAGGCATTTTCCAGAGCCGGCCCCCTCTTCCTCGTTAATGGGATGTTAATACAGTGCTCCAGTATATTGGTTCTATAGGCGACTCCCAGGACCTCACATTGAAGGATTTGACATTGTCATGCTAGTGGCATTAACCACAGCTCAAAGAGGACAATCACTACATCTTCTAGACACTCGGGGAATGGTTCGAGAGGAGGCTGCCTATACATTCATACTCAGCAGTAACATTAAACAAAGCAAACCTGGCAGCACACCCTCAGAACTAGTCATAAAGTTAAATGCTTATCCTTATGATAGCAAACTTTGTGTTGTTAACACATGTTCAGTTTATCTAGATAGTACTAAGCTGTTGCGTGGTAATGAATCCGGTCTGTTTATAACCCATAAGAAGCCGCATAAGAGAGCCAGTAGGGACACAATTAGACGCTGGATTCAACAAATGATGACTAGGGCAGGTATTGATGTTACAGTTTGCAAGCTTCACAGTGTTAGGTCGGCTTCAGCATCTAAAGCCAAGGCTGATAATGCCTCCCTTATGGATATCATGACAACTGCAGATTGGATCTCGGCAGCCACTTTTGAAAAGTTTTATGACAAAAAGATTGTCTCAGATTCATCTTTTGCAACTAGTGTCCTGAGGAAGGCTGATATTGTTATTAAAGTTGGGTTTCTATAAATTCGTGTGCTATCATTGCTTTAAAATCTCACGTGACTTCGTAGTGCGAATGATGTTGAGGCAGAATCAAAAACTAAACGAGACTTACCGAAGTCGAAGTTTGATTGGGATTCTGCCGAGTCATCAGTAGCACAAGAAGTCACGCCCATGCCCTGTATAGGTATTTTACCCACCTGCACTTTTTGTGCTATTACCTGTCTGATTAGCACACTCAAGGCTTTAAAGACTGACCACTCGGGTGGCTGGTGCTTTCTCGCGTGACTTCTTGTGCTACTGATGACTCGGCAGAATCCCAATCAAACTTCGGTAGGTCTAGTTTAATTTTTGATTTTATCGTGAGTTTAATATCAAAATTATAAATAAACAGCCATTAAAGTGTTCATACCTCATTAAATAATGTCTATCTGTTATTTCTTGGTGGCTTTATGGTTTCTAAATGACATTTTAGCGAGTTTTAGTATTTCTGGTTTGACTTGACTGACTTGACCTAAAAGAAGTCAAGGGAGAACTCGCTATTCCAAGTCACTCAAACGAAAAGCGACAAAAATAACCTTCAATCAATTCCAATCGTTCCAAAACTTTGCTCGAGTAAAGAGCGAGTCCGTTCCTTTCTATGCATCTCACATTTAGCTCCAAAACCGCAGTCATCGCCTCATAAAGACGATAAATACAACCAGAATATTCAATGCTCTCCAGTCCTTGGATGGTCGGACATAAAAGTGTTACGGGCGGGTTACGGGTGCCCGTTGGCTTGGCTTAGCAGCCAGGTCGTTTGGTTCAAAACCCTCGGGGAGGGACACAAGCAAAACAACCGTTACAAAACTGGGTTCGCACGAGTACCCAGGGTACGGTGGTTCGAAAAGTTGGCGGGACTACTTCATCTTTCTTGTTTCAACTTCAAATTCCTTCTATAAAGCCGAGAATAGCCGCGGTTACACAAAGCATTTTTACCTACAGTATAGGTAAATTAATTTACGTACCTAGGTTTTACGGCGACGGTAATGTGAACATGAAAAAAACAAACAATAGGTTTAATTAGCAAAACAACGACTATGCACGTGCATTTTTTTAAATACATTTTGGTACATTTCTTTGCCGTTCTCTGCAAAACAACAACGTCAAATTATCAAATTTGAGGTTTCCTTTCTCTTTTTGAGAATGAAATCCTTTCTTTCGAATTAAATAACTTTTAAAGAACCTCGCAATTGTTCCAAATTGTAGGACTTTCAGTAATTTGTCTAATGTTTGGGAGCCGTAAATTGGAAAGAAAAGGAGTTCAAGTTCAGACAGAGAAAGGAAACCTCGAATTTGATCATTTGACGTTGTTTTGGAGCGATTGGAATCGATTGAAGGCAATTTTTGTCGCTTTTCGTTGGAGTGACTTGGAATGGCAAGTTCTCCTTTATGCACCTATCATCGGCCTTCCCCTGGGGGGGGACCCCGGGCAAATACAATTTTGTATGGGGACTTATATGGGGATTTGCACAATCATTTTACCCACGAGGAGGGGAAAATCAGGGAGCTTTTGTTTAATAATGCCTTACACCATGGGGAAAACAGGGGAGTTTGTAAAAAAAATTAAGTCATTTTCCAGTTGTCTCAAATGAAGTGACCACGGTGCGAAAAGTTCGCGGGCTCATCTTTCTCGTGTTCCTTTCAAGATGGCGGAAGCAATAATCTCAGGTATTGTTATGCAAATCCATCTGCATCTTGTCAATCCTTTCATCATCTGGCAGTCTGCTATCATATATTTCATTAACAATGGACTTTTTTTTCTCCCTTTGCAAAACAATAAATTAAGAAACAGAAAAAGATTATGTGAAACAATGAGGACAAATGTTGCAAATTTCCGAACACTGTATATTAAACTTATTAAAAGTACAAAGTGTCTATTGTTAATTTATGAAAGCATTGTTTTAACTTCCGGGGGATATTTTTTGAGTGTATTTTATTCAGGAGTAAACGGAATTTATGGCTTTGTTTCCGTTTGATCTACAATGTAATTTATAGCAAATCTTTGTATTCCTGACCAGAATATAAAACAGTGTACATGTGAATTCAGTACTTAAAATGTTAAAAAAACATAAACCCATTTTGTATTGTACCTATAAAGGCCTAAATTTGATAAACCAAATTTCTATTTTGTTTTTGGATTTACATACTAACAAGATGCTGTGGGAGCGTATACTTGGGCGTCGTTGTATTAGGCATATTGGAGAATAATTGTCTTGGGAATCTGCATGCACGTTATTTCACGGTTTGATGATTGGGAGTATTCGGATAGTGTGAGTAGTCTAACAAAGAAGCGCGTTTACTGTCTAAAACAAGAAGACACAGTACACTTAGCGTGTGAGATCGCACGCAAATTATTAAAGTAGCGTGTCCACTGTGTCAAAAGACGAGTACATACTGAAAAATACAAATCGATGCCTACTTTGTACTTACCGTTGAAAAAAGGCCGTATGTCAGAGTTTCCCGATGGTTGTTATTGGTTTTAGCTAAATCTTGTAACTAGCTGGTCTGTGTTTCCGACACTTTTGAAGTGAATGCAAATGTAGCCGCAAAGTGGCCTTTCGAAGCCATGATGTAATTGCCTGGTCCGGACCCGAGGTCAAAACAACTTTTCCAATTGAAAGTTTTGCTGGAAGTATTCCCGCCGTTATTATAATAAAGTTTGAATGAAACTTATAAAATTAATCAAAGTTAACGACAGAAGTGATAATTTAGGAGGAGAGAAACAAATTTAGCCCTTTGAAATATATTTTTTCAGTTGAGGTAAAAATGTTGCAATTTGCATAATGTGAAAGTAATTTGAAACCTTTCCAGTAACGCATAACGCAGCTGTTTCGTAAAACATCTCGCAATCAGACACACGAAAATATATCCAGTTTTTATTCCTCTGTATCCGAAACACAGAAAAGAAAATATAATGAAAAAGTGATCGCTTTAAGGTTATTTTCGCCCGAGAAACATTAACTAGCGGAAGCAAAACTCGCAAGAAACGTCTCGCATGACACCGCGTGCATTGTTTACATCTTCTCTCGGCGGTGAATTTTTCCACCCAAAGTTTCAGTTGTCTGTTCTGTTCTTTCAACTTCACGAAATAAAAATTAATGAAAGGCAAACAACCGAAAGAAGTGAAATTAATTGGGATTCCTACCACGCTTATATTTCTTCCTTCGCTGTCCACTGTTCACTTCTTATTAAATAAGCGCTATGTATGTATTCGTCTAAATTATCTTCTTCATGTTCGTTTTAACATGTTTTAGCGGGTTTCCGTCATGAAGGTATCGTAGAATTAATCGCGAGTGTCAAATACTTTCGCAGTGTCTTCTTGAGTAATTGAATATGAAACTGTTAGGCCTGGGGCAAACGTCGAACTTCACATGTGCCGAATCTAATGCAAATGAGCAAAATCCATTGTTCTTACTCATTTGAATTAGATTCGGCACATGTTAAGTTCGACGTTTGCCCTAGGCCTTAGATGCAACAGAGAAAACACAACTCGCACTTTGTGACGTTCGCCTCGCATCAACAAACAACAGGTGTACTCCACCGCGGTCAAACGAGAGAAATTTGCAAAAGTTTACCAAAGTACTTCAAAGTTAAGGTTGTCATTTTCACTGTTTATTAAAAGTTTCATATATCGACAATACACTGTCAACTCACTAAACGTTTTGAAAGTTTACTAAAAAAAGTTCTAAGCGTTTGAAAACTACGAACCGCAGTATGGTGGCCCAGTATTCTCATAAGAAAATTAGATTAAATATTTCAAGACATGGAAAAATACTGGCTGATTTCAATAAAAAATACATATAAATTTAAAAAAAATAATAAAAATCAAATAAAAAAAATCAAACTAAAAAAAACATCATAATTTTATGCGAAAATAAAATAGGAAAAAAAAAATAAAATAATAATAACTTGATAAGAAAACGACATGGAAAATCTGAATGGAAAAATATCAATACTAAAATCAAATTCAAAAGCGTTTTGATTCTTACATGTTAATAAATTGGCCCAGTGTTCTCATAGTAATTAAGAAGTAAAATGATTTTCATATGTTGCGACGTGGCCCAATGTTCTCATAGTTCTGCATACCTCGTGAGTCGTGACAGTCAATGATGCCCTATATGAGTTGACAATTCACAGTTATATAGTGTAAGATCGGCTGAGCCCTTCCTCATTGCAGAGGGACAAAGAGCCACCAGAAATGGCTTTTTACGTTGCAAATTACAACTCAAAACAATTTTCTCATAGCCCGAGATACATGCTG
This sequence comes from Dendrophyllia cribrosa, assembly GCA_024195265.1. NCBI lineage: Eukaryota > Metazoa > Cnidaria > Anthozoa > Scleractinia > Dendrophylliidae > Dendrophyllia > Dendrophyllia cribrosa. The sequence continues at coordinate 17,865,899 of JAJLRJ010000004.1, forward strand.
ACGGCGGTAATCCACGTTGTATCGAGGCAGGGGACTGGGCCTAAAGCTTGAGAGGTCGCTCAGCCGTGGATTTCCCGCGCTGCGTTCGAACAAGAAAAGGTGCTCATAGCTCATTTTGTGTTTACATAATAAGCTTATTATAAGCTTAATAAGCTTAAGCATTTGCCCAGTATTTTAATTTTTTTTTAACATGCCAACATGCACTGTCTACTAGCTTGAATGGTCTTGAAATTTTTTGTATAGTAGGCCATGTTATCTGACAGATTGTTTAATAATTGTTATACAGTCCTTGTGAATACATGTTGCACTTCTCATAGTTTTCTGGTTTTCACTAAAGTAAAAAACATACACTACAGAAACATTTTCAAGACTTTTCTTATTGACGCACCAACCACAGAATCATTGGGTCAGTCTCCCACCTTTTATTGGCAATCTGGTTGACTCGAGTACACACCCTGCCCCTCTTTCCTTAAATGCCTTGAGGTGTTTGTATGTCCTGTCTGCAATTTTAAGTGTCCTGAAAACCTGTTTTTGTTAAATCCTTAGTTTTTTTTTCATTTTCTGCTTCATTGTTTACAAGCTATCCCTTTTTCATTTGTTTTCTAGGTGTACTTGGTACGGTTTGCTGTACACCAAGAAAGTGACCTTGCTAGCATCTCTTGCCACTCTTCCCTTAATTGCAGCTCTTATTTAGCGAAATCTACCGAAAGCAACAAAACAACCAAGGCCCACCCCCCTGCAATTGCAGAAACAAAGTTTCCAACATCTGTTTCAATTTCTGAGATCCTGCAGGCCGGGAAGTTGGTTAAGCCAAAGCCCAAAAAGAAAGCTGCCCTCTTGCTGGAAAAATTTGATGTAAAAACAGGCGAGTGGCATGAAGAAGGAACCCTGCAATTATTTGTTGATGCAGAAAAGTTTTCATCTGGTGGCTTTAGGGATGCATTTTAAGCAACAAGTTGCAACCTTGAGGAAAAGCAGAAATGGGTTATAAAAAAGTACAATGCTAAAGCCAAAGATGCTATCAAAAACACCCTCAAAACAACAGACGAAGATCACACCCGCAAACAAGTGCAAATGCACTCGGCTGCAAGGCAGCTGACAAAACAATTCAGCTTAAAAGTCCCAAGTCAATTTGGCCAGTGTTTCCACTACAACCGTGTATTCTATACAAAGTTTGAAGATGAGCCAGCAACAGTTGAGGAGTTTGTCACTGGAGATTTTTTGAAATATATCAACAACAATGGAGACTGTTGTTCTCCTCCAGGGGAATGTACAACTGAGTACAAAGACATGTTCTTGAAAGCCGAATGTTTGGTGCACTATTCATATGAGTATTCAAAACACAAGCTTATGCTGCTAGACATACAGGGATCAAAATACCAGCTATATGATCCAGAAATTGCAACAACTAACTTGGTTTGTGCTAATTCATCCGAATTTTTCTTCTGTTGTGGCAATTTGTCTACCGTTACCATTGGTGAATTTGTAAAAAATCACAGTTGCAGTAAATACTGTGAAATGTTGGAATTGCCACCAGTGCCTCGTGACAAATTTGATTAAAGAACAATTTCTTGACAAAAAATTAACATGGACAATGGTCAATAGCGTTACTGAGCATGTAACGATATATGTACTTATGTATTTTAAAATGAGAAACTTGCACATTCTAAATATCCATTGAAGGTTTATGTTCAACAATAACAATATTCCGTGCCACAGTAAACATACAGTGAAAAAAATGTTGGTTATTTTAGGACAGTCATAGTTTATTATTGATTGCAGGAAAATTTCTTTCTTGTTCAAATTTATCAGACTTTTTAAAAGTTGCAATGCATAGTAATTCCTGCAAGAGTTAATTAGCATGATATTTACTTATGTATTTTAAATTATTTTTTTTATGCAGCAAGTGCTGTCTGTGCACTAGTGATAAGCAGAGAGCAAAGAGAAATATTCAGTTTTTAATTACAATGTTCAAAGAGATGTGCTCACCATGATTGGACAGATCAATTTCATTATAACAACCGGCATAATGCACTTCACACAGGTGCTCAAAAACCATACACTGTAATAACATTGGGGACTGCAACCAGTAAAATTTATTACCAAACATGAACAAACACTTTTTTTTTTATTATTTTTTTTTTTACAATACGTACACTCTTCACTACAAAGCCTACACTATTACAATATGATACATTTTACAATACAATTCTTACAATACAATCCTTACACTAGCTATTTACAGTACAATACTTTACCTTACTTACAATATCGTACTTACGCTACTTTCAAACTAAAGCTACAGTTTTATTACTAAAATTACTTACTATACAATACAATACAATAGAAAGACTAATTACGATAAATAAAAAAACTGATTACAATAAATACTCTACTTACAATGCAATAAACACAAACACTTGACATCAATGCATTTTACTTATTGACCAGAATAGTCAAGGTTGAGGCATTACTGCAGTGAGCTGAGCTAAAGGCTGAGTACTATAATTACCACTTGTTGAGTTAGAGTTTGCTACAGATGTGAGATTGAGACTAATACAATTCTCATGTAATTACACATTAATATAATGGAATTTAATGTTTTGAAATAAAATAATTTAAACTTTGGACATGTGAGTCTGTCACCAAAATGTGTGGCTATAGTTTAAAAAAGAATGAAGAGGTGTCTTCTATAGGTTTCTGTAAACACTAATATCGCCTCAGTGTAAAATAGACTTGCTATCACTCAAGACAATTAATGAGCATGATAATGCGCCTTCAGAAAGAGATAGGTGTCAGCGGCATTCCTGGGTTTGACTTTGTCCACTTCGGGAATGATTCTCTCACATTCCTCTCTTACATCTTGAGGTAAATAGTCATTTCCTTCTTGGAAAACACCTGATAGCTCAGCAACTTCATCAAGGGACTCTTCAGATACTGGCCAGCCTGAGAATGAAAGATAGTTCTTGTTCAAGTTTATGTGGCTAGGACATGATCATGAGTTGTATGAGAAAAGGAAATTTGGATAGTAATACAGGGTAGGAGGCTACAAAACCAAATCTAATAATTATTAGATTTGGGTCAACGGACAATATTACTACAAAAAAGGTCAAAACTGTCAAGCCTGTACTTGAATTAAAAACCTGCAGTTTGCTGTAACAAAAGGCAGAGGGTCGATTGGTGGGGGGGGGGGGGGGGGGGGGGGGGTAGGGGTAAGAGGACTGTCCTTCCACATCTTCTTATATTGACAGAACGTACCAACTAAAGTTTATTGAACTAATAAAATCTAAACTTACATACCACAATCTTCAGTTCCATACTTTTCAGGAAATTGATAAACATGATTGGGTAACCCCTTAGGAAGCTGTGCATCTTTTTGCTTCCTAATTCTATGAGAGTTCCACACAGTTTCCTTGAAAATGTCTATTTCTTTCTGAATGACAGGTATGAACACAAAGGCCAGAAGATTTCTAGAAATTCAAAACAAACAATTTATTTATGCCTGCTGATTTTAAAGTTTTGCAATTTCATTGGAACAGGTCCTAATTAGTTATAAAAAAAGGTCAGACTATTGCAATGAATAGGCCTTTAACATCAATTGGTCGCATGACCTACATTCCTAAACCAAATCCTAGTAATTTCAATCTGCCATGAAATCTCTATTGTGTGATTCATTATCCAAGATAATAATCCATGAGAGATTTTATGGCAGATTGAAATTACAAGGATTTATATGGAAGAACCGCTAAAGCTTGAATGTATGGCAAGAGGTTGTTCTCCACCTTTTTCACTTTAAAATTTGCATACTAGCTTTTTGTTGTTTCAGATGAAATGTTTGCTTCAAATTACTGTTTTTTTTTGTTTAAGGAATGTAGGGAAGACCAATTTTAACTTAAATTGCAAAAGGTCTATCAATAATAACATCATCAAGCAAGATACAGTTGAGATCTCAAACACAACATATTTAGAATATATATGTCGTTACCTGTCAGTTTGATCATTTGGATCATAATGCCCTTGCTCTAAAAGAATTCTCAACTGTCTCTTGAAATACTTCTCCAGGCGGCTGTGCAGTTCATGCCACCATCGCTCAATCTAAACATATTTCAAGAGAAAGACGTATAAAAGGCTAAATTCTATGCACAAGGAAAGATGGAAACAGTAGTATAGGGGGTTGGTGATTCGGGACCACCCAAAATAAGCCCCCAAAGGCCCGAATTACCGCCCCACGGATTCATTGCATTCATCCGTGGGGCGGTAATTCGGGCCTTTGGGGGCTTATTTTGGGTGGTCCCGAATGCACCAACTCCCTATACTACTCTAGTCTGTTTATATATGCTGCTCCGGTACGAGACCACCCCACCACAGGGGGTATTACCAATTGGAGAAAGCTCATACCACTGTGTACAGCAACATGGCAAATGTTGACATTGATGGGCCTCTTTTCGGTGATTCACATTGGGATTATTTGCCAGACATGATTCAAGACCACATCCTTGACTTGTCTGCAAAAAACCTTCATCGCGACAGGATGAAAGCTGTTTTCCGCTCAATGAAAAACCATTTTTATTGGCGGGAGTTCGGTCACCTTGGCCACTGTCCCTCACAAAGATGCAGAGTATGCCTTGACTACTTCTCGCCGGAAATAGTTATGGGCAGACACCAGGCAGTTTGCCTAGGCCCTCTTGATGTTTTCAAACGTACGCTTAAGATGGCGTTCGACAGTGACCCCACCCCCTGGTGTCAAGATGGGGCGCATTGTGCGCACCATGGACATCGCGGCTACCATCGCAGACACCGAGGACACGTTATACGGCGTCAACGCGTTCGACATGGGCTTCGCCGCGGGCGTTATTTTGTCTCAACTATAAGCGCCTGCATTTTTCACATGGTGCATATATACACACAACCCAGGGGGTATTACCAATTGGAGAAATCACACCCCCTGTATATACCCACCCACATGGCAATGGCACAGCAGATCGATATGAACATGGCGGCTCAAGGTCTTGACTTTAACCCAAGGAACCAAGACTACTTTGGTGATTGGTTGCATGGCTACAAGATGAACGTCCCTGATGACTACCAAATGAAGGACCTTAATGCTTTTTTCATAGCCAATAGAGCGGCTATTCTCCAGAAAATAGCACGCGAAGTCACAGAGCTTGGTGGAGTGAAGGTCACTTTGTCATTCGATGTTCACTTTTCAATGGAAGGCGATGACAATCGAGAAATTGATCACTTCTTTTGGAACGTTAATCCACTGATTGTAACACATCTCTATCAGCTGCGAGAGGAGGGCACCCTGGAAGGCATTGTCAATGGTTTTAAGGAAGAGATTGCCAGATGGCAGCAGATGGGTTCTGGCTGGGTGATTAATAAAATCAAAACTGTTTACCTTGAGTTCGGGATGTATCAACCACTACGAGGTGGCACATTTATCCCAACCCCATCAAAACTCAGGCCAAAGCATGCTATCATCAATGTGAAGAACAATGACAACCGGTGTCTCCGCTGGGCACTGCGATCGGCATTGTTCCCTGTAAATGTTCACTCAGACCGGCCAAGTAGTTATCCCGCTGATGATGGTCTAAACTTCACTGGAATCGATTTTCCAACACCATTGAGCCAGATATCCAAGGTTGAGCGCCAAAACAACCTTCCAATCAACATTTATGGATACCAGAACAACAAGGTGGTTGTTATCAGAGTCAGTGAGCTAGAGAACCCCAATCTGCGAAGGATCAATCTGATGATGCTAACAGGCATGCACACCTCACATTACTGCTACATCAAGAGCATGAGCAGGCTCCTACACAGTGAGTATAATGTAGGGCGTCGTATGCATCACTGTGACAGGTGCCTCCAAGCCTTTTCTTCAGAACAGGTTCTAACTGACCATCTCTTCTACTGCAGGGGAGTCAAAGGCAGGCCGGTACGAGCTGAAATGCCAAAAGAAGGCGAAAACTTCCTTCACTTCCAGAACTTCCAGAACCAGATGAAGAAGCCTTGGGTTATTTATGCTGACTTCGAAAGCATAGTCGAAAAAGTCCACGGTTGCACACCAGACCCATCACAGAGCAGTACCACTGAAACATCCGTACATAAACCCTGCGGGTTCTGCATGTTAGCTGCTCGCTCTGATGGAGAGACAAAGGGACCTTATCTATACAGAGGAGAGGACGCTGTGCCAGTCTTTCTTAACAGCCTTCAGCAGCTGGAAGGAGAGATCAGAGACGAGCTGCAACGCAAGGAACCACTCTCCATGACAAGAGCAGACTGGGCAGATTTCAACCGTGCAACAGATTGCCACATCTGTGACAAGTCTCTCGTCAAGGAGAACCACAGAGATGCCATTGTGGCCTATGACCCAGACACCGGAGAATACTTGGGCTTCGTTCATCGGCACACCAACAAATGCTACCAAAAGACATTCAAAACTTACATCCAGGGCGAGGATGGTGAATTGGAAGCGTTTCCATTTATCGGACTAAGAAACCAAAGGCAGGTCCCCCCTGAGAATTCATTAGAGCAGGCCGATTGTCTGTTCTGTGGAGAGCCTCTAATCCAAGGCTCTGTTCGAGACGCAGTCAAAGATCATTGCCACATCACAGGCAAAGTATCGGGGTGCGGCTCACAGTGATTGCAACATAAACTATTTTCGCACCAACCCGAAAACGGAAATAATCCCGGTAATCTTTCACAACTCGAAGGGTTATGATGCACACCACATCATGAGTGGTATTGCAGACGTGCATTCTGATTTGAAATGCATCCCAAACAACATGGAGAAATACATCTCTTTCTCTCTTGGTAAGCTGAGGTTCATTGACAGCTTGCAGTTCATGCAGTCAAGCCTAAGCGTCCTGGTTGAAGCAAACAAGCCAGAGTCCTTCACAATCACGGCAAGCCACGAGAAGAACCAAGCCAAACGCAGCCTTCTCCTGCAAAAAGGGATTTACCCATACGAATACATGGACTCTTGGACTCGATTCGATGAGTCCTCTCTCCCGCCGAAGGATGCCTTCTACAGCGAGCTCAAGAAGGAAGGCATCTCAGATAAAGAATACACCCACGCGCAAAAAGTGTGGGAGGTATTTGGATGCAAGACGCTTGGAGAGTATCACGATCTCTACCTCGTGACTGATGTGCTTCTTCTGGCCGATGTTTTCGAGAACTTCCGAAAAACATGTCTGAACCACTACAAGCTTGACCCGGCACACTACTATACAAGACCGGGCCTTTCCCGGGACGCCCTTCTCAAGTATACGGGCGTCAACCTGGAGCTGCTCACAGACGTCAACATGCACCTCTTTGTTGAAAGAGGCTTGCGAGGCGGTATATCCATGGAGAGCAGGCGCCACTGCAAGGCCAACAATAAATATCTTCGCGACTTCGACCCAAAGGAAGAGCCAAGCTACATCATGTACTATGACGCAAACAATCTCTACGGCTGGGCCATGAGTCAGCCTCTCCCAGTTGGCAAGTTCGCATGGTGCCCTGTCTTTCCAACAGTTCACCAGATCAGGAAGTGGAGGCCAAACAGAAAGATCGGTTACATCCTCGAGGTTGATCTTGAGTACCCAGAGGAGCTGCACGACGAGCACAACGCTTATCCTCTAGCCCCAGAAAAGCAGGTCGTCCCAAAGGAATGGATGTCACCCTATCAAAGGGCCTTGGTAGAGGGGCAGCCAGAAGACAAGACGCAGAAGCTGCTCCTTACCCTACGCGATAAATCCCGGTACGTGTTGCATTACAGGGCCCTCCAGCAGTACCTGGATCTTGGAATGAAGTCAGGGGCGGATCTAGGGGGAGGGTGCAGGGGGTGCGCACCCCCCCCCCCCCCCCCCCCTGAGATGACCTAGTCTGCGTTGTTCGCTTTTAAAATTTGTTTACGTCACCCTTCAGTTACGTCATTCCTTAGAGGTGCACCCCCTCCTAAGAAAAATCCTGGATCCGCCCCTGGAAGTTGAGGAAAATCCACAAAATCCTCAAGTTCGAGCAGAGGGCGTGGATGGAGCCATACATCTCCCTGAACACCGAGCTCAGGAAGAAGGCCACTTCCGACTTCGAGAAGAACTTCTTCAAGTTCATGAACAACTCCGTCTTCGGTAAGACAATGGAGAACCTCAGAAATCGAATCGACATGAAGCTTGTCCGACCGCACGAGCAAGACAAGATGAGAAAGCTTATCGCAAGCCCACTGTTTACTAGAGCAGCGGTCTTTGGAAGCAAACTGGCGGGAATCCAGATGCAGAGGGAGAAAATCCTCTTCAACCGATCAGTCTACACAGGCATGTGCATCCTTGATCTCTCTAAAACACTGATGTACGACTTCTATTACAACCATCTCAAGCTGAAGTACGGTCCGCGAGTAGACCTACTATACACAGACACCGACTCCCTACTCCTCGAGATCAAGACGGATGATGTCTATAAAGACATGGAGAACCTTCGGGACGAACTCTACGACACAAGTGACTATCCCAAGGACCATCCACTCCACAGCCAGCTTAACAAGAAGGTCATCGGCAAGATGAAGGACGAGTGCGCGGGTAGGCTGATCTCGGAGGCTGTGTGTCTTCGCTCGAAGATGTACTCCATCCTTGTGGATAACGCTAAAAACATCAAGAAAGCAAAGGGCACCACCAAGGTTGTCACAAAGAAAGAGATCACCCACCAGAACTACAAGGACGCCCTCTTCGACCGGCGAACCTTCAAGCACGGGATGGACAGGATCCGAAGCAAAGGCCACCAGATCTTCGGTGAGCATATAACCAAGACAGCACTTTCCCCCTTTGACTCCAAGCGCTGGATCAAGGATGATGGGGTCCACACGCTGGCATATGGACACAAAGACACGCGCTAGAGACCAGATGGTGGTAACTGAGTGCCAGACGGCACAACCATCAACTCCTCACGAACAAACCCTCTCTTGGGCCCATCGTAAAGGTAATACACCACTGGCTCATTCGGCTTGGTGACAACTCTCTCAACGTTATAGACCTTTAATGACCAGATTGGATCAGTAGCACGCCTCCCACCGCCTTCCAGCTCGCCAGGCTGATACAAATATCTCACACTCACCCGAGGAGGGAGCTTCTTCTCATAAACCCCCACAGGTCTAGCATATGGTGTCGCAGGCTTGGAAGATATTGCTTTCTCTTTGATTGCATCCTGTGGCTTCTTGCCAGTCAGCCGGGTCACTTCATTGTTCAAGGCCGAGACAACATCTGGTAATCTTTTAACCCAAGCAGTCGAACGGCCAGAGGACATATTCATTTCCACAGCATACTGATAGCCAAACAGTCTTTCAGCCAGGGTGCGATTGAATCTCTCCACAATTGCTTGGTCTCTGTGGATATCAACCCGCCCGCGACGAATGGTCGTTTTGTTATCCTCCATAGCTTTAGTCACAGCACCCATAAACTCTTTCCCAGGATCGACTTGTAATAATTGGGGCCATTTCAAAGGCCCGCGTCTATATATCCGTGCAAACGCTTTAGCCACCTCTTGAGCCTCTTTCGAAGTCAAGGCTTCTGCAACTTTGTATCGGCTAGCCACATCAACAAGGGTTAATGCGTATTTGTAAACCTTCCTCCCATGAGGAAGTTTGTCGTGGGGTAGGAAGAGAAGATCCGCTTGATGCACTGCATTGGGTGAGGAGACATCAAACTTAGGCCGAGGGATGTAGCGTGGCGCCGGGAGATATATTTGCCAAAGAGCTTGTTTGACCAACCATTTCTTTGCCACATCATCAGAGACCTTGGCTGCTGCAGCTAACTTTTTGACAGCAGCAAGACCTTTCCAGTAGCCTTTCGGGCTGTAGTAGATCTTAGAGAGTTTGACCTCCATTGTGTGAATATATAGAGTTTATGAATCGGTGAAATATGCCCATGTCTTATGTGGTCGGAGATGTGATCGGTCCATGGCTATACTGTGCAAGAAAAAGACGCACCTCTTCAATATCTCTGTTAGCAATTTCTTTGTCCTCATTAATTTGCTTTACAAGGTCGGGATCAATGTTTCTAGCTAGTTCACCCGCTTTCTGACATGCTCGTTTTATTTCCTCAGTTTCTTGAGTCGTGAGGAATGTTATGAGTGTGCGGCCTAATTCATGATATTTTTCCGGCACGGATGCGGGGATTTCTTCAACAAGTTTCTGAAATATTTGCGCTAGTTCCTCAGTTTGTTTATCCAAGGGGCATGCTGGTAAAAGGCGCAACTGTTGCATAAATGCGTCACGCTCTTCTTTAGAAAAGGGTGTAGCCATGGTATATATATATGGGTTTAAAATTTTTTAAAAAAATTAAAGAAAGCGATAGGCCACATACCCACCCGCAAGCAGGGTGCCTCCAATGAACGCAAGTTCACCAGTCTGCTGTTGTGGGCTGGGCTTGTAGAAGTCCGAGAACTGAGGTTCTTTGTAGTCTTTGATTTGTTTATCTGGTTGTGTTTGGTGCATCTGGTTATACAAGACCAGGGCTTGGTCGGTGGTTTGGAAGTTTTTGCTAGCTTGGTGTTTAATCCGATCGTTGGTTGCAATCCAGTCGAGGAGCTTGGTGCGGTCCTTCTGGTATTTGGCGTAAGCCGCTTGGTATTGTTCCAGGGCTTTGTCGTGACGGATTTTCTCATCCATTGCTGCCTTTCCGCTATCACCAGACAGATATTTCGCGAGATAGTTGCCGCCCGTGAAAACGGCCGCATTGAGAACAGCGCAAAGGGCCATTATTGCAATCGAAGGCCATTGTGGTCGTGTGTATACATATGGTTTTTACATGTTGTCTGGGAGGATTTTCTGATCCTCGAGATATTTCTTCAACGCGATGCCGCCAGCCATGACGGTTGTGAACTTGACGTAATTCATTAAGCTTGCACTGGGGTCGGCAGTGAAGTTTTCTTTGATGGTCTTTTTCCCAATCCAACCAATACCAGCGACAAGGCCAGTGATTGTTGCGGCGTCTAGGATAGCCTTCACAAGCTTGTTGTCAGCCATGGTTTGTGTGCAGTATACATATGATTTTTTTATTTTTCTGACTCAGACTCGGGCTCGCGTTCGGCCTCGACCTTGGCCTCGGTCTCGGGCTCGGGTACGAACACTAGCCTCAGGTTCGGTCTAGGTATTAGATTATTCACTAAGTTCGTTGCCAATCTGTTAATTGATTCAAAGGCGGCCATGTTTAATTCAGCCAATAAAATAACCACACCTCCGATTGCAGCAGCCTCAATCGCAGCCAAGAAAAGATTCATGGTCAGTATATATATGATTTTTATTTTTTTATTCCATTTTTTTAATTCCTTGTCTTACCGGAATTCGAGATGGGGGCTTTGCAGCGGGTGTGGCTGCTGGTGTGTTTGCTGGTGTTGCTGGTGTGTTTGCTGGTGTGTTTGATTTGCGTCCAAACCTTTGCATTATGGCTTCGCGTTGGTAATAAACACCAGCAGCAGAGACAACCAACCCTACAAAGCCCAGAATAAAAAAGATTGAGTTGCTGTTGCTGTCACTTGTTGTGTCACTTGTTGTGTCACTTGTTGTGTCACTTGTTGTGTCACTTGTTGTGTCAATTGTTGTATCACTTGTTGTGTCACTTGTTGTGCCACTTGTTGTGCCACTTGTTACAGAATTGTTTTCACTTGTTGAGGGTGCAGGCTTTTGTTCTTCGGCCTTTTTCTTTGCTTCACGGGCCAGGCGGTTGCGTTCTGCTAGCCTTTTGCCAGAAGCAACGCGGCCGGGGTTCTTTTCTGTTGCGGGCTTTGTTTTCGGGGTCTCAGAGGTAACACGTGCAGGTGTTGGAATTGGAGTTTGAGTTTCTTCAGGGATCGTCTCGAGTGGTGTGGCCATCGTGGGTATATATATGATTTTTTAATTTATCTTGTGTTAAGTGTGCTGCCAGGTTCCAGCCAGGTTCCAGCCAGGTTCCTGTGAGGTTCCCCCAGGTCCCAGCCCAACTTCATCAAAGCCCTCAAGTGGATAACCTTCACTGTCTCTGGTTGGATGTGTGGGTTGATCTTCCAATTCTATCAAATAAGCCTTGTCAGGATCTCGTTCAAACTTGATGCGGTTTGTTGTGATGAGAGCAGCATTGGCAAGCGCCAGCCATCGCCCGCATCGCAGGGCAAGACCCCCAGCAAGCTTTGCCAGCTCCTGGTTGATGATGTAGTTGTTCTTGAGTTCTTGCTGCAACTCCTTAACATCATCAATCGGGACCACCATACCAACGCCTTTGGTCACGAGCGTGATGGTGGAATCAATTAGGGATTCGGTCGTCTTGTTGCCGACGTAGGCCTCGTACCTTTTGCAGTACTTCTCAACGTCCTTATCTGACAACCGATTGACATGATCGTGTGTGAGCTGCACGCCGATAGCTTCTTTGGCCTTGCCAGTAGAAACAAGGATTGCCAGCGTCTCGCGTTTGGCAGGAATGCCATTGTCACCAACTATCCCTGTGGGAGGTGTGGTATCAGGGGTGGCCTCCAGCATTTGCATTACTTCGTCAAAAATGGCCTGGTCTTCAGCTGCTTGTGCCATCAGCAAGGGGTATACAAATGTGTTTTTTATTTTTCGATAATTCTCTTGATGTCGGGCAAAAGAGTTTCAAGCTCACGTATAAGCCCCGCTATGGTGTCTGGCATAGAATTCAACCGCAATGGATATCTGTTGAGAAGCATGAGGCGCAGATCTTCCTCACCAGCGGCTTTGATAATTTTGTTTTGCGCATCAAGTGTGTGTTTGTGTAATTCATCCAAAAGCTGTGAAAGCACAGTGAGCTTGTGTAGGTTGGTTGGCGCATTCATGGTATATATTTGGGTTTTACATCCTGTACTCAATTCCATACGGGTATCTAAAGGAGAAAACAAGGTGGGAGAACTTGCGGGATTTGAGCCTTACAATAAGCTCTTTGTACTCTTCATGGGAGAGCTCGCCGGCATAGTCTTCGAATATGGCCTTGGTGGTCTTGCTGGAGGGTGTGTAAAAGAGCACGATCGCTGCAATGTTATCACGATATGGCTTAGCTATGCTGGTGATCTGCTGGGTCAAGACCCACACGGATATGCCGTCATGCCTTGCGCTGAACCCTAGATTGACCAGCTGGCTCGTGCGGCCTTTGACATCTTTGGAGGCGGCGCAGTCATCGAGAATGAATAAAGTGTTGGTGCATGTGAAAAAGAAGCTCGCCAGCTTCAACCAGGCTTCGATCTCATGCTGTTGGCAGACAATCACAAAGATGCGCGGATCGCGGTTCACGAAGCCATCGTAGGTCTTGTTCTTGACAAATGTGGGGCAGAATAAAACGATGTAATCAAAACAACCCCTAAAGGGGCCTCGCAGTTGGGAGAGAAGATACTGTGTCTTGCCAGAGTTAGTGGGGCCCACGATTAGTGCGTTGAATGGCAGCTTTCTTGGATCCATAACCAACCGCTATATTAGTTGGTTTGCAAACTGGTGGGGAGGGGGCCTTTGCCAGAAGTCTTTGTATTTCATTGTATGATAATGGTCTGGTGGATGGCAGTGGAGCCGGCTTGGCATAGAAGTTGACCTTGTTTGTGGTTTGTTGTTTTGTAGCCAAGGGCTTGTGGGTATATAATATGTTCGTGTGTTGTGCGTATGTGTGTGCGTTGCGTTTACCTAGTACTCTACAGAATGCAGCTGCTTGTTCATGATGTTCATCTGTGAGTCTGAGACGGTGAAGATGTGGCAGTTTGCGTTTCCCGAGCCTTTGCCGTCTCGTTCGATCTCGAGTTGCACGCCATCCTGTGTGTTGACGAGCCGTTGGCCGTTGCCGTGCAGGGCTGTGTCGGCCATGGACCGCAGGTCAATCCAGAGACCAAACTTGTTGCCTGTGAGATATTTGGTCAAGTTCATGTTAGGCCTGCCGTCCGTGTGTAGGGTAAAATGCCGGGTTATTTCATTCCACATGTCAGTACCACTGATGCCCTCGTTGTAGATCCTGTTTGGAACACCATTGACTGTCACCTTAACTTTGGTGATGTCGGGGTTGAAATAGCTCTCAGAATCCCTGGCACCCGCTACATAGGGATTGTTGAACAGCAAGAGGATGCCCTTGAGAGACCGGCGCTGTGGGTTAACCCGAAGATTCAGCCGAGTGTCAACGCCTTTTGTGAAGGGATGCACCCGATCTCGCATTACGAGGTCATAAGCGAACTCCTTACCACTAGTGTAAGCGCTTGTTGCTTCGTCGGCCAGACTCTTACTTCTGATCGTCTCATACTCCAGCTGGAGGTTTTTCAACTTGTACACGAGCTTGCTTGTATCTGAGCCCCGGACAACTTGGCTTGCGGGGGCGAGGGTTAGTTTGAAGACCAGATCGTTATATAACGCTTGAGGGTATATGATTCCGTGATCAGTTAAGATTTGGTGATCCAGTTTGATGCGATACTTATTCTTGTATATTGTCTCCAGCTTGTTTTCCGCATCCACGCCTGAGGTCCTCTTATCGCCAGCACCAGAGCGAATCTTACACAAATCGACACTCTGGATGCCCTCCATAAGCATATTTTCCCGCTCATCGGTTGATTTGAATAGGTCTTCGAAGATCTTGTAGATGTCGTACCCAACCGTGTCCTGGACAGTGGTGGCGGGAAAATTTACAACGAACCTGTCAACCAGGGCCCGAGAAACATTTTGCACGAGATAGTTGTTTGCATGGCCGCCGGCTAGGTTGATGTTAAACACCAGTGCAAGTGAGTCGGACACAATGACATCGTGCTCGCCCAGCTTGGGCACCGAGACGTACAGTGTCTCACCGGGATTGGCCTCAGATGGGTTAAATGTGATGCGCTTGACGGTTCGCTCTGCCTTCATGGCGCTTAGTGTCTTTTCACTGTGAGATGGAAGTAAATTCGGTTGCACAGCCATGGTATATATTTGTGTTTTTAAAATTTATATTTATATATCATCATGGCAGAAGGCGAAGTCGAAGTCGATCCAACTGAGGAAACCAGGCACACCCAAGACACAGGGGATGACGATGATGCTGCTGCTCGTGAGACCATGTGGAATCAAATGACAGACGAAGAACGGCAACAATGGACCCAGGATCAAGACACCGACCCCAACACAACGCAACCCTTTGTACCAGGTGGTACATCCACCCCATACCATGGCGGTGAACAGCATGAAATCATACAATGCCTCACGAACAAAGTGGGCTGCCAAGCACTTCTGACACCGACCCTCTGCTTGCGGGCGATGAGCTAGACCAACGTCTTCAACAAAGACGGCAAAGTTCTGCTTGGGATGACCTAATAAACATGTACCCAAATGCTAACAAACAAGCCATCGAAACATTTTACGAACCAGATAAAAAAGGAAACCCAAGGCAGTACGTTAAAATGGTTGGTAGGGGGAAAAAGGCATATCCCCTGTTTTCACAAAGTGCTGTAACACGGCAACTTAGGGAAAATCCCCAGCTTTCACAAGAAATCAAAAGCTATCTTGGAAAGTCAATGCTTGATCAGATGAAAGACTTTCAAGCAGAACGTGACAAAAAGCAACAAGAGCTGCAAGCAAAACAAAAGCAAAAACAACAATTAGAACAAACGATTGCTGATGGACAAAAACATCGCCGCAACATGGAGGCCATCAGAAATAGAATCAAAGAGGCTGATGACCGGATTCAAGAGATGGAAGATGCACATGGGCCACTGGATACGGAGGCAATACAAAGACTGAAAAATGAAAAAAGAGCTCTTGAAGCTGAGCATCAAGCTAAACGAAAAGAACTGGACAAGATACAAAAAGCTGCTCAACAAGCAGACAAACTACAAAAAGACATCGACAAACTAAAACTTGACGAAAGGGGTTTAACCGGCCGCTTAGAGGAACTTAGAGCAAAAAAGGACGCCATAAAACCCCTGGACGAACTGAAACAGAACAAAGAAGAGCTTGAACGGCAGAACGCTGAAGACAGACTCGTCATAGAGGATGAGAACACTTCTCCCTCTGAAAGAGAAGCCGCGGAAGCCCGGGTTGCTGATCGAGAAGAAGAGCTGGCAAGGCTCAATACAGAAATTGAGGTGCGGGAAAGGGGCATGTCTTTGAGAGAGAGGGTCAGAGAAATCTTCAAGAAATACGGATGGACCCTGCAAGCGATTGTTCTGGCAGCTGGCATCACCATCAGCGCTGTGGTACTCGCCACCTTGAACGGCCTGGCAAAGGCCACACGAGCTATTGGAAATGGGCTTAAAGAGCTTGGCAAAAAGGCAGCCAGCGCACTGCCTGGTCTCATTGGCTCAATTGTGAGCTTCATCTTCAAAGCGGCTGGGTCGGTCATCTCCTTTCTGGGTGAACACGCCTGGCTGCTCATCCTTGCCGTGGTGGCCTTCCTTGTTGAAAGAATCACCAAGCGTTCGAGGTCTTGAACACTTATCTAGACCAAACGAAAAGGCCTTCCAAAGCAAGCGCCCCCACAGCAATGAGTGCCTTGTTTACGTGGTGTGGGTGCGGGTGTGGGTGTCGGTGTTGGGGCTGGTTGTGGTGTGACTGGGGCGATGCCCTGTGCCTGTGTGGCCTGTTTATGTATCGGGTTTGATGGGTGGCTGTTTGGTGGATTGATCTTTGTTGGCCCACCGTCCATGTGGCGAAGTGAGGCTTTTTTGTGCCCAGATTAACACCACTGTTTACGCCCAGCTTCATCCCTTGCGTTGCCTCCTGTAGATTGTTGTTATACCTGATCACGCTCTCTGTGTTGATAATCATGCGTGATGGCATGAGCCAGCTTCCGGGTGCTGTCGCAAAGTCTAAGCGCACTTTCGTTGCTTGGATGGCAAGCTGGTAACGCTGTACGCTTGTTGCGATGTCGTTCAGTATTATGGCCTCCTCTAGATGGGTGAGGAAGACTCTCTGCATTTCGAACGCCCGGCCTCCTCTTCCAATGCTGCTGCTGCGGGTTTTGGCTTGTGAACCAAGAATGCAGTACACAAAGGCCTCGATTGATTGGTTCATATGCGCGAGCCCTGGCTGTGTTAGCCCCTGTGCGTAATTTGGCACAAAGTGCTCGAACTGGGTGTCCGCCCCTTGATCATTGCGAACGAAAGATATTCCATTGGCGCGAAAGTTGGGGTCTTTTCTGTCAGTCACGTGCTCATCATTGAACAGAGCTAAATCGGGGTCTGGATAGGTATAATCGGTAGAAATGGGGCCACCACCGTATTCCCAAATGTAGACATTCCCAAGCCCGTGGTTCTTGCCGTATGTGTAACGGAAGTCAGAACTGGGGTCGATGCCAAACTCTATGCAAATCTTCTTGTACGCGTCGATGTTATACTTGTTGTCTTTCTGGTTGAATGGAGGGTCGTCTGGCAAAGCACTCACGCTTTGTTCCCCGCCCATCTGGTAAAGAATTCGCCTTGTTGTGAAATAAACGTGAAACCGGTAAAACGACCGTAACTGTGGTGTTAGGGATAGACTGGAGTTCTTATCGAAGAGAATGTCACGCGAGATTCCACAGCCGGTTGTTGCACACCACAGGGCGAAGGAGAGTTGTTGTGGCCAAAAACTCATATGCGGCCCACCGAGCCATTTTCGGCCGTATTTCGCGGTTGTGAATGAAATCTGTGTGTCCCTGAAGATATTTCTGTATTTCATTGTGAAAAAATCAGTTGGCGTGACGTAAATCTTTTGCGACTCATCATTTAATATTGCGTCAATCATCATGTCTTTGTCTATTGTGGTGGAGAAAGCAACAGCTGGGATTGATAACATTTTTTGCCCCAACGATAACTGATAATGGAAACCACCGTCATAATGGAGACCCAAAGCGTCTCTTTCGGCTTGAGTCCAATCTTTGTGGGGCATTCTTGTAAGGAGCGCCCATGAGCCAGGACCCTCTTTGTAAAGCACTTCCCCCGCGGCTGTTTTGTGGTCGTCGCCAAACTCTACTTGAACCTCAAAGTGAGACATATCGGCGCGCGGGAAACGCCTTTTGAAGTCTGAGATCGCCTTGGCCTTGGCCGCGGCAGAGAGCTTGGCAGCCTCCGGCGAACTCAACCAAGCAATTTCAGGATCTGGGGGTGGTGGCTTTGGCTTTACATGGGTATAGGCGTTTGGAGGCGAATAAAAAGGGGGTGGGGGTCAGTAATTGCGGCCGCCGATGTTTATACCAAGATTTGAATTAGGATTAAATCCACCGGGCCGTCCGCCAAACATGATTGTATATAATTATAATTATAAAATGTTAATTATATACAATCATGGTTGTGTTAACAATCGTCACGTCTTCGAACCCTCACACGATCTACTTCGATCACCCACTGCCGAAACCGAGTTATATCCGTCTTGTTTCTTGCTCAATTTTCAACTCGTGGCATAATTTGAAAGAAGAAGCAAAGATTTCACCAGCATCCCCTAATGGTTCATCCCGTGACGTGGCAACCTTTCTTCCAGGCCATCACACTATTGAGAGTTTAGCGAAAGACTTTGAAAGCCTAAAAACCAATATCAGCCGTTTAAATCTGACAATTGAAACAAACTCACCATACGGGGTCATGCTCATTCAGAATAACAGCAGCAGTGTGAAGTTAAGTAACAATCTGGCAGAATTGCTTGGTATAAACCCTGTATTGATGCTAATAACCTTCGTCAAGCGTTTAAGGACACCAGGCACTTACTTCATCCACTGTGATCTGGTTGATAAAGAACAAAACCTCCTCAATGGTAAGCCTTCGACAGTTTTGGCTCGGTTTGATATTCGTGGAAAAGCTTTTGAGAAGGTTTATTACGAGACAACACAACAGAACGTCTTGCGTGACGTCTCGTCCGGTGATTATGTAAACAGCATAACACTGTCAGTGAGGGATGAGAACAATGACCTCTTTGACTTTAATGACGCGCCTTTGGAATTTGAAGTTGAGATAAATTAAAAATTATATATATACCCACGCCATGAGTTCTGCGAACGTGCTTCCATCGGCCCCCGAATACAGCGAGACACAACAGCTATACCCTATGCGTGAGATCACTCAAATTAATGCAGAAGACTTCCGGCTCAAAAAGATCTCTGACTTGCTGAAGGAGTTGTCTGACGAAGCCGAGCATTACCGCCAGGTCGCAAAGAAATACAAACGAACCCAATCATTAGTTCATTACTCGGCGGTTGGGCTTGGGTCACTTTCTGTCGGGCTGTCATCAGGGGCCCTTGCCACTGCATTGACTGGGTTCGGAATTGTTGCAAGTCCAGCACTTGCCGGCATTGCGACCCTCTGTGGGCTGTCCTCTGTTGGCTTTACAGCTGCTAACAAGCGATTAGAACGGAAAGTGACTAAGCATGAGAAAATCTATACACTGGCACTGGCTAAACGCAACTCTGTCAATGAACTGGTCTCAAAGGCTCTGGAAGATAAGAGGATCAGTGATACAGAATTCACCATAATTACTCGTGAGGTGGAAAAATATCACGAACTCAAAGCTGCAATCAGGGATGGTGTTAAGGCAAAAAAAGACGTTGGCACTCAAACACAAGCTCCAGACCTAGAGAAACTCAAAAACGAACTTCGCAAGGAAGTCAAACAAGAGTTTCAAAAAAAGATAAGTCTTCTCACCGCAGCATCCAAGTCCGATTTGAGAAACTAAATTCTGGCTTTAACCTACAAATCTTGAGGGATAAATCCTTTGCGTCCAATTGAATACACAACACGATGTATATCCATGGATAAGTTCGTTAAACAACTGGCTGATGTTCGGTCCTTGGACACTAAAGGCAAATACAAAGCCAAACTCGATGAGCTTGATAAAGAATACAAATTTATCCTCCTGCGCTCACTCGACAATTACAACAAGGAAATACGACGTTCAAACCTACCAGAACGCCTTCATCACATCAAGGAGTGTCTTTCTCCCGAGGCACAATACCCCCCACACTCACCTTTCACCCTTTGGAATGAAAGGATAAAATTTTGCCAAAACTGCAAAGGCAAATTAAACCTCAGGATGTTTTCATCAGAACTTTGCTGTGAGGACTGCGGGCTCTTAGAGCCTCTGGATGGTGTGACCTTAGATTATAACGAGCTCTATGGTGGTGATTACAAAATTACCAAAAAAAGAATGTCCACCAAAAACTACAACTTCAAAAGCTATCTCAAGAAACATCTGAAAATTTGTGAACCCAACGTCTGCTTGTCCTCCGAAGAAATACAACATGTAAATGATTCCTTCAATTTCATCAAAGAATATCTACCTGAAAGAATCTCTATGCCATTTGTAGCCTATAAAATCTTTGACGAGATACAATTAAAATGGCCACAACGGGTTATTGTCAATTACTTCTGGCTACAAGTTCCACAAAAATCAATGCATAAACATGAACAAAACTGGAAGATCATGCTTGAAAAGATGGGTCACGTTGTGTGACATTGCGTTACTTGTCACGCGTGACACATTGCGTGACAGGTCAACAAGAAGGGCAAAAACCCTTGCAGGGGGGTGCCGGTGGCAGTTCTTTGCCTAGCCTAGGCTAGGACTTTAACCGCTGACAAGGCGGTTGTCATTTCCACATTTTACCTCTGGGAGCGAGGGCGAGAACTCCTAGGAGAACTCTGTTTGGCACCCCCCTGGAACCAGTAGGGCCAGAGCGGGCTCACCCGGGGGTACCGTCCACTGGAAGACATCCCCCTCTACTCTGTAATTCAACCTTTCGCACAAGCCTTTAAACGGGATTCAGAAAGTTGGCGAGCTTTCACCTCCCTAGACTTCACCAAAATCTGTTGAACTAAGAAATATATGGGGCGATTTTTCTATTTATAGTGGTTAGTTCAACAATCCGCTTACTTGTGGTTTCGCTTTTGATTAACACTGAGAAATTGAAGCAATACGCATGCGTATTGTTTCAATAAAAAACCAAAATACTTTATAAAAGCCTTGCCGCTTGCTCCATTAGAAAGGCTTCAAAAAACGGCCTTGTCATCGCCTGTGTTTGGAGTTGTGGCAGAGTCCTCGGTGTAAGTATAATTTCTGATTCTTCCATTCAATTTTGATAAATTATCATGAAAGCATTCAACCGATCTTTGAATGTCCCTCAAGAAATCTGGTTTTTTAAACTCCCAAATTTCAGTGAGATCGAGCAATTTCCAAGCGAACATTGTGACAGGTTTCGGCCATTCTCTACGCGGATTAGAGAACGCTTCTTTCATAGAGTTTAAACGTAAAAATTCATCATTTTCGTCACGGGTTGTGAACGCCATTCGTATTTTACCATAAGAAACCCAAACATCTTTAGTGGCTATTAAACCCATGACATGTTCAAACAAAGCAATTGTTTGTGTTGCCCCAAGATCAATAAGTTCGGCTTGATTGCTCTTGATGTTTTGTTTAC
>JAJLRJ010000004.1:17892227-17987227 GCA_024195265.1 Dendrophyllia cribrosa
AAAGAATGAGTTCCGTAAGGGACATTGGGTTTAAGCATTTATTATAGTGTACTATATGGCTTCTGGCTACTAATGACAGCCCTGGATCTACATGTCTGTCCTGTCAAATCAAAACTTGTGAAAATGTGTTAAGTTGGTACCCTAAGGGTGAAAATACACACCCCTCTGCTGATATGGAACTATGGTACCTTTTAGAGGTTCTATTTAAAACCTTTGACAAGCATCTCTGTCACTGTTATATGAGAGTCCTCCTCCCCTCCCTCCCTCCCTCCCTCCCTCCCCCCTCCTTCTCTTCCCTCCGTTCCCCCTCTCCCCTCCCTCCCCCCCACCCATACATGTGTATGTAGGCACAAATGTCTGTGTAATTGCTCATAGAATAATTTTACCATAACACAACCTACCAGTGAAGTGAATGTGCTCGTAGCACCCCTCATTCTTTTACCACGGCCCACTTTCCGTCGGCGTTCTAGCCCTTCAGGGTCAACCTTTGTCATGACGTCATAGACGAGAGCTCGCGGGACGGTAAGATGGTGTTGTTCTCGTATCTTTTTCTGCAAGGCTCGATATCCCAGGAGCTGCCCTGGGCCGTCGTTTTCTTCACAAACAGCTTCTTCTACTTGCTCGACTGTAATATTATGGTCAACGTACTTTATACCAAAGTGGCGTAATCGTCGGCTCAGCGTGCCCAAACTCCACGAATACTGGGGGTAGTCTCTTTTGACAAAGTCGAGGACTTCGCTACGATGAAGATTTGCTAAAACGTACTTTTTCAGATCATCAGCTAAATCTTCATCATCTTCCCAGTCCGCATTCCTAATACGACTCATTTGAACGCTAAATACTAAACTACAAATAAAAATCGAACGAAGCGCGGGAATCCACGGCTGAGCGACCTCTGTGAAGCTTTAGGCCCAGTCCCCTGCCTCGATATAACGTGGATTACCGCCGTCAGCATGTATCTTGGGCTGAGAAAATTGGGCTGTCTCGCTGATTTTGAGTTTTAATTTGCAACGTAAAAAGCCATTTCTGGTGGCTTTTTGTCCCTCTGCAATGAGGAAGGGCTCAGTCCATCTTACGCTATATAACTGTGAATTGTCAACTCATATAGGGCATCATTGACTGTCACGACTCACGAGGTATGCAGAACTATGAGAACATTGGGCCACGTCGCAACATATGAAAATCATTTTACTTCTTAATTACTATGAGAACACTGGGCCAATTTATTAACATGTAAGAATCAAAACGCTTTTGAATTTGATTTTAGTATTGATATTTTTCCATTCAGATTTTCCATGTCGTTTTCTTATCAAGTTATTATTATTTTATTTTTTTCTCTTTTATTTTCGCATAAAATTATGATGTTTTTTTTTAGTTTCATTTTTTTTATTTTTTATTTATTTATTTTTTTAAATTTATATGTATTTTTTATTGAAATCAGCCAGTATTTTTCTATGTCTTGAAATATTTAATCTAATTTTCTTATGAGAATACTGGGCCACCATACCGCAGTACTGTCGGCGCCATTTGCCAACACAATTTTGCTCAGGCACGAAGCGTTTTGATCAGTTTTCAACGATCGAAAAGAAGCTCGCTATTTTGAGCCGGAAAGATGAAAAGATAGTTACATAAACTAATTATTTTCCCGGCATAGTCAATCGAACCCAATCGAACCGAATTTTAATCGAACTCAATCGAACTCAATCCGTTGATTGAGTTCGATTGAGTTCGGCAATCGAACGAAATCGAACTCACCGAAATGGGAAAAAATCAATCGAACCAAATCGAACGTTCGATTATCGAACCCGTGATTTATGTAAAACAGGCGTTGAAAATTGATAACCAGATCTTGGAATTGTTTCAGCTTGAAGTGTAGCGCACGTGTTTTTACTAAATATATGAGACAAAAATGGCTTCAGATGCGCTGTGGAATGTGACCATCAAATGTGTAGTAAAAGGCTACCAGGAATGCCGCTTTGACGTTGAGGATGGCGAGGTTTTCAAGGTTTTGAAGAAAATAGGTGACAAAGGCCGTGCATTTCGGATTTCAAACCAGCGGGGACAATTGGGTCACCTTCAACGCGAACTGGTTGCCTCCTTGTGGCCCATAAATGCATCGATGACTTGGTAAGTAAAGATCCAACCGAAACATTAAAACCGGGAATAAACCAATATATATATTGCCCGAGTATTGTGCAAGCCTTATGAAAGCAAAACTTATGCTAGCATACTTTTTACTTGTAGTAGAGTCTGTGGGCCGCCATTTGATGATCCTAAAGGTCGCTGGAGACAAGGAGGTGGTATCAATGTTCCAGTCATACTGACGTTTTCAACACGCCGAGCTGTAGCATTGAATGTAAAGGAAAGCGTGATGCAGAATGGCTTAGCTGTGACCCTTTCAAGGGATGATGAACCGGCCGGGGAGGAAATAAACTCGAGAAGCGCTGACCAGTGATATGACTCGGGAGATTACAATTTATTGGACTCTTAAAATTGAAGCTGTACTTTGCATTATTTTAATGTGAATGAGACTTATAACAAATGTAACAACGTAGTATTAGATAATCCTTGATAATAAAGCTTTTTTCACTGGCAACTTTTGTTCACTATAACGAGATTTTCACACGTGTAGCTCAAATTCTTAAAATTCCCTAACCGTGTTCACAGGAAGTGTCCTGTTAACTTTTAACTTGAATTGAAACGAAACAGAAACTTGGCTAAAAATCTAAAGCTACGTCAAAAAAGTCATGGTTCAAGAAAATCTCAGTTAAGAGGATATATATTTTCTTCAATTTTTTGCTTCCTCTCCAGCCTCTTCGGATGTCCCCGACGTCTTGGAGAACTGGCCTGGTTGGTAAATTCCTGTCTTTTGCCTGTTTCTGTGGTTTTGGAACCACACTTCTACCTGCCAATAAGAGAGATGGCAAACTAATTAAATGTATTTTGGGAATGTTGCGTAATTTAACGGGGAATTTATGATATGCGCGAACAAGGCAAGCACATATTTTCGGAGTTACGACAATGAGTCTGTGCCAGGGGAAACTGTTTTTAATAGCATCAATCTTTTTAACCTCGGTTATTTCTACACCTGTAATTGAGAATATTATTAGTCAGCTTAGCCAACAGGGTTTTGGAAATGACATTGTTTCTTCGGAAAACTACCAGAGATCGCTAACATGCGTAAAATGCAAAGCGAGTTTTACTTTCGGCCCTGGACAGGGTCCTTGGACTTTAAAAAGGCATGCAGGGTTGGAAAGCCATAAACGCTTGGCTGCCTGGACAATCAGTAAAGACTACAATGTTGTTTCGCTTCGACGGTCTGGTAAGTGATGTAAATACAGTAAATAATTCAATAGAACATTTAATTTACCTGGCGCTGTTCAAGCTTGACGGTTTTGCAGATTTGGTGCAATGTACTTTTTTCTGGCCGTCCATTACAGTTGACGAAAACGCCGTCAAGCAACACCGTTTGCCACTTTTCTAAAGTCACTGGCGATTTCCTCTTTTTCGGTGGCTCTAATTCTGCAGCGTTGGCTGGAGCAGCGCGCTTTGCCCTCTTTTTATTACTGGCTTTATCGAGAAATTCTTTCTGAGCATTCTTATCCTGTAAAAAGCTGTGCATTTTCAGCCACGCTTCTTTGGCGAAGCCTCTTGGAAGCGAACTGGGTGGGTGATTCAGCATATCCGCAAAAGTTGATTTAGATCTGTTGATGTATTTAGCAAACTCTACACGAGCAACGCCTTTGCTCTCCAACCACCGGTCCAATTTACTAGCGATCTCTTTTGGTGTTGGTTCCTTTTCTTTCCCTTCTTCCGAATCGCTCAATTCAACGACAGCTGATGGGCTCTTTGCATTCGAGTGGTCTTTCCTTCCCGTGCTTTCCACGTGGTTTTCTTCACTTGTATTTCCAGGGTCTGTCACACTATGCTGTTCATCGGCAACATGAATTTCGAAATCTATATTTTGCCTTAGCCCATTAAGAGCCTCCAACAACGCTTCTTTCTTGCCTTCATCGACTCTTATTTGTATAGAAGACATTTTTACTGAATTCAACACGCAAAGAAACTGAAAATGTCTGACTGCCGCAAATATCCAGGCAAAAGAGATCGTTTTACCTCTTTCACAACAATAACAATACCATAATTATCTTTAGGGCCAGGGGGCATCGCTGCTTTCTTCAAGCCGACACAATCAAAACCACCGGAAATGAGAAAAAGGCGAGAAAAAGAAACAGGAATGTGTGCTCCGATCGCATCCAGCAGTGAAAGTATTACACGTCAGGATACATGTACATCGGTGATGTTGTCCGTGAGCAAGATTTGTCAAACGGACTTTATCTCAAAGGTAAGAGTTTTCGCCGGATTTGATCACATTTTTTATCCCACCCACACTTTTTTTATCATTTTAACAATTAGAATACAAGAAGCGATAACGCCATCCCTGACTTAAAAGCCAAATTTGCGATAAATAGTTTTTGCAATTGCCGGAAAAATAATTTTAGTTGTTCAGTAACAGCGTCTAAAGTTCTTGGTGTTAATCTCCAGGGGCTGAAAAGAAAAAATGAAGATATGGAAGTGGATAAAGGAAGGGCATTGGCAAATGCTTTCATTTCTATGGAGGACTTGTTTCGGGAACAGAAGGAAAGAGTGGATAGAGAGAACGATTATGTTGTCACCCTTTGTAATGCAGCCGGCAGGGCTAAAGAAAAAGAAAAAGATCGCCAAGCAAAGGTTATTGCTAGTTCTGCTGTTGCTACAGCGGTTAAATTTCAAGATGAGGCGAGATCAATTAGTCACCCATTTAATGATTTTTTTCGAAATGAACTAGAAAAGCTGCATCTTGAAAAGTTGAAATTTATTGAGAGCCTCGTCTATGAAGAGAGGGCAGCCCTACAGCGTGCAAACGAATTAATAATAGACATTTCCACACCGCTTTGCAAGCACTTTGCTGCGAAAGAGGTCGTTTACGAGATATTGTTCTTAAAGGAAAAAGCCCAATTTAAAGATTTACCACCTGTTCATCCAACAGTTCAGCGATTTGCAGATATCGTGTCAAACCCTGAAAAGGACGAAGTAACCAAAAACCTTATTGATCTTATAAATGATATGGTGACAAACAAGGGCATCACCACGAAAAAACAATGGTCTGACAGCAGCAAGTCCTTGTTTGCCCTCATATTAGACTATGGAGGACCAGCGCTTTTAAATCAGATTCGTGAGAGGATTGGCGGTCCATCGCTGTCTACATTATATAAAATAGTTCGACTGCCATACCTTATTCCACAGAGATTGGAACCGTCTTCGTTTACACGTGCCCGAGAGTTTTTTAATCGCTTAGGCGTGCAAGGCCCGTTTGTTTTAGGAGTTGACGCTACCCCGATTATTCCATCACTGAAAATTCGTGGCAACAAAATTTATGGTCTTGCACAGGGGCACGATATGATCGTGCGAACTGCGGATGATATCATCAAGGTTGTAGGAGATAAAACGCTCCAGAAAGCTAAGCTGGTGAATGCTTTTATATTGGCTCCAGTGTACTTATCTGAGCCGATTTATGTCCTCGCCCTCAGTCCTGTAAAAATCGGTGAAACGGCAGATACTGTAGCAAACTGGTATAACCAAGCAATTCAAATGGGTCTTGAGAATAACATTCACATCATTGGTGTCGGAGCAGATGGAGATTCTAAGTTCAGAAAATTTTATTTGCAGACATACTCAAAAAACAAATTGGCGGGAAATAGCATAACGCTAGAATACGAGGGTTTTGATTTTGCAGGAGAAATTAAACGAATTGATGGCCACTTTACAGCTACGGTGATGCAGCCTGATTGGAAGCACTTAATCAAAAAGTGGCGCAACCAACTGTTAAACACAAGAAAGATTTTAATCATGGGCGATACTATAGTTCTCCTTGAATACCTGATGGAGATATACGAAACTTTCAAACTAGAATCTGAATTGTGGAAATCGGACGTATTTGTTCGCGACAAACAAAATGTGGACGCTGCAATCCGAATTTTGCAACCTAAAGTAAACGCTTGTCTTGCTAAATCGAATGAAGGGGTAACAAAAGGTTTGAGAGTGTACCTGTCCATAGGATTTTCATTGCTTCGATGTTTTTCTGATAAGTCCCTTGCACCTAAAGAAAGAGCAAGGCTAGCTTGGCAGCCAGTTATTTTCCTTAGACTTTGGAAGAAATGGGTTCTTCTCCAGCAGTACGATACCGATAAACACTTTATCTCTGACCAGACTTACACAGACACTATTCTCGCGGGACATTCAGTAATCTTGAACATGTTAATATTTGCCAAGTATTTTCCAGATGTGCCATTCTGTCCCTGGTTTTTCGGTTCAGACTCGTGCGAAGTTCTGTTTTCATATCTTTGTGCTTTTACGAAAGGGAAAAATAACTTTAGTTTCCTGGAAATGTTGGATATTGCTGGAAGAGTTATTAGACTTATGGAACTAAAACACAAGGAACGAACCAAGTCATCTGCCGTGCAACGTGGTCACTTGGTCGGCTAATCTACAGCAAGATATCGTTGAAAGTATGAAAAAAGCCGAGAAAGAGGTTTTGAAGACGATGGAGGAAATGGGTATGATTCCAGGATTACGAGCAGCTAACGTAGTGTATCAAAACCAGCGAACTGGAGAAATAACGATGCTTAACTCTGCCTCCACTGCATTTGTGTCAAACACATCATTTTTTCCCGATGAAGAGAACATCGCGACATTTGAAGAGCTTTTTGACCTAGATAATAACGTTTTATTGGATCATCTTCAGAAGGACAGTACTACAACCATTGAACAAATTGCAGAGATAATCGCAGATACTCAAGGGACAGAAGAGCAGGAGGGGGAAGAACTGGACGAGGGCGATCCACGGAATTGCGAGTTTCATAAAGTAGGAACTTGCAAATTTCTTCAACGGGGATTTGTCGAGCCTGCAATGACTCACTGGATAGGCTGTGAGTTTCCAAATTGTTACAAATGGTGGCATGAATTCTGCCTAGGTATTAAATTCCAAAACAGTGAGGAAAGAAATAGGTATTCTTTCATTTGTCCAAAGCATGACTGCAACCCGGAAGAATTATTCAGTACCCAAAAAACCAAGGCAACACGAGAAGACAAATCAGTTCTTTATGGAAGCGGCGATGCCTTCGCACAATCAAGTGAACATCATAAGGAAAGGCAAAAACAAAACAGGGAGAGAAATAAAGAGCAATACGTGGAATATAAAGGTGAAGTGTACCACATTTCAAACTTGCTTTCTCTTCAAATAGGAAACGCATATGTACCATCAAGTGGACGCCTCTCCAGGTGGATGTCGACATCCAGGTGTGATTTCTACAATTCTATCGAAAGTCGTTTAAATTCCGACAAAGCAGACTTTACCCTGAGAAATTTTGTTGCGCTCTTCGTCCCAGGCATTGGACTGACTGTAGGACAAGTTACCCGTATTATCAGAACGCTGAAGGCTTCGACTTCATTTCCCGTACTTCATGTGGACAAAGACAGTTCAAAGTTACCGGGTATAACGGAAGTTGGTATATTGGTTTTTGATGGAGAGAACGAAGAGTCTGAATATCCTCCTAGAATCTTCAAGAAAACTGGCAGATATATTTGGTGCAATAGGAGAGAATGTGTTCTTGTCCTCAATGGAGAGGCAGATAATAGTCGATTCGTTATGACAGAAGAAGATCACAGGTTCATTGCAGAAAAGTTACCTGCACTAATAGCTGCAGAGTCAAAACGTGCTAAACAAGAGGAGAAAGAAAAGCAAGAAAAAATTCGTAAAATAAAGGCTGGTGATCCCAAAGATATGACTGTCATATAACTGCGCGAAGTACTTTTGGAGATGGGTGTGCCATTTAGATCAAGCGAGGGCAAGGCAAAATTAATTGAAAAGGTAAAGCAGGCCAGACAGTTGCAAAATAACACTAATGAAAATAATTGTCTTGTCGCAGTTACATCTGCGGATACAGTAAATCAACAAATGGAGGACCAACTTGAGGTTACAGAGAACACAAGGAACATTGTTTACTCATCTGACCCATCTTCAATAATTAGACTCTTACGAGCGCGGGCCAATATAACTCTTGAAACACAAGAAATTGATATACACGAACATGTTATGATTTACTTTGATTTTGACCTGAGAAGAAAAATAATTTTACTATTACATTTAATATTTATCCTTTCTCTATTGGAAGTGCGTTGCGCCGAAACGTCCAATATACTGGCGCTCGTCCACCTCTTGCTCTCTTGGTCATTGTTAATTGTTTATGATGAATTTGAAAAAATCATGTGTATCGTTAGCAAGATATTTTTAATAATCATTTATCTATTGCATGCAGTTGCATGTGTCGCTGTTGGCAACTTGCTTGTGTTTTTTCATAACAGTTATTCGAATTGTGTTGCCGCAGCTGTAAATTAGCTAAACAGGAAAGGTTCTGTTCTGTTTTTTTTTTTGTTCTGTTCTGTTTTAATTGTGGTTTCTGTTATCAAATAAATTGTAAAAAGAAACACAAGAAAAAACTGCTTTGACGGGCTTGATTTTTTGCTTTGTATAGGTTTAGCAGAGCCACATCGAACGCAAACCATTTAATTGTGTTCGATTGAGTTCGTTTGAGTTCGATTGAGTTCGATTTTCGAACCAAATCGAACTCAATCAACGGATTGAGTTCGTTTGAGTTCGATTTGTTCGATTGAATTCGATTTGTTCGGAAATCGAACTCACTGAAAGTCTGGTGTTCGATTTCGTTCGATTGCCGAACTCAATTGAACTCAATCAACGGATTGAGTTCGATTGAGTTCGATTTTCGAACGTTCGATTGACTATGCCGGGTTATTTTATACATCCTTGCCCACGTTTCCACTTAATTCTAAATGAATCCCACCAAATAAAACGAAAAACGCCTCGGACGTGTGACCGCGGTGAAGGTTTGAATAATCCCGCCGTCCCCAGAGTTGCGCAATACTGCACATTTGTGGACGACTAAACTGCATTTTAATACTTGGTCGCTACGCCCAAGTAATTAGCCATTATTGATCTTTTAGGTAAAAAGAAGACGAGCCAGTGGAGGTCAACAAACACTTGTTATAAGATCTGATAATGTAATTGGTCTTGGACCTGAAGTACAACAGGTAATCATTCATTTCAGATGAAACAATAATCTGTAACATTTTGTAGATAACCCATATGGTTCAATTAGTTATTTAAACAATTACATTTAACAGAATGATGCAGTGGTAATTTTGAGACTAACAGTGAGATATATCCTTGCAGTGGTTAATTGGGGCATCTGGAAAACACAAAATCCGGTATCCGGAATTCGGAATTGGAACCGGAACCGGAATCTAGAATCCGGAAAATTGTTGTTAAGATAACTTATATTAATACGGAACATTTTCAGCCGAAGCAGACTAGGATGCGTTGAAATATGTAGTAAAATCACCGAGGAAACAAAACTTGGGAAGAAAACATTCGTAGGACTTGTGCACGTAGGTAACATGGGTTTTTCCTTGCCTTAAAATAGGATTAGGAGGCTTTTTGGCTGCTATAATATATAATGATTATACCACTGACAATTGATTTGATCCCCAGAATTCAATCTATATTTTTTGAATCGAACTCCATGGTGCTGACAAAAAAACAGGTGTTTGCTCAGACATCGTCCAAGCAAAAAATAGGAGCGCGAATTTATGAGGCGATGAGCTGGACCAAGTTACCTATGATTGACATCTGTACTCCGCCTTCGTTCTCCGGCATGAGAACATTTTTTGCTCTTTGGTGAGAAACTTGAAAACATGCAAGAGCCAAGGAGTCACGACAGTCCTGACAAGAAAAGGTGATTCACAAAAATACATGTTCGAGTTTTATTGTTGTTGCATGGTTAGCGTTTAAGAGCCGTTGTCAGTAACTATCGAGAATCCCGCGACAGTTGAAAAAATTCGAATTTTTTTTATTTGCCCGAAAAGACCCTTATAGTAAACTATTTTCAAAAATGATATTCAAAAGTTCCAGCGAATTTTTATTTTGGCCAAAAATAGGAAAGTTCGAAATCGGCCTAAACGTGCCCGAAGGCCCGATAAAAATTATGCAAATTAGTACATTTTCAAAACGCTCGTAAACAAAAACGAAAACTTGTCTTCCATTCATTTTTTCACAACTTGTTAAACATCCTTCGGACTTGCTATCCAACTGTATTTCATGTTGGTCTAAACTTTTTTTTCCTATATTCACCCGCGTAAAAAATACAATATTTGCTATTCCGTTAAAACACTGAATTTTACCATATTTCAGAACACCATAACATCAGGGTTATACGAATATCTAGGTGGTAAAAGGGCTCGTTTGAAAGGGCATTTCTTCTTGTTTATGATATAAAAATATTTAGGTTGGCCTGTGAAAATCAAGCGCGCTAGACGAAAATATATGACGTGCACTTTTGGCAGATTTCGCCAGTTTCTTTGTTGTATTCTTATTGCAAGATCTTGGTCACACAATCTTTTTGCGCAAACTCAACGTTCTTGGTCTCTTCTACTGCTTTTATTCATTTAGATTGATAACATTTGACTAAAGACCGAACGATTCTTCTACGTTAAGTTTTTTGGAGTCTGTTTTATGTCAGTTCTAAATAAACAAATCACTTGCATGAACAAGAAGCGATCTTCCAGCTGTCGACGATTTTTAAATCGTCGACAGCTGGAAGATCGCTTCTTTTAAAAAAAAGTAGTGTTTTGATAACTTGAAATTGTTCTGTCGCCTATATTCTAATTTTAAAAGATATCATACTCTCATTACGTTAGAGCAAATAAAGTATGAATTTTGCTAAAAATATGTGAGTTTAAATTAAAAATGATAGGTTGCATAAATATTAGAAAGTCGCCGCAGGAAAGTGGAATTGCGTACTAAATAATTTAAATTCACCCTTAACGTATAAACTCTTATTTCAAGAATGGTCGCCTTGAAACAAGAGTCGATAGTCTTTTTTTAAGACTACCAAAACTTGTTTTAAGCCTGATTAATTCTTAAAATAAGGAAACAGATGGGTATCTTAAAACAAGACGAAGAAGAACCTATTTTGAGGACTATCAAAGCTTGTTATAAGTCACTTTGATCCTCAATAAAATAGAGAGATAGGTATCTCAAAACAAGATTAACAACAACCTTATTTTAAGAGCATGATCACTTAAGCCAAGAGTGTGGCCATCTCAAAACAAGAGTAACAAGAACCTACTGTTAAGTCACTTTGATTGTTGGAAAAAATAGAGATTTAATTGACATTTCACAAAGGAAGACTTTTGTAAAACCATGATGTTGAGGATTACCTATAAAAATATATATAGGTATAATATGACGATCAAAAAAAAGTTACAAACACAAGAGCAGTTGCTCGACTTTTGGTTATTATTTAATGGATAATTAAATCTCAAACAAATAAAACATATATGCAGTTATATGTAGCCAAAAGAAGATAATACATGGCATACATATATTACCATTATATTTCCTCCATTTAGCCCCCAGGGGGCCTCAAAAAGGGGGCTTATTCTTCAAAATATGGTATCTGAACTTTTAAACTAGAACTTTAAAACTAACAATTAACTTATATTACACTGAATCCAATACATGCCAGTGTTGATTTATGTATAACACCATGAACAGTGAATCTGTAAACCCCCCCAAAAGCATCTGAAGATAACTGCATGTACTAGCAAATCAACAAAGACAAAAACACAATGTTTTATCTTAAAGATAATTTCCAGTCTGTACTGTGCAGTCTTAGCACCCCAAACATTAGTAACTTAACTTGTTCATTGATTCTTTTCAAAGAGCCAGAACACTCTCCCTACATACAATGTACTGACACACCGTACCACTTTTTTTATGAGCATGGTATACTCTATGATGAAACAAATCAGAATGTGAAACAACATCATACCCTTGAGCTTCTTCTGGCTCTAATATTTCAAAGGCATTTAGCCTTTCGCAAAACGAATTGGTGTTCATAAACATGACCACAAAGAAAGGTTTATTGTAAGGAGCAAACCATATTTTTGACAATTTTGCAAATTGTGGTTGGCCTGAATCATCCAAAGAAATAAGAAGGAAATTGTTTGTACCTGGTTTGTACTGAGTTCCATGTACAGTAATAGAATTGTACTGGTAGACTTGTATGTTATCTGAAAGAGGCGATTTGTGTACCTCATAGAATCTAGTTATAGTATTTATGGCATACTCCCTGTCATGCTCCAATGGTATTTTTCCTTTCCCAAGCACAATATCATCAGATACTAATGGACATGGGGCAGCACTCTCCTGATCAATTTGAATGGATGCAGCACTTTCCATACTTTGGTGCCTTTGTGCCAAAGACAGTGGTAAATTCTTAAAGTTTTTAATTGTACGAGCAATGTTCTTAAAGTATGAGTGCTTACCCTCAAATCTCATGCACCAACTTCGAATAAGCGGTCCAAACATCATTATCTGGGTTGGCAAATGCACTAAATAATGCTGCTTTGGTAAGATTCTTGCATTTGAATACACATTCTTGAATGAAGTCAAATGTTCCTTGATTAAACGTTTTAAATTGATTATGGAACAAAAACTAATTTTATGAGCAAAGCAAATTCCCATGATTTCCAATAGAGAAACAAAGGTAGTCCAGTGTGGATCATCACAGTCTACTTTGCCATCCACAAGTAGAGGAAGCATACAAAAAAGAGACCACATTTGACTTGCACTCTGGCCTAGGTTTGAATTAGACTTAAATTCTAGGTCACTCTCCTTTATGGGAGCTGGCTTGTCATTTATCTCAGAGTAACCATAATCAAAGTTATCAATTCCTTGGTTCAGGTGACGAAGTGTGAAAAATCTGTTATCAAATAAATATTTAAAAAGAAATTTTAGTTCATAACATAAAATACCTTCTAGGAAAATGTGCATAATGTCCTGTGGCAATTGTTTTGT
This sequence comes from Dendrophyllia cribrosa, assembly GCA_024195265.1. Lineage (NCBI taxonomy): Eukaryota > Metazoa > Cnidaria > Anthozoa > Scleractinia > Dendrophylliidae > Dendrophyllia > Dendrophyllia cribrosa. The sequence continues at coordinate 17,905,204 of JAJLRJ010000004.1, forward strand.
CACATCAAAATATGGAGCCTCTAAAATCGTTGCCCTATCATTTATCCCGTAGTCTTTGGAAAAGTACTTTCTCAAATATGCTGAACCAGCATCTTCAATAACAGAAACTTGTTGCTCATGCAGAGCACTATCACGTAGTACAAACTCTTCTTCAAGGAAATGTTCTTGCATTTTTTCCCAGGTAGTCATACAATGGCGACATTTTCTCTTAGCCCCACCTACGCCTTCTTTAAAGCAGCCAAAAGCTTGACTTGCTGGGGTGTCAGCAATTCCTGCAAGGACTGCCCCCCGTAGATAAACTATGCCCCCTCCTATAGCAAAAGGATAACCACAATCCCCTCCCAGTTCTTTTAGGTCATCAACCAAGGGCTGAAGTATCTTATTTAAACCAAATTCGTTTATGTATGGCTTTTTACAAATGGAAAAAAGGTGGATGGATTTCAACTTCCCACGATAAACAGACTTTATGTTGACAAGCTGATAATAAAACAAACCCAGTGAGCGAACCTTGTTTGTCATAGGATTAGCAACATTAACATCATCATAGTAAATTAATAACTTAAGAGCATTGTCATCAATGGAAAATAAAGGGTGGTTACGCACAAACAAGCCATCAGTAAAGTCTTGCAGGTAACCTCCAACATCTGTGTCTCCATTATTTTCAGAAAAGACCATTTGTAGGATTGCTTTGGATTTTAACTGTTCTTGCAGCGTTTTCAAAATGGGAATGTAATAGAAAACTTTTTCAATCTGTATACATCTTATCTTGTTTTTTACTCTTCTGAAGGCTCTTGTTTTACCCAAGACTTTTTTCAAAGGCTCCTGGCAAATAAAAAGTGAAAATTAACACAATTTAATATACCAAGCAAACATCATGATAACCTTTTTCCTTTTATAAAGCTGGGTTGCTTTGATGTGTATCTACTCAATTTTAACTTGTCAGTGCATGCTTCACTTCAACTGCAGGGGGCTGCAAATGTAAATTACTTTTTTATACCGTGCGTATTTTTTTTAAACACTGAGCCCCAAATTAACATTGTTTAATTGAGAATATTAGTAGCTCAAATTGGCAGATTTGTGTAACTGCATCACAAAAGCTTTTAATTCCTGAATGGATTTTTGGGGAATTTGTTCCAACATATAAGGTTTTTATTTTCATGATCAAGAGAATGGCAAATAATTTACTGAAATTCAATTCCAAGTCATGATTTCATTAATAACTTGTAACTTAAAATATCACTGCAACTTACCACATAAGACATCTCATTTCTTTGGAATTGACTCATCATCCATGCTGTCTCAAAGTCTTCAAAAGGAGAGATGAATTCGTCAAACACAGCATCAAGACCAGGCGCTTCCTCAATATTGGCATCTTCAAGAGTTTGTTCTACTTTTCGTTTAAGCCTTCTACAAGTAACATTGAACAGTTCTGATGTAGCCAGTGCAACTTTTTTTATGGTAGTTTGTGTGAGCCTGTTCTCCTCTTTGATTTTTAGAAGATATTTTCCAGTTAAGTCAGTCAGTGGCTCCTCAGAATGGGTCTCATTTTGACTATTTATGTCTGATGAGCTGTTTCCAAAATTGGTGTCTAGAACTGGAGAATGTGGACCTTGTGAGCCATATTGAGGATTGATGTCTGATGAGCTGTTTCCAAAGTTGGTGTCTAGAATTGGAGAATGTGGACCTTGTGGAGCAGAATCAAAATTGTCTGCATCACTCAAAGTGTTGCTTTGCACTCCATGACATGAGGCATCGGCAGCTGGACCTTCATCAGCAAACCAATGCCCTGGAATAAAAAACGTTTGTTTGTTTGTTGTTGCTACTTAAACTGTACTCCACAAAGAGGCAGTTAACCTCTTAATAAAAAAATTATTTGATTCCTAGGTATAACTTAAAGTTGGAATGAGCCTGTTCTCAAGAAGGCAGAAGGGAACCCCACCCCCCCTTTTTTTTTCTTGGTAAACCCTCGTTTAATGACCTATCTAACTGCTGCCCTCTTGCAGAGTAATTCAAAGTGTTGCTGAAAAACCTTGGGGACCCTGAAGGCCAGCTGCCAGAAGTCTTTTTTACTCTAATGGCACACACAGCCATTTGCCCCCCACCCCTCCCCCCCCCCCCCATATTTTACTGAGAAAAATGTCTTGTCTGGGTCCGCCACTTAATTTGTTCTCGGCAGCCAGCCGTCTACACAACACTTCGTATACGAAGTAAATCTTACTTACCAGTTCCGTTTTCTGTAGTTTGCAACGTCAAGTTCTCCCTGGAACTATACAGATAAGACACGTGCTTTGTCCTCACGTGTCTTGCAAACGTGTTGGCTTTCTGAAACCTTCCGTCACATCCATCGATTCCACAATACGCAAAAAATTTGTTGTCATTGTTATGCTTCGTATTTAGATGAGTCAACAAAAGGTGCAAGAAGATAGTGGAGAAAACGCTGCAGAATGCACAATTCCAGGACATTCTTCGTGTTATGTGGCGTACTGGTAAGGGCGGAGTAGATCACGAATTACAACATCCATTACAACGGTTCTCATTGGCTTACGAAATAAGCGCGAAATAGAATCGTCTCTTTCATTGGATGAAAGTGACACGTGAAGCTCTAAAGTGATCATGGGATACACGTGGTGACTGCGTAATCTCAAATATGGAGGAAGACGAGGGGGTTTCGTTCTTGTTGTCTCCTCGACGAGAGGACTTACGAGGATTAACGAAGCAAGAATTGTCCGAATTTCTTAGGAAAAATGGTTTCCCGGTGGACCAGTGTCGCGTCCTTGAAGGTAAGTTCTTAAGCTATTATGCTTTGGCCGTGAATTCGATGTTTTTGTGAGAGCAGATTTTCCCGCCCAAATTTCAGGCTGATTTATACGATATTTATCACCTTCAAAATCACCTTATTCAAGAAAGGTTCGCTCTCAAAGGCGTAAACTTGAATTGCTCGCATAATTGTACGCTCCTGTCTGATATACATAATTGTTTTGGGTGTAATTTTTGCGATTTGTTATGCCAAAATCCAGCGGCCGCTGCGATTGAGATGACTTGTAGCTCAGTTTACAAAAAGTTTGTGTTGGGGAAATAAGTCTTACTCAATTTCCATCTCCATGCTTGTCAGTTTTTCATGCAGGATAAGTCAGCTAAATAATTATTTAGATGCTCTTGCATTTCGACAGTAAACTGGATTGAAAATTTCCCTTCTAAGAATTTGAAAGAATGTGACTCAAAACATTCACCTTTTAATTTCAAATCAATGACTATGTTTTAATCATCATTAGAAGATCCAAATATTACTTGACAGTAATATTCACCACTACGCTGGTTGGGATGTTGAGGTGTGGGTGGGTTGCTGGGGGGAGGGAGTCAATTTTTTGAGCACCATTCAATGGCAGTCGGCTTGAAACTCAGATTGTTATTTTGATTTTATGGCTTATTGTGTTGCATATTACTACAATGTAAATATCTAATGTATGTCTTTGTAGAAAATCAAGTGGATGGAAACATGTTTATTAAACTGACAAGAGCTGACTTGAGGGACTTGTACCCATCTGACTTCTTAGCAAGAAAGAAGTTTTGGGACTTTCTGAGCAAATTGGTTAGTTTGTAAGACTCACTGCATGCCAGCTGATTTAGAATATTATTAGATACAAAAATATTTCAGCTTCCAATTTACAATCACTGACAGTCAGGATTTAATGAGTACCGGTATGTACAGAGACTGGGAAACTGGGAATTGTTAAGAATCCTGTCTTCAGAAAGTTACAGATTCTTTGGTTTTTAATAAGCAATTCATTAATTCCAAAAGAAAACAGAAATATTTATCCACACCGACTTTTCATGATCGTGTACTAGGCCCATAGGGTGAACAATTTAAAAGACAGTAATCTTGTTGCTTGGATGGGATTCTTTTTAACTGTATTTTGTACAGTATTTGACCAATATGCACGCACTGGCACTTAACTTGGTTTTAATCACATAAATCCGGCATCTGCAACTTATAGACAGAGTGATCAAGGTCTCACATTTGGAAGAGGTAGCCATAGTCTATTTTTAGCACCCAAAGATTATTCCAATACAAGGAAATAGGAAATATTAAAGATTTTTCTCAATTACAGACCTCAGGCTCACCCAAGCAGTCATCGTAATCAACTGTGTCAACTCTGAGCCCTTTAAGCTGTTCATTTGAAGAAGAGTTGCCTCTTACGCAGTCCATGCCTGCCCTAAAGAGGACAAAACCAAGAGAGTCACCATCAAATGTGTCACCTCCGAGCCCTTTAAGCAGTTCATTTGAAGAAGAGTTACCTCTCTCTCAGTTTGTACCTGCCCTGAAGAGGACAAAACCAAGAGAGTACACAGTAAATGGACCAGCAGCAAAAAAAGCAACAGGCCGTCTTCTTGGGGAAGACTTTAAGCTTCCAATATCTGCCAAAGTGAAAGAGTGTGTGAAAAAGAAGACCACAATTGATGACCACAGTAGAAAGCAGCTAATAAGAGAGACTGTGACCTGTCTACAAGCTTATGCTGGTGAGCGCATTACTTCTAAGTACTTTGAAGGGGCTGCAAAGTAACTGTGTGATGAGGTGCCTTCTTTAAGAGACGAGAAGCCTCCTTTGTGGCCTGATGAGGTCGAATTTCAGTACTGGGTAAGTTTGAAATTATAACAATATTGCAAAATAATAGTAGCTGCAGTGCAATAATTTCCAGAGAATGTCATGATCAGGATTTAATTAAGATTCATTTGGAGGTGCCCCATTATGATTGAACCATACACGCTGTTGAATCTCTCATGGGTGAAACGGCAATGACAAAATACAAAACAAGCATGCAATAGAGGTCATATAATTGATTATTATATATTTCCTTAACAGCTAAATCAAAATATTTAACAATATTATCCTACCAAATCATACAGGATATTGCTTGATATATAATTAGCCAACAAGGCCGTAGGCAGAGGCTGAGGATAATTATTTTGTTATTCACAATGAGTTGAATGAAGTTTACATATGCTGTAAGTATGGCTTATATTTTATTCAAATTACAAACCCTGTTAGGCATCCACCCTGCATCTTTTGAAGAAGAGGTTCTCAAACATTAAACCCAAAAAGCTGCCAGAGCCGAAACTAGTTGACAGTGATGAAAGGGCAAGCCAAAGCAAAGATGATGTGGTAAAGCATGAGAAAGAACTCCAAAAAGAGCTTGGAAAGAAAGTTATTAACTGGAAGGCAGCAGAGCAGCTTCTCAATCTTACGTTTGCTGAAAGAAGAGACAAGATTTCGACAATAACTGGATTACATGCTGTCAGTGACATGCTGGATCAGTTCCCTTATTTTGAACACGAAAAAGTGGTTAGTATAAGCATTGTCTTAAGACTACAAACACATCACCAGACCTGTAGTTTGCTGGGTGAGGCATTTATTCAAATATTAACAGAGTTTATACAGGTTCTGGAAAGTGTTAGAATTTTGCCCTGGTATTTATTTATTTTTTCCAGGACTGGAAAATGAGTGAATTTTTTTTTGGCAGGCTCTGGAAATTCCTGGAAATCTCTACATTCAAACAAGAATTAAGTGCCCTGATAAAAATAACAGTCACTGAATTAACTATAAACATGTGGAATCAGGAAATTCTTGTAAAATGTGAAAGCTTGTGCATGTTGAGTCTGAGGTTGGCAGTGTTTGTTGTAAGAAATTAATGTCTTCTTTTTATTTGCAGCTGTTATGGGAATTGGAATTAGAAATTTCAAAGATAACCAAAAAGAAGTGTGAACACAGAGTGTTTATGGATCGATGGAAGGCATTGCAAACTTGTTTTGTAGATGATCCTGAGAACATGACAGGTATGTTTGTCTAAGAATCTGGATGTTGACATGATGGTTATACAGTGGAACCCAATTGATCAGATGGCCACGCCGTTGTAATATGGGGTGGTCAAATAAAAGGGGTCCTAAAGAAAATGACTGAATCAATGAGCTTTTTTTGTGGCGAAAGTATACTTGTGAGGTCCCCAGTAGCAGTCCCAGAAGCGATTGCGAAATACAACTCACCCCAGATTGCTTCTCATTTCTAATTAAAGTGGCGAATTGGCATATTGCTCAATGCCAAAAGAAACATTAGGTGACTAAGAGGGTTAAAAATAATGTTATTTGATATATAACACTTGCAATGTCAGAAATGTACAAAATTATCCACAACATTGCCCACCTATACCGGTAATAGATTTACACTCCTTTGACAAGGGCCAAATTCTAATTTCCTTGCGTGGCTGGTAATTAAGTTTGGATGTATCATTAATCATACTTAATTCGTTTCAGATGATTTGACAGAACTAGCAGTACAGTCATTGAGCAACATCCACAAGCCCTTCTCAGATTTGGAGCCACTGCTTCTGACATTGAAGGTACAACACTGTAGATAAATCGATCACCCTCTATTGAACAGGCAGCAAATAATAATATTGTTGTCTGCAATATACATTCTAAGTCAATAATTATACTGTAGATTGATGCTACAAGTCTTGTCATGTGTCCATGAAACATGTGTGAGGTCCCTGTTGCCTGTTCAGTAATGGCTATCTTGAAAATTTGATCATAGTTTATGTTGAACAAGATCAAATTTTATTTTATTGATCTGAGTAGTGATCTCGGCTGTTTTTTGCTGGTCACCTCAATGTTTTTCAGTACAAAGCATGAAGATCCTAAAGTGAACACAACAGCTGTTTCCCTGCAGTGGACCGGTTAGCAAGTTATTTATAGTCTTATTTTTTTTTAGGAAGGTGAGAAAATGGAAACAGTCCTGAAAAATGTTTCCAAGTCACCATTCTTACTTTGTACTTCATGTACAGCTGCGGTGGACAACGCTGTCTCTGATGCACCCCAGATTTTTGTGATCCTTGATCAGGATGTTCTGTGTGAATGTAGTGAACTAGTAAATCACTCCATCTTCACTTCATCATTGGTGACTTTAATGGCAGTTTACTACACCTTTAACTTGGCGTACAAAGATAAACGTAAAAATTTATTTAAGTTCCTGGAGGAGCATGTTCTTGGTGTAATCCCGAAACGAAAGCCATACACTTTAAAACAGCTGGAAAACAAACTACTCAGCAAAATGAACAGTGCACAGCTGACAAAGCATTAGTTGAACTTAACTGTGTGCATCAGAAAAGCTTGAAACTTTGCCTTGATCAAACCACAGGAAGAATAGTCAGAAAACTCAAATTTACACTTTTTTATTACAGAAAGGCTTCACGAAAGTAGCAATGAAAGAATAGAACAATTTTTGGCAAAGGAAAATCCTAGTGTGGTTTCAAAGTGTTCACCCTTCTCTAATTCACACAGTAACATGTTTTGCAACAAAACAAATGATGCTTTTCTTACCTTTCTTTCTTCTCTTTCGAGTAAGAAAATTCTGAGTAAATTTGTTCAAGTTCTTGGAAAAGGATTAATGTATGTTTACATTATTTTGATATCATCCCAAGCTAGTATGTGCTGTATATTGTAAAGTTAGATTAGTTGAGTTTATGAGAAACCATGTATTGATTAAGTTAAAGTTATTGTCAAAAACTAAGGTACATGGATGTGTTATGATTTTGACAATGTTGTTGGAAAACATTTTTTATTAATGTTAGAGTAGTGATTCTCATAGAATTTGTTGGGAGTCATCTTTGGTGATTATTATCATGACCTGTATGCTTGATCATGCAGTGATACCAAAATCTTAAGAATTAACTTCCTTATTTTAAGGTAATTGCTACTTGGTTTTAGTTCTAAAAACAAGAATCAATTTCCTTATTTCAAGGTAACTATAAGTTGGTTTTATATCTTAAAATAAGTAATTTCATATCTTAAAAGGAGTGTAATAATGTCCTCATTTCAAGCATAATATTCCATTTTCTTGTACCTTAAAGTAAGAAATAAAGTTCCTCTTTCAAGAAGTCTGGTTCTTGTTTCAAGATTTTCGGGTACTTGTTTTAAGGCTTCGGATACCTTACCTCAGGAACTTAAAATAAGACTTTTTAATCTTGTTTTAAGGAAACCTACTTTAAGGGTGATTATGTCAATTATGTTATGAAGTTATCCCTTGCAAATGAACCGTGTACGTCGCTATATTGTTGCTTTTATCGCCCGGTTCTATAGGTCGTTACTAACTTTCACTGGAATTAAATAGCAAGGTTTTGCAGTCTACCTGTTAAAATACAGTTGCCAAGCTTTGCTTTGAGATTGTTGAATAAATAATGCAGTGGACATTCATACTGACAGCCGGCCGGGACTCAATAACTATAACAAATCATTCCCTTTTCTAGATTACATAAATGTTCTTACTTGTTTTATTTGCAGTCCAGATGTTTGAAGCAAATTGTATGTGAAGACATCAGATCATTTGCAAAGCAAACCTGACCTCAAAATGTCGTGAGATCGGAACTGACCAACACAATGTAAATGTTATGTTGCGTGACAAATGAAATGCGATACATTAGCCAGCGGGAAAAAATACAGCGGGAAACCACTACGTCAATATTTGCTCATTTAATGTAGGTTTTCTATAAAAAAATTAAACCAATGTAAATATGGTCAAAAGAATGAATAAAACTCCTGGCCACCATAATGAAGTTTGATGTCTATGAAATGATAGAATGTCAACCTGGTGACAAATGTACGTAAAGCGTGACAGATGTTCAATTGTGGTGGAGAGGTCCAGAGTGGTTAGCAGACCTAACAAGCTGGCCAGAAGATATCGTCACGCAGGCGAGCCAACAAAGTGATACAGAAAGGAAAGTTCAACGAGAGATCTTTGCAACGGCAATCAAAATCAGTGATGACCTTGATCGGGTCCTAGAGAAGTTTGACCTGCAAAGAGCCCTCAGAGTTTGCGCGTGGATCTCACGATTCATTTGCAACTGCCAGCACCCTTCGGAGAAGATCCAAGGCCCCCTGTCGACACAGGAAATCATCGCACGCAGACTCTTCTGAAACCTTTTACAGCCCCAACAGTTCCTAAGAACTCGTTTGGTGAGTTTGCGAAGGCGAGGTACCCATTGGACTTCATAAACCTTCGCCATTGTATGTCCCACTCCCCCGTGCAAAGTGGTTACATGGGTTCGCTGAACTACTTTGATGGTGTAAAGAGCAGAATCCGGCAAGAAAATGGGGTATTCTCCCTGAATGCCTCCCTGAATGCCTCCCTGGCATTCCAACACCCCATCGGCGTTTTCCTGTAGGTTTAGCTGTAACTTGTCTTCTTGGAAGTGCTCGTCAATGATCCCGTGTTGTTGCGCTCGTTTTATCCAAGCCGTGGCTGCTCCTCGCCCACCAGCCGGACCCCTGCCAAGGGACAGAACTGAAGGAGACAACCCCTTCATCGTCATTGGAGACTTCATCGGACCTGTAAAGCATCTGCAGTGGAAATCAAAGAAGGAACAGAAGGCGTACATCTTGATATATTCTTGCAGTTTGACCCGTGCAGTATTCTTGGAATTGCTACCCATCCTGGAAACGGGAGAATTTATGAAAAGCTTCAAATGCCTGATAGCGAGAAGAGGGAAGCCGACAAAGATTTACGCAGACAACGGGAAAACATCCATTGCCGCAGCTAACTGGTTGAAGAAAGTACGCAAAGATGAAAGGCTCAACACCTTTCTTGGCACTCATGAAATAACCTGGCAGTTCAATGTGAGCCGCGCCCCGTGACGGGGCAGACAGTTTGAACGACTCAGAGGCTTAATGAAAGGTGCATTCTACAGGACAGTGGGACACGGTCAACTATCCTGCGAGGAGCTCAGTGAGGTTCTCCTGGACGTTGAGATAGTACTGAACAACCGTCCCCTAAGTTACGTAGAAGATGATGTACAGCTACCCACGCTGACGCCAAACACCCTATTGTTCATCAAGTCCAACATTTTGGCAGAACTGCAGTCGTATCATCTGAGAGATACGGACCTCAGGAAACAAGCGAAATTCCTTCAAAGGAGTAAAGAAGCGATTTGGCGCCGTTGGTCCTCTGAATATCTACGAGCACTATGAGAACAACACCACCTGAAGTATGGAAATTTAAAGAATCCTGTCAGTGGGAGATGTGGTGATATTGAAGTCTGAAGAACGAAACCAAAACTACTGGCCACTTGGTATCATAGAGAAGCTAATTGTGGGGGTGATGGCGTAGTTCGTGCAGCTAAGGTGCGAACTTGGAAGACCATCCTGGAGAGAGCCATACAACATCTGTACCCGCTGGAATTGTCATGCGACAGATCAAATGATGTAACGACTCTCAACTCTACCGCGCCGCCATTCACGCCCAGACAGGATGCAGCAGAGTTACGCATACAAGACATTGCTAATGATGACCAGTGAACATTGAATTTGAAACACTCATATAGACTGAACTTTGAACCGAACATTTTATTTGTTTCGTTACTCGGTCAATGTCATTTAGTTGTTTTTTTTTTTCGTAAAAACTCGGTTTCCTCGGGTATTACATATGCTTCATAAACGAGCCATATGGGGGGAGTGTGTTTTGGAAACTGTTAAGTCGTAATTGACTTTGTTTGACCGTGATTGATATTTAATTAGCTTTCCTGTCACTTGGACATGTTTACAATGTAGAGTTCCATAATGGACATTTGATCTTGTTGTGCAATAGATAACAATCACGACAAGCATTTCTTGGACAAAGGCGGCAAGTAGTAAGAAATGATTTGAAGGTTACTACAGACTCTGAAAGTGATAATCCAGAGGACTGGGTTCAACTATGCCAAACCAGAACTATGAACACACAGATACAAGAGAAGATAAAAAAACAACACCAGATTTTCAAGACGTTTAGGAAACGCCTCATTGCAAGAGGTAACCAAACGCTGTCTGCTACGGAGATTACCAAAACGTGTTAGTAGAAGGCTGCGTATTTTCCTGCGGGGTAGTAACCAAACGAAAGCAGAACTGAAGGATAACAACCCTGAAGAATACAAGTATTTCTCAAAGGTGTGGGGTGTGAGGACACGTCATATGGTCCCAAATTTGCCCGCCAACTGTGCTTTTATGCTGCTACCATGCTATGAGAAAGATTGAACTCACCCTCTTTGTGTTGCTGGTCGTCCTGATAAAATTCCATTGTGGTTTGAAGGTGGGCCTCCTTTGTCTTTTCTGCCATTACCCATACCTGACCCAAAAAGATCATTGGGCAAAAAATGTGACAAATGCACTGGATCTTGTGTTGGGCATTACCTGTCACCAGACAAAAACTGGCAGTTTGTGATAGAGAGTGGTCTTGGTTTGAGTGTTCTTCCACCGCGAGAAATTCTCAAAGAATTTTCTAAAGAGACTGATGGGTTTTCTGAGGAAGATGTTCATGATTTCGCCTCACAGTGCCTTCTAAGCCAAAATGATGTGCGAATGTGGCTGTCAAACATTCAGAGCGTTAAAAAGGATGCTGGGGAGAAGAACAAGACGACAACGAGGAAGAAGGAGAGGACGACGAGAGGAAACAAGCAAACTAAAGACAGTAAGTTTCTTTATAATACGTTATTGTATGGTAATTCTTCTACTGAAGGAAAAAACTAAACATTAAAGCCTTATAACAGAGATTTGAAAATGCCATTATCAGTGGAGGACTTCCACAATGTCACAGGAGGCTATCTTGATTCAAGATGTCTATTCTGAATCTAATTGAGTGGTCAACTTCACTTATCTGCTTGCATCCTTGCTCAACAAAACAATGTACTTATCATTTAGTCAAGAATCATTTTAGAACCAGTTGTTTACTTTTTGGTGCTTATTTATCCATGAATGTGACCGTTAAATTATATACATGTAAGTCAGTATCAGGATATTAATCACTGTCGCTTTTACTTCTCTAGCACTTACTGAGGATACAGATAATGTGCATTGTCTGTGCAATGCAACCTTGGGGAAACAGGTAAGATGGAATACCATAAAAATACCTTCAAGCTTCAATTGTCATCATAATTGTAATATTGGAAAGTGCAACAGGAACTAAGAAACTGAATAATAATTTGCCAGTATTAAAGGTAACGGGGGCTAGAGTTTGTCTTCATTTCTCACACCCAGAAATTTTAGACTATTGTGATCTCGATGATAGTTGTTGATACAGTTGCTTCTCTGTATTTATCAGGTTCATGATCCAGTGTGATATTAGAAGAGGGAGTTGAGATGCCCGAGTACTATAACTATTGTGATGTCATTGTGCATTGAACTTTTTGAGTTTTTTTCTTTTGAACTGTTTGGTTGATTTTTGTAAAAAGGCAGTTATAAGAAAAAGACTTAAAACTGATTTGAGGAGTTGATTCTTTCTTAAAGGGCAAATAATTTTTTTCTGGTGATGTAAGCAAAGGTTTGTGTGACACACTCAGATTTCTGCAGTCAAGTTTAATTTTTAAATTGTTCACTGCCATACCCCATTGGGAAGGGGCAATTTCTTAACTTTGTGAAAAAATTTGTGTCAACGAAATCAAGAACGCGACATCAGTATACAACGACATGTAAACACGGCATTAGCTGTAGAGGCCATCTTGGATTCCATACCCTCGATTCCATGCTCGTTCCCAATCTCTCTCTACTTTAGAATGGGGTTAGTTTCTAGAGAAACTGTGGTGCTGCGTCGGTGGGGGAATGAAACACAAGAATTTAGTTTTATCGACTGAGTCGATAAGGTAAATTGACCACCGTAAAAAGATTCAAATAGCTGACGTTTCGAGCGCTAGCCCTTCGTCGGAGCGAATCAAGGAATTGTGGGTAGTGTGTGGTTTTATATAGTAAGCTGTGGAGCTACGCTATTGGTGGAAATTTGGTGACGTGAAAAACAAATGTAAATTAGTTGAATGAAAAGCGTTCGTTGATTCCGTGGGGTTTGAGAGTGCCAATTTGAAAGATGATTTTTTGTTCTAGGTTTTTACGGCTTTCTGTGTTACCCTGGTGTAGGGAAAGGCCGCAGATTGTCATGTGTTGTTTAGAATGGTTAGTAAGATTAAAATGGCGCGCGACTGGTTTGGATGCGTCTTTGTCATTTTTTTCAACGTCTCGGAGATGTTCACGAAAACGGTCGCCCAGTTTCCTCCCTGTTTCGCCAATGTATATCTTTTTGCAAAAAGTACATATAAAACCACACACTACCCACAATTCCTTGATTCGCTCCGACGAAGGGCTAGCGCTCGAAACGTCAGTTATTTGAATCTTTTTACGGTGGTCAATTTACCTTATCGACTCAGTCGATAAAACTAAATTCTTGTCTCTCTACTTTACACAAAAACTATAATTAAGATGGCAAATTTGTCGCATAAAATTTTATTTGCAAGCAAAAAATGTATTTATGCTCCAATTTTCCATAAATGGCAAAATTAAATCAGAATGAAAGATGTGCTGCGCTCTGTTCGCAAAAGGCAATAAAAACAGCATGTTGGAGAAAAATTGGCTATGTGAAAATTAACACATAGCTGGTTTATTAAACTCTGAATATCAAATATAAATTTTGATTAAAGATGTATTACCTGCGAAGGTGAGGGCAATCAACTGCCAAAGCCCTTGCAAAGCAAGGGCATGCCCCACTCCCGCACTAATTTCATTCTGAGAAAAAGCAACTAGGGAACTAAAAGTTGTGCCGTCCCTGCAAGCAACAACATAAATGAAACCCCTAGTACACAAAACTAAGAAACAGATTCCAGAGAAGTTATCCTGATATATTTTCTAAAAGCATCAGATTTCCATCTACCCATACTCCTAATTTTGGCATCAGAAAGACCTTGTTCGGCTGCAAAAGTTGCGGCCCCAATCCTAAAGCTGTGTCCTTTATACCTCTTAGGGTCTAGGCCGCATAGCTGAATAATTGAGCAAAGCATCTTACTGAACTCACTTCTCAAAACTGGGGACCCATGTTGATTAATAAAAAGTGGGCCATGTTCTGTGCCACGAAGAGAAACATAATCCAAGAAAGATTGAACTAGACATACCTTAAGTTGTCTAGTTTTTGACTAAATTCAGAATTTTGAATTTGACCAGACTCAGACCGATGGCCCTTATTGACAGGAGTTAAAACGGGAAAAATACCCGAAATCTTTTCGATAAACATCAAAGAAAAAAATTCGAATGTACAAAAACCATTTACTGAGGATAAGATAAAGTATCAAACAACTTTGCGTGTGTTTTGGTTCTTGTCATCACGAGTCGGCCTTTCTTTTCAGAGCTGGGTTTGGTAAAAAGGCGGCCGTCGGTAGCTTTCAGTGACGTGTCTTCAAAGTCGAACTTCTACAGGAAAGCTACCACTTTGAATGTCCGGCAAGACTTTTTTGGAAAGCTTAAAAGATTAGCTTTTATGTGAGATCAGTCTCGCTTATTCTCCTGAGATGAGTATTAGACCCAAATTTTCGGGTCCTAGGTGATGGCCTAAAACGCTTTAGTTTTTAGTAAGCTTTTTTATTGTTCGAACGCATGGGCGAATACATCAAAGCGTAACATATAAAACGGTTTAAGAGCTGTAAGAAATGACTAGGTTCATCAGAATGGCGGAACCTGTTCTATTCTGGAAACTTCAGAATGGTAACTCTCTTGAAAGCTGTTGTCTGTGTCAAAATGTTTGTAGGTGAAACTAATGCATATTTAAGAGGACACATGGTCTTGGTGTAATGTTTTGGCTTTTAAAAACCATTTCAAATGTTTGTACTTAAGTTCAACAAGTATAGCGTCCGCGACATAAAGTCCATAACAAAATTTTGCTGCTGTTTTTTTGAAAAATGTTGCAGTTTACCAAAAATGTCTTTAACCAAAGTTTTTCTGTTGGATATCTAGCCGTGTGGCAAGAATGTCTTTGAAATCTTACAAATAGTCATTTTAGGAAAGAAATAAGATTGTTTAAATGTCGCGGACGTTACGTAATGTCCGCGACGGAAATTACTTTTGTTATAACTTTTTTAAAAAGAGTTCAGGGTGAAATTTATATTTCTGTGTTAACTGCAGTGAGAGATTTTTTCTGATATAAGTTTTTGTAGTCAATAATTTCCAAGTTTAATACAGCAAGTTAAAAATGTGCTTTTTTCCTATTGTTTGCTGTAAAAAAATACTTACTGTGGGGACCCCCCTGAATACATCGTTGTCACAAGGGAGCTGGAATTAATTTTTTTGTGTACTATAACTTGTCAACAATGTAGCACAGGGTATAATGTTAAGTCCAACTTATATTTTAAAATCTGGATTCTGACACCACTTGCGTGGAATTGGCCGATAAAAGTTTACGGCTGAGGGACATGGAGTGACTAATTTGCATATCTGTACCTGTATACTATATCTTGTTTACGCTTGCATATTACCGAGATAAAAATAAATTCTCATTCAAGCTTTTTTAACAGTTGTATTGATATGGCGAGTCAGCAAAATGATTGTTACCTGTCCGACAATATTGTCAAGGCAATAAACGATGTTAGGGTTGGAGGACAAAGCATTCGAAAAGCAACTAAAATTGAATTGGCCAATCAGGGTTTTAGTGTATCTAAAGATTACTCAATGCAGTCAAAATAATCATTGACAAAGATGAACATAAACCTGGGTATAAGTTGTTTTTGCACTTTTTTGTTAAGCGAAAACCCACAAGTGAAATTACGAAAATGCCCGCCTACTTGAGAAAAAAGGGCTAAGATCTCCAAAGAGATGTAGATGTCTGTCTTGATAGATTTAGGGCATTTTTAGTCGGAAGAATCTCGTAAATAAACTATCACAAATATGGATCTGCAATGAATCTCGTTTCAACATGCGAGGCTGACTTGGGAACATCATTGTCCCATCTGACAGGAAACAAGCACCGTATTGCATCCTACCAGAAAACCGATGTGGCTAGTGGATTTCCCCATGTTTTCGTTTTTCTGGAAAGTGCATTCCTGCAACTTACAATTCCCTGGAAGGAGGTATCAAGGGCAATGTTTTTTTTAGTGACCGATTCCGGTTATATGGAAACACAAAGATTTTACGTGTGGTTTGCCTCCAGCAAGGCCCATTGTCTTACTTATAGACAGTCATAATTCGCATCTTAATCTGGAGTTATTCCAATTGGCTTCAATATTGGTGTTGAGAGTCAGAAACATCGACTGACGATTTAATAATAATAATCTTTATTTAACCTACAAAATGGATCAGCGGATACCAAAAGTAACAACTAATACAACCCCACGTGTATAAATATAATATAGAGGGCAAAATTACTGCATTCTGATTGCCTGAAGAAAAGAGCATTTTTCATTAATTTAAGGCAAAATTACTTGTAAATGATTGGCTATCAGGTTGCTTAGCAGGAGCATTGGAAAAATGTGTTTGTGAAGTGTGCAAATGAAAGAAAGCAAAAACAAAATATTCAAGAGTGTGAATGCGAGATGCGCTTGACAAAACTCTGTCAAAGTTTTATGCCAAGTTGCGAAAGGAAGATGGAGATGACTATAAGCCAGAATCCCTCAAAGTGATGCAGACTGCACTTGAAAGGTATTTGGAGTCAAAGTGCTACCCAAAATCGATTCTCAAAGATGTCAAAGTCCTAAATTCAAGAAAAGTGCTAGAAGGAAAGGTCGTAAACTCAGAGACCAAGGAAAAGGAAAGCGCCCAAACGATTAAAAAGCCTGACAAAACAAGAGGAAGAGATTCTCTAGGAAAATGGCCAGCTCGGTGGTGGGAGTCCCGTTCCCTTTGTCAACACAAGGTGGTGGCCAACAACTCAACACTTTGGCCTGTGAGGGTGTCAAGAGCATCACCAGATGAGTAGTGGTAAAAGGCCGATTCTAGCTCAATCGAATCTTTAAATAGCTTTTTTTTTTAAAAATCATATTGAAAACAATCCTTGTCAAATTTTGGTAAAGATTCACTCTTAAGGGCCCATCGTCACTTACCGTGATGCATTGCGGGCGTTCTTTAATTTCTAGGGCCACGAAAATAAATTTTGTGGCAAGGAAGTTTGATTCCTAAAATAATCCATTTACATCGGAGAATCTGTATCGTCTATTAACTTCAAGATGATTTCGTTCAAATATTTAGTTCACATTCAAGACATTGCATCTTGTTTTTGTATGTTTTCTTTTATTTTCCATTGTTACTGATACGTTTTCTAAGCAATGCCGCCGAAGGCTCAAGGCGGCTGTCAAGAGAAGAGATCCTTCAGAAGGTTTGGCTCAGAAATTTGGTTGTCCATGGAAAAGAAATAGGTATATTAGATTGCCTACTAGTTAAGATTTATCTTCGAATCTTTTCATTGTAATTTTTTAGAATTCGTTTTCCACATACAGATACTGTCAGTTGACATTTGAATACTATATTATTATATTTTTATAAGCATGATATACATGATGATCTTTCAACTTCATAGCCACTGTCAAGCTCTTGGGCTTCAATCCTGAATGCATTTAAATTTTCATTGAAGTTAACGGTATTAAAAACTTCCATTGCAAAGTAACAGCCAACCTCTTCAATGAACCAAACTTTTTTGAAACAACCAAATAGTGGAAAACCTGCATCGTCGAGGGCAAATAAAAGGAAGTTGTTGAGGCCTGGTTTATATTTGGTCCCATATATTTCAATCTGGTTACAGTGAAAAATAGATTGAACATGTAAATCTAGATGAATGCCAAAGAACCTTGATATGTAATTCTCTGCGTCAACTGCATAATTGCTTTGTAGAACTTTGTAGTTTCCAAATTGGATATCCTCTTTAGACAAGAGATCCAAGTCTGGCTGGCTATCACCTATCTGTATAAAGTTTGCACACTTCAATTGTTGGTTTCTGGTTGCTAGTGAATAGGGAAAATTTTTTAAATTTCTGATTTTCTTTGCCGGGTCCTTGAAATAAGCATGTTTTCCTTCAAATCTCATGCACCAACATCTAATTAAGGGACCAAATTTGAGCATCTGTGTTGGCAAGTGAACAAGATAATGCTGCTTGGGGATGATATTTAACATTGTATGTGGTCTTGAAATTACATAAATACCCCTTTATGGTACTCATCAGATACAGAATACTTGCTTGGGTTATTTTACTGCAGAAGACAATGCCCATTATCTCTAGAAGTGTCATAAAGGAATTCCATTGACTTGGTGCATTTTCAATTTTGTACAAGTGCTCTTCATGGCTATCTTTATCCCTTAATCCAAACAATTCTTCCTCAAAGTATTCCTGCATAGTATCAAAAGTAGCCGTGCAATGCCTATATTTTCGTCTTGCACCCCCAACACCTACCTTTAAACCAGCAGCTGCATGACTAGCTGGAGTGTCTGCAAGAAAGCCTAAAACTGCTCCTCTCAGTGTAACCTGACCTATGTTTGTTAGAGTGAAGGTATAACCATCATCCTTGCCTAAGAGCTGCAGGTCAGAAGCAAGTGGTTCCAATATCTCTTGCATCGCTTTTTCCTTGTACATCTTAAAGGTTTTGTATGAGCACACAGCAAATAGCTTGATTGACCTTACTTTAGAACGGTAAATTGGAACAATATTTGCAACCTGGTAATAGAAAAGACAAAACTTGTGCGATTTGTTGGTTAAGGGATTACAGACATTAACTGAAGAGCCCTTTTATCAATGGAAAACATTGGATGTTCTTGAAACAATGATCCATCACAAAAGTCAGTTAATGTTGCATTGTTTCCGTGGTTTAGTTGTGCCTCTGCATTCATAATCATTTGAAGTAACCATGGAGATGACAATTGTTGCTGCAAGCTTAGTAGAATTGGTGTATAGTAAAAGGAATCTTCAACTTCTATTATCCTCTTCTTGTTTTTCCTTTTACATACTTTTCTGTGCTTCCCCAAAACTTTCTTTACAGGTTCCTTTAATAGACAGAGATGTTTAATTGTTACCAGAATATTATATTAGGTGAAGTCAATAGGTAGGCCATACAATGTACCCGAATTCTTGTGGTTGAACTGGAACTAAAATCTTGGGGAAAGTCTGAAACACTTACTTTGTGTTCAAGCAACGGTGAAATGTGTCAAACCTATCAACCCCCCCCCCCCCCCCCCCCCCACCTCCCCATCCCAAGATGTTTTCAATTACATTTGGAAGGGGAGCATACTGCAGTGTAATCATGATATAACAGGGTGTCTTGGTTCTACAATTATTGTTCATTGTGTTCGTTACAAAGTATAATCTTTTCAATATAACATTATTGTCTATATCTTCAGCAAAATTTCATGTTAACAACTAAATTAGAAATTATCAAAGTTGTTATATTCTGTGAAATAGGATTTTTTTTGTTGCTTAATATTATTATTAGTATAATTATAATATATTATTTTGATTATTATTAAGGGACTTACAAACTTCCCACATAGGAAACACCTTCTTCATTCCAGTGTTTTTCAAGGCTTGCAGAGGTAAATGTCTTGGTTGCTTTGCACAGGCCATCTGATTCAGCAAATACATCCTGTAAACCCTGAATTTCATTAATGGGTATATCTGCAACATCCAAACATTTTTCAATACCCCTTTAAGCTGCATCACTGTAGCTGAAATAAGTTCAGAAGTGCAACAGGCAACGTTATGTACTGTTTTTGAATTCAGTGTATTTTCATGCTGTATTTTCAGTAGAAACTTGGACACAACATCTTGAAGTGATTCCACTGAATCATTACCATCCACTTCAAGACAGGCGCAGGGTTATCAGATGTTGAAACAGACTTGACCTCGTCATCATCTAATGGTCGTCCATGGCTGTCATTATCACTATTATTAGCATCATCAGCATCATTATAATCATCATCGTCAAGGTGGTAACATTCTTCTAATAGAGCTGACTCCACTGAGTGGGAAAAATATAAGCTTTTAACAAAATTTAAGTTCTCATATGCATGCTAAATTTATGAAACAGTACAAATGTATATCCCCTCATAAGTGAGCCAATTAGATAAAAGCTGTTGACCTCAAAGACCATAACTGGTTTTCAACTGGGGAAGCTGAATTTTGTTGCTGATGTCTGCAGACTGTCATTTGCTTTGGTCATTATTTAAGGTACACAATCAGTGATGTTATGATAAAAGACTTTAAAAGTTTAAACCAACTACTCAAACAAAGTAACCACTCAAAAATTCAATAACATTGTCGCCCACCTTAAAGAAAAGGAAAAAAGGAAGAGACAGGCAGACCTTCTAGTCAGTTTTTTCTCATTAAGTACCCCCCTTGTCCCTCCCCACCTGGGAACTGTAGATAAGGTGAGATGAAGACAAAGGAAACTCCGGATTTGCCGGATTTAGCTGTAGAATACACTTGTTCTAGAAGGAAATATGTACACAGTTGTAAATATGGGGAAGTAAATATCTAATATGGGGAAGAAAGTAAATATATTCCCTATGTAGAGCCTTGTATTTCCAAATATTAATGACGTTTTGTGATTTAAATTTCCCAACCGTTAAATAAAATAACTCTTCTTTCAACAGCCAACCGTTCTGATTGGCACATTAATAACAATAGGTATGTCAGATATCTTTGCTATAAGGAAATAATGAAATTATTTCCAAAGTTGTATAATATGACTGGTTGTTTCATCAGTCAGTTTCATTTTCCCAGCCTTCAGGTGAAAATAAATAAATAATAAAATAAACGACACAAGTTAAAAATAACCAGCCATACTATAAAAAATATTTTTTATACTTGAAATGAGGGCTTGGCGCTTCCTTGGCGCGCAGTCAGGGGGACTAAGACGAGCGCAAATTTGACCTCGAAATGTTATTACATGGCTTATCCACACATACGAAGATCAAACGTGTGTTTTATTCAGACATGCATTTTCTTTATTAGCGCCTACGAAGTGGTACTTTGCAGTTACTTATATTAAAGATGCACTTACCTGAGATGCAGTCACTTTCCAGCCCCGATCCGCAATTGGAGAGATGTGCTCTATGCCTGTTCCAGACATGCTTTACAAATGAATTTATCTTTGTATATTCCTTACACAGCCATCAAATCTGAGAAGTTTCGCGGGGCCATCGATGAAATTCTTCGATGGGGAAGTTTGTTCTCTGGCGGCATATATACTGGTCATTGCTGCGATGAACTGCAGCATAGAATTCATTCCTTCAGACCCTGCCGAATTGTCGCGATGGCTAAAAACGAACAAGAAGCTTCGCTCCTACAGTCATATGTTGAAAGGTATGTAGTAGTCGCATATTTTATTCCGTGACGATTGAAGAATGCTTAACAAGTGTAGTCTCGTTGTTGATGCCTGTTTCCAGCTCACCTAATGTGCCTAAAAGACTCATTTCACAGAAAATAAACTCATTATGTAGCATTAAACACCCTTTCCACTAACACAGCAGCTAGTCAGGGTATAAAGAGAGCAAAAAACTCAAATCAGAAGGCGGGCAGTTTTTGAATTGTCAAAATGAACACTGTCTAGTGCGGAAAAATAGATTAACGAATGATTTGGCCGAGAAGTCAAGGGAAAGGTTTAATAACCCTGCGAGCAATTGGTTTTTCCTACACCGAACGCTCGCAGGTTGAGGTGAAAAAGGCCTTGAAGGAACTGCATTGGTTTTCTGTCGGGCGGCTTTTTGCGGCTGTTAATAAGTGAAGCTACGGTTACATCTCACAGCTAACACCTCTTAGATTTTTAAGTCATTTCACTTCTGTGTTTTTAAGCAGACCATCAGGGAGAAACTTGGAGACCCTGCTGAGTTTGGAACCACGACATTCTGGCCGTGTGAGACGTCCTCCAGCCTGGATTGAGGATTATGATCTATGCTAAACGGACATTGATTGAACACTTACACAAACATTGATTTGAACGAACATAAATTGAACACGTAAACACTTTATGTCTCCGAGATAGAACACTTGGACATTGATGTTAATGTTTTATTTTATTTTGTTAAGGGAGGGAGGTGTGGCCTAACACCCCAGTTACCATGACATGCATTGCTAGACCGCTGTACATTAGATCCATTCTAGTCAGATAATTGTGTTGGGCCTTGTGCAAGAGCAGCTTGCAACATGTAGAAAACCCGCTTTGTCATTAAAGATTCTGTTGTTTAAGAGGCAGTGTCTTTAAAATCGGTCCACTGCATTTCGGGTCGGAAAAAATTTTACCCTCAAACTTTGCCCAGTAAACTATCTTGGGTCATAAGTAAATGAAACGACTTTAGGTTTTGGAAATACGTTAAATTGTATTTTTAGAGCTCGTAACAGTCGAATATTATGCAAATTGAAGTGCCAGCAAAAGGGTATCATGCTGTTAGTTAGTGAGTCTATGTAATATGCAGTCAGCAGAATTCCTTGAGTTTCTGTTCTCATCCTGCAAGTTAGCTCCTTCTACCATTAAGGGCTACAGATCGGCTATTAGAACAGTGTTTCGGCTACATTGAAGCTGGAATCCTGGTAGACCCTATTCTGTCATCGTTATTGTGAGCACTTGACATAGAGCGACCAGGGTCACCCAAAATCGTTCCACAGTGTAATTTAGCTCTGGTCCTTCATGCCTACCTTGAAGAACCATTCGAGCCTATGGACTGTGGACTATAGACGATTAAGTTTCTCTCATGGAAGACAGTCTTTCTAGATGTGTTAGCTGTCTGCGTGCCCTTTCACTTAAGCCAGACCCACAGCAGCCTGACCTGCCAGGTCCCTCAGGTTTCGTCGACACAAGGCGGATGTGACGATCTTCACTAACCCAGCCTTTGTTGTCAAGAATCAACGACTCGATTCAAATCCGCCGGTGGTGCTGAACTCTTTGCGCTCGTTTCTCGCAAGCCAGAAGGAGCCTGACAATAAACTGTGCCCGGTGCATGCACTCCTATATTATTTGAAATGCACACAACCTAGGCGAGGCAATTACTTTCGCTTGTTCTCGCCATACAAACTTGGTCAGGGAGATAACAAACTGCATCCAGATTCTATATCAAGATGGATCAAGTCAGCGGTCAGGCAAGCCTACACCTCTGCTGGCAATTCACAGTTCATCAGAGGCCTTGTGGAAATTTCTACCCATGAAGTGAGAGCTATAGCCACAGTCGAAGATGTTTTTAAAGCTGCCTATTGGAACAACGAGACCACTTTAACCACTTTCTTCCTGCGTGGTATGTCAGGTTTTTTCTAAGCAGATCCATCGGCTTGGTCCCCTTTCAGTGGCCTGCTGACTTTTGGGGCTCCTGGAATTGTGCATGTTGTTTGCCTTAGACTTTTTCTGGGTTTGTATATGGGTCTTCAGTCAGACGAGTTTTCTGTAGTATTCTATTTGTTCTATTTTGATTTTGTTTTCATTACTCTGGATTAAGCCCTTTTATTGTTCTGGAGTGTTTTATGTACCGTAAACACCGGCGTGCAAGCCGCACTTGTAGATAAGCCACAGACCGAGTTTTGAAGCTCGCAATTTTGGAAAAAAGGTTTTTTTTAAATAAAAAAGTAAGCCAGAGAATTGGCTCCACAAAAAATAAGCTAGACTTTGCTTCTATCTATCGAATTATCGTGTATTGAAAAAAACCCGACAGTTTAAGCAGTTTTCAGCGCAAAACAAGCTTGCTAACCGTGCAAATTTCTTGAGCACGTCTTTATTTAGCCTGGTTACTAAGGTTAGCCAAGATGGCCGCTTATTTACAGATTCTTTGGCTTCTTTCTTCACTGCGGGCCAACTCCCGGGCATTTGCGTTTTTTTAATGGTAAATTCCCCACGGTGGGGACAAGTAAGCTGTTCAAATTCCCTGCGGTTGGGCCAAAAAAAAGAACGGTAAATGCCCCACCCCCAGGCTCATACAGCTCAAGTTTAAAGTAATATTTGTCTTGTAGCTAGAGCCAGTGAACAGACTAGAGTACTGTAAGTTGAGAAAAAATAAGGTTTATTAAATATATTCATCCGTTTTCATCTATTAAATCATGCAGTACAAGTTTTAATGCTGTTTATAAAACTATAGTATTTGTATCGAAGGGAAACGGCTTTGGTTCGAGCCATCCAGAAGTTCGAGAAAGCGAGGGTTCAAGAAGCGGCTACAGACGTATGCATCTTCTTAAATTCTTTTGCCTTTGAAATGAAAACATTTACGATGTATTAAAGGGTCAAACATACCTTTAAAAATGCCTACAAGCTTTTCTAGCCCTTGCGGGACCAGCCATTCTCCGACAAACTCCTCGTTCTTGCCAATAAAAGTCCTTGAAGGATGCCATGTTTGAAGAGTTGTCAAACTGCGAGGCCGAAGCCACGTGGCTGTCAAATTCCCCGGGGTAAATGAAGGGTGTGCTACTTTCCGCCCCCCGGGCCAAGATAAAAAATGCCCCACCCCCAGGAGAGCAACATGTGTAAAAGGCCCAGGGAGGATGGGCACTGCTGGAATTGACTCAAAGTTCGCTGTGATCGAAATTTCGCGGCGATAATTCGCTCGTCCCGAAAATTCGTTGCGAAATTTCGAGCGAGCTTTCGTTCTGTTCTCCAAGCGTTTTCGAGGAAAGTTCAAACGCCATGCACTGTGTATACAAACACACGATGTTTCCTGTGTTGTTGTGCCGGCGTGAAACACAGCTGACAATGCGACCCTCCATAGGAAAACACGCCTTATCGAAAAAAGCGATTTTTGGGGGTTTGAGGCGCCTTCTAAACCGGGTTTGAGAGGGTTTTAAACCCGTTTTAAACCCTTTTCAAACCCCTTGCAAACCCATTTCAAACCTTTTGCAAACCCTTCGAAAACCCCTTTCACACCTTCGCAAACCCTTTGCAAACCCTTGCAAACCGTTTACAAACCCTTTTGAAACCTTGCAAGCTCTCTGCAAACCCTTTGCGAGACCAATTAAATCGAGCCTGATCGACCAAATCGAACTTACGGCGATAGTTTGCACACCGCAAGAAAGAAACTTGCCTTAATAAATTATGATTCTTATCAGCAAAGCCGATCTCACATAAATGATCTCAGCTAATAAAAGTAATTTGGAAAAAGGGGGCAAAAGTATTTGACTTAAACAGTTCTTCTGAGGCTAAGAAAAAGTTTCGTAATTGTTCAAAATAAAGCTATTTTACAGGCGATTTTTCCTCGTAAATTAAACTTGATTAGATGCTGTTATTATTTGGAATTTGTTAGAACGAGTACTGTGAATACTGTATTATTGCATTTAGCCATCGCATTTAGTAAATTTACTTGCAGCTAAATACAGGAATTGCACGGAGCTGTAATTGGAAGTTAAAAATAGCATTAGTCACGCTGTTGAGCTCAAGAGACCTGTAGATCACGTAGGCATTTGTGGACAAAAGTTATGTTAGCATTAAAAATCTTTCCTTTTTTCAAATGAAATAAACACAAGCTTTGATATTATTGCTGGAAGATAAATTTTCGGGTCAAATCTACTTCGGTAAAGGGGTAAATTTATGGCATGGATTTGCTACCTACCGTTTGTTATTCATCGTCGAAAATTCACCACTGAAACAGCAATAATATTTGTTTTCGCTTCAGTATCGAGCAGTTTTTGTTTGTTAATTGACCCGCTGTGTAATATGTTCTATTTGCAAACGTTTCGTTCTTGGTGCAATTCCTTTCGGTAACGCAAGTCTTAAATACAGGAATTGCACCGGCCCAATTGGTTGACTTCCAGCGGTGAAAAAGGAAAAAGCCGAACGCGATAATCTTTCTTCCCTCAGTCCAAAGCCTTTGATCTTCACTAGCGAAGTTATTTTGCCCACAGCTCCCGTTCTGAACGCGCTTTCGAGTCGGTGCTTTTCCTGCCTTTAACGCTTTCAATAATTAAATACAGGAATTGCACCGGAAAGAATACTCGACTTTGGTGTCGATTACATGACGTAATTATGAGATACTCTTTTTCGAAACTTTCGCGGGAAAATCGTCCAACTGTTAGTGCTTTCGTGCCAAAAATTTTAAAGATAGTCTTGATTCGCCAATGTTCCCGCTATCTCACATAATGGTAAACCGTCAAATTGAGGTAAGAATCATTTTTGAACAATTGTGAATTTTAATGAGGGTTAAAATTTACATAATGAATATTCATGACACTGTCAGAGAAAGATTTTGTGGGCAAATGACATTCACTAGAAAATTTCACATTCCATAAACAAAGGCAAATACAATTCAACACCCTGAAATAGGTCCCTGGCCTGTATGCATGCACCAAGGGAAGGGAGAGAGGTTAAACAACTGAAGGAGAACTCAAAGAGATTTACTTCCGAAAGTATTAAATCATTTAGCAGAGGAGCTGCATATGAATGTCGGCTTCCTCCAACAAGGAGTGTGGCAAGAACACGCCTAACCCGGAACACAGTACCAAGACAAGTGACAGACCCCTTCACCCTAAAGTTTCTCCCTCCAGAAAACCAACTTCTGAAGTGGAAAGATGACATCGCCCGCAAGAATCAGCATATGAATGGAACATTTGTATATGCTGAAAATGCGCAAGGCTGCTTTGATATCTCCTCATTGCAAACCATGCTCAAGCTTAACAGTGCCAAATCAATTAACACTGCAGTTCAGAAAGAGATTAAATGGTTTGCAGCTCCATATGACATTCCGGCAACAGTACACCAGCCTCCTGCATCATCCATTGAGCAATTTAAGGATTTGTTATACTCAGTAAGGTATGACAAAGTGATTTCACCCTATGGTATGTCCCCTAATGAGCTGTCTACAATTTGCCCAAACCGGTGGCTTTCCTGTGACCCCATTAGATGGCTAATGAAATCCCTAAATTGATCACAGTCCCACACATATTGTCTCTATCTTAATGAATTCAGGGGAAATTCATCATCACTCAAATGCTTTGTAAACGGTTCAACAAAGCCTGACAAGTTCCTGTTTGCAGTCAATGTTGGTCATTCCTCTAAGGGTGACACTTTTATTGGCAGTGATCTTCAAAGGGGTTGCCATTGGACAATGTGCCTTGTGGACATTAACAGTAGAGAGATAATTTATGGTGACTCATTGGGATGGCCTGTTCCTCATGGGCTCATTCACAAGGTTTACTCATTCATCAGGTTGGCTTGCAGTGCTGAAAGGGATGCATTTTCAATGGTTCTTTGTCTTGCTCCCACAGTGTGAATTCAAGAACTGGAACCCATGATTGTAATTCTGCATGTGCGCAGCTCTATCCTTTTCAAACATGCAGCAGTATCTGTGGTATTGTTGTGATGGTAATGGCAGCAATTGCTTGCCATAACCTCCTACTATTTAAACTGATGTCCACTACATGTATCAGCCAAGGGAATACCAATCAACCGCCACATATTTATCTCCAGAAACCTTCACAATTTAATGGCTATTTACGTAGAGTCATTGCATCCTGGGTGGCTGAAAATGCTGTTAGCATTGAATATGTTGTACCACAGTCTGTTCAACTGCCTTTGCAATCCTTAAACACCCCTAATATGAAAAAAAATGTCAATCAGTCCAGTGACGAAGATCAAGACCCCTCTAATGAAAATCCGGCTATGGACATCCATTCCAATGATTTTCCAGTGTATGAAGACAGGGGCCACCAGATACCAGCGAATCAGGTCCCCGATTGTGTCAATGACCAAGAAGAGCCAGACGACGAAGTCATTGAAGAATTGAATGAAGTAGATGATGTTGATACTTCTGGAATTGAAAACAACGCTTCTGTCGATGGTGGCCATTGTCAGGTAAATCCGGCCAAGAACATCCATTCCAATGTTTCAGTTGATAAAGACAGGGGCCACCAGATACCAGCCAATGAGGTCCCTGATTATGTTGATTACCAAGAAAAGCCTGATGATGAAGTCAGTGAAGAATCGAATGAAGAAGCTGATGTCAAGGTTTCCGGATTTGAAGACAACGCTTCTGTCGACGATGGCCATTGTCAGGTGAATCTGGCCAAGGACATCCACTCCAGTGTTCCAGTTGATAAAGACAGGGGCCACCAGATACCAGCCAATCACGACTCTGATAGTAACAAGCAAGACAGTGATGTTCCAGTTAATGAGAAGATGTCAGACGATTCCATTAATTCCAGTGCAGCTAGTGAAGAAAACTGCAGTGCACCTGGCAAGAACAAAAAACACCAGCGTAAGTTATGCTTGTTGGTCTTCTCTCATAATGCAAGCTTAAAGCGGCACATGAAAAGGCAACATACCGATGAAAAAGTGTATACAGGAACATGCCACTGTCACCACTGTGACTTTAAATGTCACAAAATATCAGACCTGAGGCAACATCTCAGTGACAAACATGGAGTTGCGTTTACAACAACAACAGTTCACCTAGACAATATTGCAGGTGAGATAGAAACACTTCAATAATTACAACTATAGGTCTAAACCATCTACCAATTGTGCATAGTCATGAGCCAGAGTGGTAAAGAGAGAGCTGGGGATGAGTGGGGTTTTCACAGCTATTATCTGCACCATTTTGTTAACCTTTCTAACCTCGCATACTCTTTTGGCTAAACATTGTTAGATGCACTACATAGAAGTGTTCCATCAGGTTTTATCTGACACTACATTAAAATAGTGGGAGGTGGAGGGGTGCTGACATAAAGGCAGATCTCCACTGGACATCTTTGGGTATTTATTAGCTAATGTGTTCTATGTGTAACCTACTTGATGGCAGATAATGTCAACTACCAGTTCATGATGTTTATTTTTCATGCAAATTGCAATTGTTATTTACATTTCTATTTTCATGTATAGCATTTGAGCAATGGAAGGCAAAGGTAGAGGAGGAAGAGAGGTGCTCTTTTATAAAAACAACTGGGATTAAGGGTCCTGTGCAGTATTACCAATGTAACCGAGGAGGAGTTTACAAACCGAAGGGAACTGGAAAAAGGCATTTAAAATCACAAGGTACAATAAATGCTATCATCAAGTATGAAAACTTATTACTGCCCCTTGTGCCACAACCCAGTATTTGCAATAAGCAGGCCTGCAGAGAAGGGGGGGTGCAACGGGTGCATCTGCACCCCCAGAAGTGGTGGAAGTCTGCCCATTTTGGAAAAAAAAAAGAAATAGTAGTGCCTGTACCCCAATTATTTACATACAGTATAGTCCTTTAGGTTGAAGGTCCGTCATTTGTAGATGACCAGATTGTGAGATTCTAGGCTGAATTCAACAATAAATTCTACCTTAGAAAAAATTATTTTAGGTGAAAATATATTCCCTTAATCGTTATTGGTTAAAATGTAAATTACCTGTCTCATCAAGTTTCTGTTTCGCAAAAGTCTATTTATAATTTAAAAAGTACCAGAAATATTTATGTTTTAAATTCACTTTTGGCTTCCTGCCTTTCTATTTTTCCAACTGGGAAATGCCCTGGACCCCCCCCTGCCCCTACGAGCTCACGCCTGAGGCACCCTCCCATGAAAAATCTTTCCTTCAGCCCTGTTAAGTATGGGTAAATTGTTTTGAGAATTATCCTTGCTGTACCATTAGCTATAACTTGTTTGTTTGCACTGCTAGATGAATAAGTTTACTTTTAATTGATGATATTGCAGGCACATGCAAGATACAGCACAACTGTACAGCAACCCTTAAAGCAACAACTACTGAAGATGGCAAAGTTACTGTTGACCTATGCCTTAGCCATTATGGCCACCGGGAAGACCTGCAAAATACATGGTTGCCAAAACAGAAAAAGGAGGAAATGGCTGCATTATTACAGCAAGGAGTTTCTAAGGACAAAATACTTGGGGACATAAGAGAGAACGGGATGCAAGGGGAGGCATTTAAACGCTATCACCTCACTGACATGAAAGACCTGTCAAACATCTCAAGAGCTTTTGGTTTGGAGGAAGTCCAAAGGTCTGAAAATGACCAAGAAAGTGTTCGGGCCTGGATTCAAGAGTGGCAGGAAGGTGAAAGTTGCAGGGGGAGCAAGCCCCAGAAGATCTTGATCTACTTCAGGAAGACTTCTTCATAGTCATTCAGACTCCCTTCCAGAAGGCAATGGCCCAAAAGTTCGCTTCCAAAGGTGTTTGTATTGACTCAACGCATGGAACTACAGGATATGACTTACTGCCAACCACAGTTATGGTTACTGATGAATGTGGAGAAGGGCTGCCTGTGGCTTGATGCCGTTCAAACCATGAAGATTTCACTCATATGTGTCTTTTCTTCAAATTATTGAGAGAAAACTGTGGTCAGTTATCACCTCATTGGGTAATGAGTGATACCGCAAGCCAGTTTTATAATTCCTGGGTGGCTATCATGGGGGGGGCACACCAATCAGGCTGATCTGCATTTGGCATGTAGACAGAGCTTGGAAACAGGAACTCCGGGTTAAAGTTAAAGACAGTGAAATGGCTGAGGACATTTACAAAATGCTTAGAACTGTTATGCAAGCAACGACTGTACCTGAGTTTAAAACCCTCTTGTTTCTTTCATTAGTGCTGAGTTTAGCACCTACTTTGAAAGAGAGTGGCTTAGGAAGAAAGAAATCACTGAAGAATCACCGAAACATTCTCGCAAGCGGAGATCCCATGCCTAAAGAAATACAGCACAGTCAATCAACACCGAGTCCAGATGCAAAGGTCTTCAATTCAAAGATACCCATACCCACAGATACTACCAACAGGCCCAACATAGAGAAACGCTGTCTGTGGGCTGACACAAGAGGCTACAACCTGATGAGCTGCAAAGCCTTTGAATGAAAATGGAGACCTGCAACTGAAGACGATGGCGAGGAGCTGAGGACAAAGTGCACTGCAATCTGTCAAACTGGGAGTGGAGTGCAGCAAGATTGTTCTTGTAGATGTCTACCAGGAGAATCAGCCAGACCTTGTTCACAGAGTGTATGCTGTCAATGACAACCAGAGCAACACCTCCATGGTTTTACCCTACCTAGCCGACAAGCTAGAACCAAACAGTTTCAGAGAGAAGTTTTTGTTGTCCACCTGTAGTGCTGAGAAGGAGCTGAAGTATGGCCACCGCATCTCAGGTCTCGTAGTGAGGTAGAACAGTCCAAATTACCCACATTGATAGAATGTGACCACATCCCTCATGACAAGGACGAGATTCCAACCCAAGAAATCACCAGGGAGTTCCCTCATCAAAGGAGATAGCTGACCAGTTTCCATCCCCGGACCCTGAGCTGTTGAAGGTCAGAGCATTTAGAAATGGTCCAAAGGGAGCCAGCCCCACAGGCCCAGAAGCTTTGCTTCGGGTGGATATTGTCAGGCCAAGTATGCCTAGATAGAGTAGGAGGACTCGTTCACATCTCAGTCCACAGAACCACGGTCAGTGTTCCAACACCAAACTGGCCCTGTCACCAAGACAGCTGGACCTGAAAAGTTCTTCATGTTATGAAATATCACCCTGCCTCAATCACTTCATTATCAAGAAAGAGTATGCAGGAGGAGAACAAATTGCACCTGATGTTTACCGCACAACTACTAATGACAACAAAGTCAGTTTGTCCGAAGAGGACCGTCACTCCTTAGACATTGTGAAACGCAATGCCACAAGAACGAACAAGGGAACTGGGAGATGCCCTTACCTTTTCGCTCAAGGGACATCAACATGCCAAACAACCGGAGTCAAGCCGTAAATCATCTTCACGGTCTGTTACGTTCCTTCAAGAGAAAACCACAGCTAAAGAGAGACTATTTCACCTTTAACAGATGCAACCAAGTCTGGTATTTGCCGCACTTCGAGGTGTACCACCCAAAAAAAAAACGACCAAATCCGCGTAGTTTTTTACTCTTCAGTAGAATTTCAAGGAGTGTAATTAAATACGAAGCTCTTGTTAGGCCCTGACCAAATGAACAGTCTCCTTGGTGTGCTCATCCGCTTCCGACAGGAGTACATCACCCTGATGTGTGATCCTTGTGCAGCACAAGGCTGACCTGCCCGCCAACAGAACTGAAATCCCACTGCCCTTCACCAAAGTCGGATGCAATGTTTTCGGACCGTGGACCATCCAGACACGAAAACTCAGAGGAGGTGCTTTTAACTCAAAATGTTGGGGATTGGTCTTTACCTGTCTTTTACCTGCCGAGCCATCCACATTGAAGCCCTGGAGTAAATGGACAAAAGCGCGTTCATCTGTGTGCTTTGCCAATTTCTCGCAATCCACAGTCCTTCCACTAGAATAAGGTGTGATCATGGCTCGAACTTTGTTGGAGCTAAGTTTGAGTTGGAACAAGCACTAAAAGAGATGGATGAGGGAGCACTGAAAACCTACCTCGAAGATAAGGGCTGCGAATGGTCTTTTAATCCTCTGCATGCATCCCATTTTGGAAGAGTCTGGGAGTGGGAGATCAGGACAATCTTTTGAGTTCTGGATGCCATGCTTCTGGAGTTAGGAAAACCTCAGCTAACTAATGAACTGTTTGTTACACTGTTAGCCAAGGTATCTACATTAGTAAACACTCGCCCCATTGCCACGGTCTTGTCTGACGTGAAAGAGTCGTCCACTTCTCCCTTTCCCTGGAAACTCTGTCCCGGAAGACCTTAACGCGCGACATCATTGGAAAAGAGTGCAATACCTTGTGGATCAGTTTGGGTTAATTGGCGACAAGAGGACTTCCAGTCCTTACAGAAGAGGCCAAAGTGGAATGAACACAAACGCAACCTGGCCACAGAAGATATAGTTTTTGTCAGAGATAAAGAGGCACAAAGTTGGAAGCTTTGGTTGACATTGCACTGCAAACGTGAGTGTGCCTTTTTGTTGCTTCAGTTGCCTGGAGGGTGGGTACTCGTCAAAGTGTTTGGTGGGGGTGTGCTGACCAATTATTTAAACCCTTACCCGTTCTCAGACCAGAATATGCAATTTTCCCTACCCATTTGCAGACCTGACCCTTAATAATTTCCCCCATTTCAAGCCAAAATAGAAAAATATCTACTCTCCATTTTAAACTTGCAGGCAAACCATAGATGTAACAAAAGCGGCACCAAAACCATACCTTCTGGTGCGGCATATACTGATATAGCTTATTAGAAATGCCCCCCCCCCCCCCCCCCCTGGGTTAAGTTGGAAGTGTTGCATGATCTCAGCCTACATGTTGTTATGGGTTTTAAGCCTTTTTATTTTATTTCTCACAGTCTCGTGGTGTACTGCAGCCATGTGGCAGCCCCCTGCTGTTTAAATTCGAGGCAAGAGTGAGGCTTGGTTTGACTAAGGTCTTTATTTTATTTGTTATTAATCTTGAAAGGCCATACCTTCATGCCTCAGCAGATGGCATAGCTACATGCATGTGCTGCCCACCCAGATCTGAGGAAATTAAATATCCCTTTAAATATAAAGATGTGAGACCCATTGATGCAGCTAGGATTGACCCAGACTTTTGTCTTGACAAGAGTGGTAAACTTAAATGAAATCATTCTTATAATACTCAAGTCCAGGTCGAAATCCATGAGAACAAAGCTTTTCTGAGAGATTCTTGTGTTTACACAAACAAAGAAGTACACATAGTGGAGGACATTGAGTATGAACACAATTTCATGTATTCATTCTTGGAAAAAACAGATGATTTCTTTGCTCAGCAATTGTTGCCAGAAATCCTAACAAGAAAGCTAGATGATGCTGTTAGTGGAAATCATGCAGACGAGGTAACAGTGACTGAGGCTGAACAATTATTTTGCATACGTAATCAGCCTGAATATGGCAAGATGATTGCTTGTGATAACGAAACCTGTGACATTGTGTGGTTTCACTATTCTTGTGTCAACATTAGGAGAAAGCCAAGAGAGAAGGAAGATGATTAACAATTAATTACATTCTATTTATGAGATTGGATTTTGCATCATAAGCAAAGAAAGGGATGTAGTATATCAATAATACAAGGCTGTTGCCAAACAAGTGTCCGGTAGCACAGGTCAGGCCACCTATTCAGTCTAAGAGTGTGGACAACCAAATTTCAGTACAAGGAGCCTGAAAGGGTGCCTAACTTTTCCCATAATAACGGCTTCAATTTCCATAAGCTGAACATCAAACTGTGAAAACATTGATTTATTATGTGCAAAGCCAAACAAAGTAACTTTCCACAATTTTATTTATATGTCAATTGTTTGGCTGCCAAGCATCATAGAAAGCGTTTGTGGTGCATTCTATTAAAACCACTCCTTAGTTCTCAAAATGAACACATACTTGGTGTGGAAGATGCCAACAGCATTCATACCGGAACACAAAAAGATCTAATGTACATGTATTAATTTTTCGTAAAAGATAATGAATGGAAAAGTTTTGTCTATACGTGCTGAGTTGCTTCACTCCCAGAGTTCTATTTTAAGACTTGCAATAGTGTGACAGACAGACAGATAGATAGATAGATTGCGCGTTTGAATGACCCGAGGGTCATTAAAATATTATCAGCATGAGGCAGAAGTGAAAGTGGTAATTTGCCAGCTAGTATTTAATTTTTTAGCCTTTCCATCAACCTTTCAACGTGAATGTGTACCCTAGCAAGCCTGTGTGACTGCTCTACAATCCTCATGCTGAGTTGTTTCACCCACTTGTAAAGCTTGGCATTGCAATTTGTTGCACCCCTTGAAGCTTAAGCTCCTCGTCTATTAGAAATCCTAGGTCAGCCACTAGATAGATATAGATAAACTTTATTTAACCACGGGCAATTCATCGGCTATTTACAGAAAGATCAAACTATAACTACACAACTATAACTATAACTATAAACTACACTATTATAAAAGAGCTGCTTTCCGTGAATGCCGTGCCTTAGAGAGCTTTGCTGATTGCGCGTTTCAACGACCCGAGGGATTCCGCACACCTGGCCTCGCAAGGAAGGCTATTCCACAGTGTGGCACCACTTTTACTAAGACTATTTTTGAAATAATTTGTTAGAAACTTTAATCCAAAACGTGCAAGTTTGAAAGACTCATTGGAAAATTGAATTTCAGGCTCAGTATTGAGAAATATCTTTAATTCATTATAATCTAGAATAAGGGGAATTACTTCTCTCTTTTTCTAATATCAATCAAGTTAATGTGTTTACAAGTCTTCTTAATTCATTTAGTTATAAGTATCAGTTGTATGCACTAGATATATATAATTTCCTTATATATCATATAAGCAAGCAATTGAACGTGTAATTTTTAAGTTGTACCATTATTTTTTCTTTCCTTCTTGTAATTTTTTTCAAATGCTTAATCTCCCTCTACGTTCATTTTCTTTTATGATTTTTTGTGTGTAATGATTTGGTGTAAATGTGGTGTATGTTAATCAATAAAAAAACTCACTATTTTGGGGTCAGAGGTTTTGTGAGTAAGTGACATTTCACCCATCCTGTTTTTTTAAGGGAGTTCAAGAAGAGAATGGATGACGAGCTTCCTTACTATCACTGGAGCTTAAATATACATTTCAGCGAGAAATTGCCTTCGTTTGATGATAGACCAGAGTTTGACGACAAAGAAGTGCAAAGTAACAGACATCCTTTGTGTTTGCACCCACATAGAGTGAACCAACGTGAAGACAGCTCCATTCTTGTTGCTGGGCGTGCCTTTTTACCAGTTTGCAATCAGACCACAATTCGTCAAAGGATGCACTGTCCTGTTTTGGGTGCACCTCCTGTACCTGGAGGCACACATTAATTACATCATAATAACCTATTTTCATGATATCATCATTTTAAAACAACTACCAGATGGAATTTTCATTTTCCTTTCTGGACGGTTTGTAATGTTAGTGGGGTGGAACAGTAGCAGTCAACAATGAAAAAGTATTCTGGTTGTTGTAGTAAAATGATCATGATGCTCATGGCAAATTTCACTTCAAATAAGATCATTGTAATCAGAAGAAAGTTCTCTTTCCCTTTTTTGTCTTCATGCAAAAAAGTTGCAGCAATAGTTCATTTCAATCATTGGGGGCATCCAGCAAAGGTGTTCCACAAAATATCTGCTCCACAGTGTTTAGCTGGCTGGCAAGTCTTTTATTTTCATAGACTTCGGATGGGATTTTTTTACTATTTGAGCATTAAAATTTTTTTAGCTGAGCTGGCTGGATTGAAAGAGGGACCGGTGGAGACCGGAAAAGACCCCACTAGGAAAGCAATCACTGCTGGCCAAAGAAATCACATATGCAGAAAAAAACGGTTTGAGCGGTTTGGTCTCGCCGGTCGTCTGTTTAGCGGTGGCTTTGGCAGTTTCATGGTTTAGTGAAGAGGAGCAAGAGGCAACGTTTAGCTGATATTTCTTCATTTGCGTGTAGGCTTAATGTTCCATTGTTTTGTTATTTGTATGCTGAGAATCTTGACCTTGAATTTACGAATTGGGTGGACTTATAGCTTTATAATTTTATATTTCACAGATTCAGCGACTCAGTGGACCCGATTGAAAAGCAAGTTCCTGCAGATTGTCCGGCTTAGTATTCTAAAAGGTAAGACTTCAACTTATATTTGTTTCGCTGTTGTTTCATTATTGGCCATAAATAGTTCATGGATTTCTCTTGACCACTCCAGCGTAGTCTCTATAATTTTGTGTAAACATGTACACTGATGTACACCTGGTACACGTTGGTGAATATTTCATCATATTTGCACAACACAACTGTATGTAATCAATTTATTACTTTGTATTAGAAAACCAGGCATATGAAACCAGGGTATCATTATAAATCCAACTGTGTATAACAACATTCGCAATAAGCATATTTTTTCCATGAATTTGTAATATGTTGAAAAATGAACCAGGGTATCATAATACCGATAATAGGAAACTTAAGCGTCAATGACAGAATGCTGGGACGACGACGACCTGAAGTCGGATTTTGACATTTGCGTGTACTGCACATGTCTGTGTTTGTGAATCAGTCGTCCACGTTTTGTCAATGACGGAATCTGATAAGGAATTTCGTTCTCTCAAAAACGTAAGCAAAAGCAGTGTTCTTGAAGCTCTTTTTGTAAGTTTTCTATTCATATTTACGAAGCTGTGTACCTGACTGAGTGAGAGAATGTGACTACATCACACTGAATTGTGTTTTTTGCTCCTTTTGCAGGGTTACATAGCGAGTGTTTCAGAGCTTTATATTTCTTGTCATTGCTTCTCAAATGGCCACCGCACTGCCTCAGGAGGAAACAGAGAAGATGTAAGCAACAGACAATTGTGGATCTCAATAGACTCTTGTTATCACCTTGAGGGCCAAATGAATTTTTATGCCAAATTGGAACTCACTTGTAACTTGTTATTTCTTTATCTTGTATGTACAGGCAAGTACTTTCAATGGGCGACAGACCACAATGTAATAATGTGCAGGGAAGTGCTTGTGAGTGAACCACACAAATTCAAGTTGAGAAGCCCTGAAAGAGGGCAATCATGGGAATCCGTAGCCCAGCAGCTCAACAGCATACATACATGTAGGCCGAGCTTCAGAGTAACTGCCAGATCCGTACATGACCAGTATTTATTGCTATCGACAAAATATGCACAAAAATTGAGAATGGAAGAGAGAGCTTTGGGTATTGAAGTGGAGCAGACAGAGCTCGATAGCCTGTTGGAGGACATTTTGGAGCGAGAGAAGGACGCCAAGAAGGAATTAGACTCAAAAGACTGTGAAAGAAGAGTAAGGCAGACAAGGAAAAGGCCACAGCAGAGGAAGTCAGGAGGCGAGCATTGGAGAGAATGGCGAAAACCAAAGTTGATGATCAGGAGAAACAAAAGAAACCAAAGGTCAAACGAAGCACTGCTGATGCTATTGATTACTTGAGAGAGAGATCAGACAACGAAAGGGAGTACAGGAAACAGGAATTAGAGGTCAAGAAGAGAGGAATGGAAGTGCAAGCTGAAAAGCAAGACCAAGCTAACAAACAACAGCAGGTTATGTTTTCAGCATTGATGGCTGAAATGCAGCAGCAACAACGGAGCCAGCAGAATATGCAAGCAATGCTAGTAGCACAACAGCAGCAGCAAAGCAAGCTTCTGATGGCATTCTTGGAAAACAAAAGGAAAGAATGAACTTCTTAAGCTTAGTTCAAGGCTGTGAGTAAAATTTTGTACTGAGCCACTTTGTAAACAGTTTGGAGTTTATAAATTTGTTCTGAGCCCCTACTAGCAGAAGTCCCTTTTAATAGTTTTGCATTTTACTATCAGAAAAGGTGGGCTCTGCTGGCAGTTAAATATGAGTTGTGTTAATGAACTAAATAAGGAAACAGTTGTTGGTTTAGAACAGTTTAATTTACCCATCCATACCATTTTGGATCCAAAGGCTGCATTTTGTTACAGATTAAGATACGTTCAAGAAAGGACATACAGTGTTGTATTTAAAATGTTTCTACAATAAAAGTTATATTACATTTATATGGGTTGTGTCTGTGCTTTTAATTAGTGCTTTATCTCATTTTAAAGTTGGTTGAGAGGCCAGTTATTGAAAGGTGCCATTGAATACATTTCTTTTGACACTGCAGTGCATGCAGTAAATTCTTTCCTTTATTGAAAATTTACAGTTCTTTATTTCTTTTTTATATCTAGTATTTAGTGCATAAGCATTTTCTGAACTTCATTCATGTGCAAGTCAAGTGTTTCAAACAAAACTGGCTTATAGTCCGGGAGCATATGTTCAAAAATCAGGTTCCATGGGCAATTCGTGAAGAAAGCAAGCCACTAGGCTAGTTGTGTTCAGGGGACCAAAAAGAACAAGAAAAGTGATGTTGCCATCTTTGCAACCCGCACAGAGGTCTTTTAAGGGGTATTTTGAATAATGACGTCAAATGCCCAGCATGGAAACGAGGCTGTGGATAAAACTGTATCATATCTTTTACAAACAGGGCTCAAATCTCCGCATATTATCAGGAAGTGTTAAGTATGTAATAATGTATGACTTAATCTATTGTTTTCAGGTCATGTAATCACCATGACATGAAAACGAAGCTCCGAGTAGTTAATTTAAAGTTGACAAAGCCCGCAAAATTGAGAAAACTTTTAATAAAATGCATTGCGTTTTCGCAAGGGTAAAAGAAGCAATAACATTCTTATTTAACCAGATATTTGAGGGATATCGTGCATTGTTCTCAGTTTTATAATAAACGTTCTCGCATTAGAGCTTAGGAAAAAACCACAGGAAGTCCATCTTAGAGAAGCATCACTTCCGGTTCTTGAAAATATATATTAGTATTTTTTCTTATCTGCATTGTTACATGGAAAAAATGCCAAACACTGCTCATGTGTTCAATCAAAGAATTTGTTAGCTATCAATAACTAGATATATATTCTGGAATGCTTAATTAACTACATCAAGGAGGCCAGGTGTATTCAATGATGACAAGTGCCAGTTAATGGTTAACCGATTGAAAAAAACATTGATGAGGCAAGTAGTCGCCCTCAGGGTTTCCGAGGATGTTTCCATGAGGGGCTTAGAAGAGAAAAAAAAATCGCCACATGATGCCTTCATGAGGCGCCAAAACCCCGTCAATCGTTTTCAACAGATTCCGGAATTGAGTGACATTTGTGGTCAAATGTCAATTCACACTATCAGTAATTACAGACTTGAATCTCGAACCGCCTCTCGCGGAAGACGCGCAAATGAAACGTAGCCAATGATCTCCTTTACAGTTTTCTATCGGATTTTGAAACCGGCTGATTCGAGTGTATTATTTTTTTATTAAACCAGGAGCAGAAAGGAGCCAGATAAAACAGATATTTTAAAAACTTCTCGTCTCTCGGATTTAGAAAGTTTGCGCCTCGATGCCTTCTAGCTCTCAAAGGAAGAAAATCGAACACGGTTTTACTTCTTAGCCGTTGACTATGCATTTTAGAAAAATAAACAAGGACAATGCGCAGTTCGATCGCGGGATTTAAATTTTAAAACAACACGCGCGCCACGAGGCGTTTGTCACGACACGAAGTCAGACACTCGGGCACAGACCTCCAGGAGCGTAATGGAATGCCTGGTACATTGCGCTTGATCGTACTGTCAAGCCATCGACAATGTACAAAAAAAGTACGAGAAAATAATAATCTTGAAAAGGTTTAATAGTTTACTGAACATTTAATGCTTTACTTGAGCGGGAATTTCAAATTAGAAAGCATGATGTGTTTCACGGGACCGTCAATCGATGTGGTTTCACAATGGAGGTGGACGATTCGACTTCGCTGTCGCCGAAGGCATGGCAGCTATGTCGGGTTACAGGCCCATCACTGGACCCCAACAAACATTGGTATGTGCTGACGAAGAGTCTGTGTGGCAGCAGACCAAAAGACTTTGCGAAAAACGAAATATTTCGCAAATTTCCGAACGAGATTGTGCTCGCGGAGACTCGCGAACTGAAGCCTGCCACCAAAAACTGTTCGTCCAGTAATATACCGCGAAATCTTTATGTTGCTACCTCATTTGGTCTCTGCGCTGCATTGTTGAGACAACGAGAATTTTCACCAAACGGATTCATCGAGTCAGCCAAATTTACTCCGATCCAAGATGCAATGAACTTTGTCATCCTCGACATTGACGACTCGGAAACCAGTTTAGGCGGGAAAAGCTCAGTCTTTGGCGCGCGTGACACGAGTTTACAACTGGAGGAGGTGGATGAAGAAATGACAAGCTGGAAAGCTCGTTTCGAAGCAGCAAATCAAGAACTGGCACAGTTAAGGTCGAAGATTTTCGAATTGGAAGCTGGAATCGTGGTGCTTCAAAACGGTTATGATCAGGCAACTCCAATGTCATCCAGTGGGTCACCTCCGGTTTCCTCGACATCTTCCTCGAGCAATTCCAGTATCGATGAGATAAAGACAAGCCCTCTTGGATCCACGATAAAGAAACGACAAGTGGCAGCACGGTGCAGAATGATCGTAACAGATCTGAATGGTGTCTGTGATAAATATCACGAGTCCATAGCTTCTGTGCTGGGCAACAGTTTCATATATGGGGATCAAGATGAGAAGGATGATGTGTCCAAAACTGTATCAGAGATACTAAACCTCGTTATGGATTCCAATGGGGAAAAAAAAGGAATCAACAACCTCCTTCTGCCAGAAACACACCAGCGGGTTTTGGATAGTATGAGAGTGCCAGACTGGGTTCTCTTATATTTCAAAATCCAAGCCAAACTCCCAAATGCTGTATGGCAGACCTTGCTGAATCTTACACAGCTTGGGCGGAGTGGGGTAAGCAACTGATTTCCGCCCTTGCCAGGTCGAAAGAAAAGAACTGCAATGAAAGGACTCGAGAGGGAAAATGATGGTTTCTGCCGCTTTAAAGCTTAACCAGGAAACGGCAAAGAAAAGCAAAGCAGCAGCTGGCGACAAACGTCTAGCCCAAGCGGCAAAAAGTACTGCCACAAAATCCAACAGTGGTTAACAGTGGTTCAGATTTGAAGGAATTGAAGAATGTCAAACGAATTACCGGGGCTAAATCTATCGGCAGTGGTACGTTTGGCACATGTTATCCTGGCATGTTTCGTAATATTCGTGTCGTAGTTAAAGAATATAAAGAAAGAATCCGTCAAGACGACGAAAGTCGCACTTTGAAGATGTTGCAGCGAGAGGCAAGGCATGAAGCACGTGTGCTGAAGGAGTTGGGAGACCATCCTGGCCTGCCTTTATTGTTCGGTGTGAGTACGGAAAAAATTCCCGTTAGCATTGTGCTTAAATTTCACGGTGATGGCGAGAAAAGCCTTACCATTTATAAAGCGGCGAAAAGCAAAACAGTGAACAAAAAGAAAGATTGGAACGACATTCTCTGCGAAACGGCAGACGCATTGGAATATATTCATCGTTGTGGGTATGTTCATAACGACCTGAAAAGCAATAATGTTGTGCTTGAAACGTGGGAAGATGAGCGGCTACACCCCATCATTATTGACTTTGGAAAGAGCACGAAATTTATTAATGCCAAAATTCCAGTGGCCAAACCACAACATACAAGGGAACTTTACGAGAACAATTACGTTGCCCCTGAACTTGTAAATGGGACAGGAAAGCCGTCTATTGCGAGCGATGTTTTCTCGCTAGCTTTCTTGATAAAGAGCGTATACAGCATTCTTAAATTAAAAGACATGCCCATCACCGTGAAGAAAGGTTTGTCCAAGTCGGCTACAGATCATCCTCCCATCTCTATTTTAAAATTGGTACTGAGCGCCGACGAATAGATATTTTAAAACGTGACTCATAAAGTGTATTTCCGTTGCTTTTGTGCTAAAATTGTTCAGTTTGGTTGTATTCAGCTCGTGTAATTTCTTAAAAATGATTGAATTTTATAATTCAGACGAATTTCATTTCAAGTATCTTTATAAGCAAACAATTCGCAGTTCTTCTACTGCGCTTTTAGTTCTTTTTGCCGCAAATTGTCAAAAGAACAATGACAACTTCAATATGGTAGTATTTACGCAATGATGTTTTAGATCTGAAGAGCAATTTAAAACGTTAATAGATTTGCCGAAGTTTGTGTTAAAATAGGCATGTTCTCAAGAGAATGACGACAATAGGTAGATGTCAGGGCGATTAGAAAGTTTAAAAACGTGCTTCGATTGTTCGTTTTCTCATGTGATTAAGTATTTAAAATTAGATTTTTCAGCTCGTCGCGGCAATAATCAAGACAGCTGCAAATTCCCAAGTTGACGTCATCTAATTAGCATTTTGTAAATGCAAATCTCTATAACTCACAAACGCAACGCTTAAAATAAGAAATATTTTACCATTAAACTATTCAATGTACATAGAGTTGATTCTGAGAATAACTTTCTAGGGGTGATAGGCACTTTAAAAGCAGTCCGCCATGTTTGATCTGTGATGTCTGTAAGTACACCATAATATCATGATCTCTTTCATTTGTAATGCAGATCAAGGAGTTCAAAGTGAGCTAGATTTTAAGTTATGTCTTACATTGTATTTCTCAAAAAGAAACTAACGAAAGGTTAATTGAGAATCCAGTGTCGCACGAAAGGTTGCTCAAGTCAATCGAAGAAAGAATCCTATATGGCGATTCTCAGTACTCCGTTATCTGGAACCAATTACAGGATGCCACCCCACAGCAGTTAGCAGGAAACACAGCATCATGGCACAGAAGTTGCTATCAAGAAGCCACTCATGCAGGGAAGCTAAATAGAGCCAAAGCAAGATATGATAGAGAAGGAGATGGCTCCTGCACAAGCTCTAAACGAAAAAAAGAGGAGACGTTTACGCGATCACAAACATCGCCGTACAACAAGGAGTTATGCTTTTTTGTGAGCAAGGTGCTGGCTATGGAGATTCTCTGCATTCTGTCAGCACAGCATCAGCAGGGCAGTCGATTCGGGCTGCTGTCCAGGTCCTTGGAGATGCAAGATTGCTAACAAAACTTTTAACGACCATCGACACTAACGATGCTCACGCTATTGACATAAAATACCACAAGAATTGCTATTTGAATAACGTAACAAATGTGTTGCGTCATTTAGAGAGTAGCTCTGATCAAGATAGTGAAGAGTTAGCTGCTAAGGTAGAGTTCTTAGATATTACAAAGATGGCATCGAGAGAAGGCAAACCTGTAAACATGGCAGAGCTAGAAGCGATGTATGGGAGTGTCTTACGAGAAAATGATGTAGCAGATCCCTCATGTTCGAGGAAGGCGCTTAAGCAGCTAATATCAAGTGAAATTTCTGAGGTAGAATTTCTCAGGCCAAAGCGTATGAACGAGCCTGAACGGGTGACTTCAAAAGAGATTAGAGACGAATCTATAATATTGTTGGAAGAGGCCGTCTCTAAAGACATTGGTATGAAGACTATCTATGATGCTGCTACCATGTTCCGAAAATGCATTAATAAATGCAAGAAGTGGGTATTTAAAGGCCGTTTTGACGACATTGATGATAAAAATTTGCCAAAGGAACTCTACTGTTTTTTAGATGGGTTGTCCAAGGTCCAAAGGCATTTACGTCAGGTAGATATAAGCTTTTATGATAGTAATAGCATTTAGATCT
Organism: Dendrophyllia cribrosa; assembly: GCA_024195265.1. NCBI lineage: Eukaryota > Metazoa > Cnidaria > Anthozoa > Scleractinia > Dendrophylliidae > Dendrophyllia > Dendrophyllia cribrosa. The sequence goes on from JAJLRJ010000004.1 coordinate 17,948,928, forward strand.
CAATCATCGCTGGTCCCTATTAAATACCAGGTCAGATCTGCTCTTTGATATTGAGGCATCTACTTGAGGTCAAAGCAGTCATTTTTGTCCAAATTTCATGCAATCGTAAGTGATTGGAAATTTCAACTTGGAGTTCAGGTTACTATATGTGAAAAGACTTTTCGTGCATAACATGGTTGCTACTATTTATTTCAATTTCAATTGCAAACATATATGTGTGACATATAGTGCTGTAATGTTTCAAGTGATAGCTTGATTAATAAACACCGGACTCCATTACAGAGCCTGGTTGAAAAACAAGCGCTGGGGTAGACTAGAGGAGAGACTACTTTAAATAACAATTATAATCCTCCTTTTCTCAAAACTGTGAATAGAAGATATAGGCATCATTTTACATTTAACACAGATGACAAGGTTTCCAAAGTGCACAAGCGTGCCACAAGCCTAGCTCAGTATACCATTTCAGTGACATTAACAGATTTTCAAGTGAAAAACGTGAAGTCCGATGTACTACGAACAGCGACAGAAATGCCCCAGCAACTCGCAATTGGTTTGGCCATTCACCAGGCTTTGCAAGCAAAGAGATAGTAAACTTTTTGCATGGATTTGGAATGTCGGTTGAGTATAACCGTATTCTAAGAAGCTCAAATCGAGAAACATGTTCTCCAACGCATGGACCAGAATGATGGCATATTTATTCCCCCGGATGTGGTTCCTGGACGTCGCGGTTTCTTCGCAGTCGACAATGTGGATTTCGCGGAAGATAAGCCCGACGGAAAAAGAACCCTGCACAGAACAGCAATGGCAATTTTCCAGAAGAAAGACACTGGTGATGGAACACCAGAACTCAGGTTGGTTATATTATATCATATGACCCGTACGGCCCTGCAAACCTTTTCTTTGCAAAACCATTGATGAAAGTTCTGTATGAGGGCCGTATGCATTTGCGCGAGTGGGGCCGGAAAAAGGCGTACGGCCCTACTACAAAAGAGGACGGCCTCGTGCGTTAAAATTTCAAGTAATTTTGTCTCCAATTTGGTGATGTGATAAAATGCTTATTGACTAAGTTAGGTCAAGCCGGATGGGAAAATATTTGGCTCTCGGTCATGGCGCATGGACCTCGCTGCGCTCGGTCCGTACACCATCACCTCGAGCCAAATATTTTCCCATCCGGCCCTCCCACTTAGTCAATAAGTACATATTCTGACACAGGAACTCTTTCTAAAATTTTGTCGAGCTTACTGAGTTTTATGATGCTATTCGCTACTTGTGGTGGTATAGTATATGTAACAAGCGATTCTATATTTCTCTATAATGTTTTTAGGCTGGGAGATGCAGGAAAGATTGATCGTTCCCTGAAAGACCTTATAGTAATATGACCCGCGCTCCCGCTGGAGAGAGAGAAACACATGCGGAAGGTGAAAATGGTCCTCTTGGTTGCACTCCTGTACCTGTCTGGTCTGGGTTGAATTCTCTTGTACATGAAACCCTACCAGTTGCAAGAATCGGGTCTCCGCCACTATTAGCAGCTCCCGCTCACGAATGGAGGACAATGCTTACCATTTTGATGCAGGCTCAAGCAATCACTACAAAGGTCATGGGTCCTGGCAACAAGACTGTCATTTCCCTGGATATGGGCTTGTACCAGCCTGCCAAGAAGTTTCAAATGGCACGAAATGACCTCAGTCATATTATTCTACGTCCTGGCGAGCTACACGTGGTCATGGCACAGCTTAGAACACTTGGTTCCTTCATTGAGAACAGTGGTATCGATCTGTGTTGGTCGGAGTCGATCTGTATGGCCCTAGAACGGTGAAGCAAATCCTTGATGGCAACCACGTGAAGAGAGGAGAAGAAGCTCATATGACCACCTTGCAGGCTCTATTTATCCTATACCAGAGAGCATTTTTATCTCAACAAGATCCGCAGATGGTTAAGGACATCTAGGAATGCGCAAGGCAGCTGGGAAGTGCTTGTGACACGGGCCCCAAGGAAGAGGTCGAAGTAGCTAGTGCAAGAATGGTAGAGGTCATAAAGTCCGCAACTTCGGGTTTCAGAACTGAAGAAGCAGAGACTTAAAGAATTTCTCAAGAAGTCGAGGGACTTAAAGGTGAAACAAAATACTTTTTTCGATGGGAATTCATGTTGATATCAATATGTGATTGACTTTTTCTTTGTGTTCTCGCTAGTTTTAGAGAATTGTTTATAAAATGTGCTCAATTTCAGTTGTTTTGATTTCTTTCATCGAAGGCAGCTCGGCCGCGATGCACTATAAATGGTTCACGTTTTGCTTTTAAATAATATATATAGATAGGCTGAGCCTAACAGCGTTGTATATTGAACAAGCTTAACTAAGGTAAAAGGTCAGAAGCACAAGAATTAAGATTGACGACCAGGCTATTTTTCAATTTTAGCAATTCTCAAAAACAGTATTACCCAACTGTCTGCACAGTACATTTAGACCGTACAAAAGTTCACAAAACAACTTTTCTCTGTCTAGAATAACTAGTACGACTACTTTCCGAATAAAATACAGTTGTTGTTTGTCAAAATTGCCTGAGAAACTGATTTGGAAATCAAAATTGCAAAAATACACAAACATATTTGCATATAAAGGCGATGTGAGTGAAGACAGAAAATCTAAGTCTTGTTTACATAAAATCGCTTTTCAATCTATGTAATGAATGAACAAACACAAAACTGGACAACAATCTTCTTTCGAAAAATTTTATTCAAATCTCCATTAGTTTATGTTTAAAAGCAAAACACGTACCATTTATAGTGCATCAAAGCAGAGCTGTCCTCAATGAAATTCAAGATAACAACACGACTTAATTTGAGCACGTTTCATAAACATATCTCCAAAACTAAAGAGAACACAACGGAAAAGTCAATCAAAAATTGATATCAACATAAATTCTCATCGAAAAATGTGATTTATTTTACCTTTTAGTCAAAGGACTGCTTGGAAATTCGTTAAAACTCCGCTTCTTCGGTTCTGAAATCCGTAATAAAAACAAGGCATCTCCCCGTATTGCTCCTGCATTGATAAAAAAGCATGAAGTTCCTCGAAGCAAGTTTTTATCTCTGAAAGCTCTTCTTTTTCAACTAAAGCGGCTTCTGAGTATCCCTTAATTAGTATCCCTGTCTTGAGTAGAAAAGCACAAAAAAATGCAGGGAAATAACGACTTTACTGCTCCGCTAAACACTGCGAAAGATCCAACTTTTAAAGTGTTTACCGAGCTGACCGCTGTGTAGGGTACAAATAAATGTTAAGCCACGTAGCACTGGTGATACAAACAAGGAATCGGAGAATTAACTCTGTGTGTAAATTATAATGCTGAAGACAACCCATAAATTTCCCTGTACTAGACGTTAGCCCTAGCAAGGAAATGAGGGACCACACGAGGGAAAGAAAAAAAATCCTTGACCTCGGTGGGATTCGAACCCACAACCTTCGGATTAGATCTTCGTTGCTCTACCACTTGAGCCACGAGGCCGTACGGGAGCAGATCGTGGGTAATAAGGTGGTAATTTGTGGTAATGAGAATGTGAAGGGTACAAATAAATGTTAAGCCACGTAGCACTGGTGATACAAACAAGGAATCAGAGGATTAACTCTGTGGTCCCTCATTTCCTTACTAGGACTAACGCCTAGAACAGGGAAATTTATGGGTTGACTTCAGCACTATAATTTACACACAGAGTTAATTCTCTGATTTCTTGTTTGTATCACCAGTGCTACGTGGCTTAACATTTATTTGTACCCTTCACATTCTCATTGCCACGAATTACCACCCTATTACCCACGATCTGCTCCCGTCAGCCTCGTGGCTCAAGCGGTAGAGCGATGGAAGATCTAATCCGGAGGTCGTGGGTTCGAATTCCACCGAGGTCAAAGAAATTTTTCTTTCCCTCGTGTGGTCCCTCATTTCCTTTCCAGGGCTAACGCTCAGTACAGGGAAATTTATGGGTTGACTTCAGCACTATAATTTACACAGAGTTAATTCTCTGATTCCTTGTTTGACCGTTGTGTAGCCATGCATGTGGCATCATACGCGCATGTTTTGCGACGTAATACTCGCCCGCAATTTGTCTTGCGCGACATACCAACGCACCAAGACGTCACGCAGGCGCGCCCGCAAAACATTCCGCTAGCCATGACCATGAAAATGACGGGCATAGGTTCTATGAGTATGGGGCTTCGCAGCGGGCCTTCGGCCCCCGAGTGCTCCGCTATAAACTTATGGAGATTTGAATAAAATTTTTTGAAAGAAGATTGTGTTCTCCATTTTTATGTGTTTGCTCATTCATTACATAGGTTAAAAAACGATTTTATGTAAAGAAATTTTGTTTTGTTTTTTGTTTTGTTTTTTGTTTTTTGTGAACTTTTGTACCATGTCTCCTCACAAACAAGGTTGGGTTAGGCTTGTGACGATGGGCATTCATTGTTTGTTCATTCTTATGACCCTGTCTCTTCCTCCAGGTTGGGCTAGGCTTGTGACGATGGGCGTTCATTGTTTGTTCATTCTTGTGACCCTTTCTCTTCTGCTGGGTTGCGACAATTACCATCCATTAGCACTTCTTTCTTTTTCGATTTCCCCTTATCATTTTCCTTACTGTGAATTCCAGCATTGCCAAATCATAGAGAGACGAAGATGTTCAACAGCTTGTTCAGCCATGGTAAAATTTATATTGTGTATTAAATCTCATCGTGGCAATTAAATAGCCCAGTCAGTCAGTAAGAGCATTTTGAACAGACATTTAATGTTGTTACAAGACTTCACTGATATCTAATTTTCAGTTATATTGAAAGGTAGAAGTTTATTGGAAAAATAAACAGTCTAATAAGAATTATGTTTAGTAGGGACTGTTGATTGCCTTTACACAGACTACTTGCTTTTTTTGGATCATAGTTGAATAAGTTTGTACTGTAACCATAAATAGATATAACTATACCTCAGAATTTTTTGTTTGGGAAGGTATATAAAGAAGCAATTAAATAAATATATTCTGCAAGGTGGTCTTCACAAAATGTTACCGAACCGAACATACTAGGGTATAGTCATTTCACTTATTGTTTCTTTAATAGTTCTTTTTTTTGTTTCCTAGCAGTTTTTTCAGGGGACCATAGAGATTGTAAAACATTTTGGTTATGAGAAAGGTACAGCAGACGAATCAAGTTTCTGATGTCATATACAAGGATGAATTGTTCTGGCCATTTCAAGATGAAAACCCAGACCTTCCTCGGGAATCTTTTCTTTCTTTTTTTGGTAGATTTATGGGAAATGCCCTATTCGACTCTGTAGCCCCATTCCAAAAAAAGGAAAGAATTTGGGGTATTGTTATTTGTCATTTCAAAATAATGATGATTTCCAAAAAGATAAAGCCAAAACAAATAACAAAAGAAACTCTAGTCGGGGTGTTGCTGATGTGGTTTTTGAATGCAAATTCAAATTGAAATTCATCAAATGAGATTCAGGAAAAGAGATCAACTGACGGTGAAACCAAAATAAGGGACTGGTCATAAAGTACAGGAGGGGGTGGGCCGGAAACATCGATTTTCTAGTTGACAAAGTTTTAGTGGCCCACCCTTCCTAGTTAACACAAAAAATGTAGCCCACCCTTTTAATCCTGACACAAAAATCACTGACCCACCCCCTCTCTTGCCAGGGGCATCTTAGTTACTAAACAATAGATAAAATACCATTAACCTTGATTTTTATGGTATCAATCGGAGTCTCCATAGAAATGACGGGTCAAATATGTTGTACATGGCCTTCCAGTTCTGGAGTTACAAGGCTGTAATATCTCGTCATTCTCTAAGTCACTTCCATCGTTGTCACTGGGCTCACCAACCTCAAGTAAAATTACATCATCCTCATCATCAGAGACATCACTGTCCATTGATTCAGCAGGATCACCATCATCATCTTTAGCTTTGTTATCTTCATCACGAATTCCACTATGTTGTATCTTGTGGTATTCTGAATTTGCTAACCATGCATTGATTGTATTTACTTTCTCCGCTTTTTTCATCTTGCCATGGGCCAGATGATGCCTATCAAGGAACAAATTTAGAGCAGGAACAGTTAGTTTTGCTAGTGTTCCCTTGTGGAACATCTCTACCCAATCAAAGTCATCATAGGTTCTCATGACTTCCTCTTGTTTTTTTCGCTTTCTTTCTTTAGACCGCTTTTCTTTTTTCAATCGTATGTATTCAAGATATTCCAGGTACTTTCTTGTTAGACTTTCCTCCACAGCAAATCTTTTTGAAAACATTCCAATAGACTCTGCGTCATCCAATGTAAGTGTCCCATCTTCATCTCCTTTGAGAACCACTTGAAGTAACAGTAAGGGTCTTGTCAAAGGGCAAGTAACACAATTCTGGTAGAGCTTTCTGATCTGGCATTGGCCTTGGAACTCTTTCCAAGCCTGGAGCTGAACAGGGAAATTTAGCACAAAACTCACAGAGGGTTTTGTTTGTGTTCTGGCAGTCACCTTTTATATATTCCAAGTAGAGCTCTCCCACCTGTACATGTCCTTCCATAAACGTATTTATTTTCTTAAAGTATGCAGATCCTGGTATGTCTTTCTTCTTTGAATCTGGTGCCGAAACAAACTGGCGTAGTTGTTCTGTGTTAAAGAAAAACTGTGCACTCTTGTGTGGGGTCAGAAATGATTGCATGTAATCTCCAGCTGGACCTGGCTCATGATTGATTCTTTCAGCCACATTCCGGGCAACGGTCCACACATTTTGTTTTATTGCCAGCTCCTCGCGTTTCTTGATATCATCAAGTGAGAGTGCTGCAATTTCATCTTGTGTTAGTCCATCAAGTGCATCATGGAACTTCCATTGCATGGCCCCACTATCAACCAGTGCTTCACCAATACATGTATTCGATCTCTCAGCCTCATTCTGGCCACTGTCATCTCTTGCTCTGTGAATTCTATTCACACAATCAGAATTGAGGATTCTAGCCATCTCGACATCTCTGTATCTCACTTCTACATTGCTGCTTCCCACACCAGGCCCTGCATCTGTATTCTTCAGGATGTCAGTCTTGACTGGTGGCAACTTCAACTCGATCCATTCTAGGACCTGGTCCACCTTTTTTTGGAGAACACCATATACCTCCCATAACTGTTCTCCATTGACTGTGATGTCGGTAAAATCTTGCTTCAAATGGTCTGTTATTGAAACTACTGCATCCACCTCATTTCCATAAGCTACATCTTCAACTTTGACGTCAATTTTGTCTTCATCCCATCTTAACATAGCTGCATTCAATTCACGTCTAAGCCATGACAAACGCATCATTTCATATTCGCGGAACTTGCAATTGGGCTTTTGTGTTACTGTCATTATGTCTTCATACATTGACGTGTCTTGAAAGTAGTAAAGACAGTCATGAACGTGTGCACAAAACCGCCTTAATGGAATACTGCTATATCTGTATGGACCTCTACTGACCTCATTGAGGAAGCTCTCTTCGCAGAAGCATGGTCTCTGAAGCCCAAATACTTCCCGAACTACCAATATAGTATTTTGGCCTGACTGTAACTATAGTTTGATCTGTTTCATTCACAAGATGAAGTTTCCCATCAATGATTTCTTGGTGTCCGGTCATAAAACGAAACGATGAAGGAGAAATGTGCACTTGGGGAGTACTGAAATCATGCTGTGGAAGTTTTCTCTGCTTATCCTCGTCAGAGGCATCATATATCTTTCCTGACTTGGTATCACGAACCCCAACATTAGTACCAGGACGTAGATATGCTTTGTCATCCATGGAGAGTACCAGGCCTTCGTTATCTTCTGAAAACAGGCATGATTTAGCAGTTTTTACGTGCTTCCTTTGGTGGTGTGTGCATTCATTTTCTTGTTGCTCCGTCTTGGGTGTTTTTTTACCACAAAAAAGTCCTTTCCCCAAATGTAGTTTGCTGCTCTTGATGAAATGTTTCTCGGTCTGCCTCTGTTCAGTACAGTAGTTGCACTCCTTATAACTTTTTTACCTCTGTTATACAAAGAATAGTTCGCAACTGTTAGAAAATCTTTCTTTTTTACTCTATGATTCACATACATCACTGCATCATGACGTCTTCCATGTGCGGTACTCTTGTCCTCGATGGCCTTTCGAATTAGCTCTTCGTCTTCGCTATCCAACGCCCTCGGTGCACCAGTAGATTTTTTGCGCCGCTTAACTCGGTTCTCTTCTAAGAGGTCGGTTGCTAATCGTTTCCTGCTTTGATTAAAGCATTTCACACTATACTTGTCATCACGGATTTGCAGTTTTTGGATGTGTTCAGCACGTTCCATAAGCATCTCTTTTTCTACCACTAGATCTTTCTTTCTTGAATCAGGGAGTAGTTCTCCAAGCCTTGCCATCTTTGCATCAATTCCATTTATTCACTCATCAATAAGTTCTCTTTTCCGAGCCATCCTAATGTTCAGCATGTCTTCTGCAGCTTCAAGAGCTTTTTTGCATTCTTCGGATGCTGAAATTGTCTTGCGCAAAAAGGTAACTGCTCTGTCAGCATTAATTCCTAGCTCTGTAATTTCTTTGTGGCTTCTAGTTGCAAACAGGACTGCCTTTAATGTGTTTCTATCGTATTCTGTATCCATGGACTTAATTATAGTCCCTAGAGAGGAGCTTGTTAGCTGATGACGGACGGCTTTCCCATCATCATTACTTGAAGATTCCTCTAGATCCTTGAGTAGCCAGCCAATATCTATGAAGTCGTTTTCCAATATGATATCTGATAATAATGGTATTTAAAGAAAAGTATATTACATTTGTGTACAAAAGAATACACCGTTATCAATGATCAAGTACCTCAATCAAGCTGGTAGGAAATAAGCTAAAAACAATAGAAAATAAAAAAGAGACCAAATATATTGCATATTCGTACGTGTTTGGTAGAGAATGTTATATTTGGAACGATATGAATTGTAGAAATCGGCTTCAATTTTAACTTTTTTATGCGTGCCTGGTCCCAGTGGAATTCCCAATTCCCAAAGCAAGGTTTATTGAAAAAAGGAAATACCTGGTACTTTGGATAGTAGCAATAAACACACGGAGACCATATTCTTCATGCAGGAGTTGGTCTTTGAATTCTTGCTTCTCTACAGGTTTTTTCAAAAAAGCTGCTGTATAGACCAAAGGCGTCCATAAAATGAAGGAAACCTCGTCCACGTGCATCTTCATTGGAGCTTGATGCAAGGAGTTGACGCAAAATAAACAGCAATGCCTCTATGACCTGTGTCTTGTGGTATCGTTTCCGTATCTTGTAAAACTCAAGTAACCCTTCGAGTTTTCCTTCATTTTCTTCAACTCTACATGTTTGGAGGGATTTTCGCAAACTATCTGAAAACACTTGACCACTTCGACGCTCGCTTTTACTGAGGGATTTTGCCTCCAAAATCGATTCTAAACCATGTCTTTGCAGACCTCTTATGCTTGGAAGCCATTTTGATTTAATCCCACAATGCAAAGGGATCACATTCGCTCCAGCCTTTCGCAGCCACCACCTCAACCCACAATGCAACCAGATCTGATTTGCCTCAGTCCTTTTCAATTTGCTGGAAAATAAAAATGGCGGAGCAAAGCGGCGCGAGTGAACACAGCAAACTCGATAGGATTTCTAAATTTCTCAATGCTGCTGATTTAGAGAGCTTTGAACCTGCATTTGAAAGTGAGGGAGTGACGAAAATAGAGCATATTATCGACGTCATAAAAGAGGATCTACAAAAAAATGGTGAGGGAGTGTTTTATGATACTCGAGCTTTCTCTTGATATCTATTAAATCAGCTCACTTCAATAACTTTTGATTGTAAATTTATCCTAATATGTATCTTCATCTCGTTAGGGCTTCGCGAAATCCAAATACGAAGATTTAAAAGGCAATGGCAATCTATCAAAACTTTAGTTCCTACAGAAGGGAACATAAACGAATTAAGTGGTTCTGATGAAATTGGCAAATTTCTTCGATTGGCAGACTTGAATACATTTGAGCCAGGATTCCTTGCTGAAGGTGTCACAAAGATAAAGCATCTAGCAGATGTTACTGTTGAGGATTTAGCTGAGATAGGTATAGCATTGCATTGTTTTCCCCTTTCAAGAGTTAAAAGCTTTTAAATTGTAAATTTTTTACAGCACTTTGTTTCCACTTCATGTAAATTAGTTTGAATTGTATTGTATTTTATACCATGCCATAGAAAATACAGCCAATCAGAATACAGGAAAGCCGTTGTTTATTCGACGGTATTAAACCCAACCTTCCCATTGTGTGTCGCATTTTTCCCACAAGTCACTTACATTTTCTTGGTATCTCGTGGGATATTCCATATTCCATCTATTCCTCTCGAAAGCGTTGCATAACTACACGGTGTAGTATGTACTGTATTGTTTTGTATTGGATTGGATTGTAAACTGCTAAAAATTGATCCTTTATGTATCTTCTTAAATAGACAATTTTTTGCTTTGTGATAGGACTGACTGGTATTCAATCAAGAAGATTTGAGAGATTCACAAAACAATTTGAAAGCTTGTTGACAGAGGATAACTTACCAGGTCCTTCAAATCAGAGAGTAATGGGGTTAATAGCAACAAAGCACAGATCATCTCCCTGGGCAGAAAAAAAGTATGGGTATATTCCTTTCCCTAAAACAGATCGAGCAAAATGTCTTAACGAGGAAGTACTACCCTTCTTTTATGAATGTCAGTGGAAATGGTCAAAGAATGTGAGGTCTTTTCAACAAAACTTTCATGCAGAGGGTAGAAGACAATACGACCATCACACTAAACTGAAGGATATTCAAGAACGCTTCACTCTTTGGACAGAACACTTGCCACAAGATATTGGTATGAAGCCAACAGACCTCAAGAGTATAAAATATAGAATTGAACAACTGCAAAACTTTATGGAGAAAGTTCAGCAATTGAGAAATTCTGTTGAGCAGGATGATGCAAGTGCATTTACAAAAGCTGGCAAACTTAAATCTGGCCAAGAATGTTCCCATAAATTTAATGAGAAATGTTTTGGGGTTCTCACAAGCCTCAAAACAAAAATACTGGAAAGCTTAACAAAAATGCAAACCCTTGAAGATAAAAAAAGAGGATGTACCCAGTGGCCAAAGGAGGATCTGCATCCAAAAAGAGAAGGCAAAAAGAAAATAGAACCAAATCAAAAAAGCGCCGAATTGAGCGCAAAGAGAAAAGTTGTCAAAAAGTTTTTTTCTCTAGCTGTTGCAAGTTCATGTTCATATGGGGATAAAATAGTAGTTGAATCTCATCTCCTGAATAAAGATGCCATATCAAAAATGGGGAAAAGGGATATCAAATGGTTAAAATTACTTTTTGAAAAAAAGATGTTCACAAAAGAAGCTATTCAAGTTTGTAACACTTTAAACCCTAATTTAGAAACAGACAGTGACACAGATGCTAATAAAATAATAATAATAAAATTTATTTAAGTGTCAAAGTATTTAGCTTACTAGCTAATTGTGGACACTAAAAAACAGTAAAAATAAATATGAATTATGCTAAGATAAGTTAAAAATTTACAATTCTTCACTGTCTAAAATATTTACATTAAAACGTGATATAAAATAATCGATCAATATACAAGGTCATTAAAAAGATGAATTAACTACGCTGATAATTATGTCACTGATGCAGACTAAACGTTGCATGCAATGTTTTATAGGTTGTTGCTTTCATTCTGTTTACTTTTTCACATGAATATTCCTTGTTGACATAATTTTTGTAAAAACAGCTAGCTGCCACTATAGCCAGTAGATGTAATAAGGAGCAGTTTTATTCCAAGTCATTTATCAAGCTACATTACTGCCAATTTAAGTGTTAAATTGTGTATGTATACATATCTGCAGCTAATAAAATTGAAGCATAATTGTTCATAACCCACCCCCAATGTATTGCATGATGTTTCTTGACCCACCCCTTTTTACGTGCACAAAAGTGATGCCCCCCCCCCCCCCCCCCCCCTCTTTTTTTCCGGCCCACCCCCTCCTGTACTTTATGACCAGTCCCTAACTGACACAAAGGAATCTTATCTGGGTGTTGCTGATTTTGATGATGTGGAAAGTAACAAAAAAGAGTCTAGTCAGGGTGTTGCCGATGTAGTTTTTTAAAATGATACATCAAATAAAAAAGATTGTCAGGATGAGCCACAAATGAAAAAAGCAATACAAGTGAACAGTGACTCAAAAAAAAAGAAATCTACAAAAAATGCAAATGCAAATGGAAATTCGTCAAATGAAATTCAGGGGAAGAGATCAACTGAGGGTGAAACCAAAATAACTGACATAAAGGAATCTTATCTGGGTGTCGCTGATTGTAATGATGTGGAAAGTGTGAGTTTTTCAGGCCTTGACTCTCATTATGGAGATGAAGTTTCTTCCAGTGATTCTGTTTTTGTTGGCTCTGATTCTGAGGATGTCGATGTCGCTGTTGCGTCTGAAACGTCTTGGAATGATATCAGTGATGTAACAGATGACTTGTTAGTTGATGACATTAAGGGGCCATCGTTTCATAGAAAAGATTGTGAAGGCATGCATTTCAACCCTGCAGTATTTCTTGGTTACTGGAAAAATATTAAAACATTTACATCTAAAAAGCTGCCTGAGTGGTATCCAAACCATATAAAAAGCCACCTTGATAAGCAATTCCCAAGGTCTTCCTTTCGGCACAACACTATCCTTTTTAATGCTGTTGGGTCTGTTAGTAATGCTTACCTGACACAGTATCACAGCTTTTTGGCAGCATCTTTCTTGCCAGTTCCTGTTGGCCCTAAAGGTGCTGTTACACGAGGCAATTTTTTCCTGCAACTTGCAACGCAACGCTGATGAGAGCCGTTGCGAGACAAGTTGCTCGGTGGTGTCAGACGCTCGCAACTTTTTGCGCAACATGTCGAACCGAGGAAGAAATTTAAAGCGGAAAGCAATAGCCATATTAACGATTTTAGAATTAGAACAAGAGATTGAAGAGAGGGCCCAAAAAGTGAAAAGAAGGAGAAAAGAATGGATAAAATCTTGGGCTGCAAGACGGGAGGAGAGAGGTTGTTTTCATCAGGTACGTACGCACTTTTCCTGTTCGCGGGTCGCTTTTCATAGTCTCTGGGGTAGTCTCCGGTGTGAACTTGACGTCTCCATAGCAGCATTTGTTAATTCTTGCGGTTTTCCTTTTTACATGTGCCAATCACTGTCAACCATTCTTTTTCCCTATTGGTTCGGCAAATAACCGCTGCTTGCCGGGGACAAATAAATATGCCGAAAAAAAATGGCAGCTCGTGTTGGAAACGAACGTGAACTTCTTTAGTGGAAGAATCCCAGGAAGAAGTGGCCTTAACATGCTCCTGACGTGAAAAAAAAATGTGGCAAATACTATTGACAGTGTTACAGGATAATTATCCACCCCAGAAAACGTGGAGTTTTGTGACTAACTTTGTAAAACGAGCGCCGAGAGCCAAGAAAACTGGTTCATCCTCGCCGTAAGAACCTGACACTTTTTTCTTTGTGTTTTAATTACCTTTGGAGTTCACTCTATCGTTTTATACCTTTTGTTTTCTTTGTTTTACGTCACTCGTGAGGTTGGCAGGTTCTTACATCGAGGTAAACCCAGAAAACTAGTAAGTTAAGTATAATTATTTTAAAGCTATTGAGCGGTGTCAGGTTGACATTGCAGCTTGGAAATATAAGGGGAAAGAACCATTTATGCCTCGAATTATATTTCTGAGCGTTGTTTATGACCTACTATGACCAAAGGAGATCTCTGGTTACGAATCGAAACTTTAATAGTTCGAGTTAGTTCGCGTTAAACATTGATTGTACAAGTGGTATAAATAGGATAAAACATCGATGCCTTGATAAGTAACAGTCGACGGTTTAATATATTTCTCAAACTCAAACTAACCCTGAACTGAAACTTCTTAAAATTATTTTTTGGTTCATTCTCAGTGCAATCAATACCGATGATGCAATCTAAAAGCTGAACAAAAGAAAATCATGAATATTTATATTACACAGGGGGATGCGCCAAATTATATTGGTTGCTAAAGATCACTTTGAAATGCCAGCTGTATTTTTGTAACATGCAGACATAACTCTTCATGACGATATTGGTGATATTAAACAGATGACTGCGAATTTATTTTATAAAAACAACAGATTTTTTATAATTTGACAGTAAAAGGTTTAATGGTCCAACAAATAAGAAATATTTACACATCAATGTTGTTATTTCTTCCTGATGAAATATGGAAAATGAACAACATTTGAACAATTAAACAACCATTGACAGTATTACTTGTAACATAATCAACTATTAAATAAACAGACTACTCATCACAATTTTACCCATTAGTCATTGAAAAGTTGTGTCTGTATTGAGCCATTTTGAAAAATTATCCTAAAATGCGATTTTCTGGCTCTCGCTAAGGAGTAAAGTACACTGTTAAAATATTTCTGTTCATGTTCATTCACAGTAATAAATCATTGAAACATATTTTTTGTTTTAGTTAGTTGCAGAATTAGCTCTTGAAGATGAGGCATCATACAAGGAGTTCTTTCGTTTAAATAGAAACCAATTCCAGTTTGTTGTCGAAGCTATCGATCACTGCATAAGAAAGCAGGACACTGTCATGAGGGATAGTATAAAACCAGACGAGCGACTGGCCATTACTCTTAGGTATTTGGCCACGGGAGAATCATTCCAGTCTCTTCAGTTTCAATTTCGAGTCAGTCGCACTGCGATTTCAGAAATAATAATTGAAGTTTGTTCAGCCATCTACAAAATCCTTGGTGCAGTGTTTTTGAAGACACCATGTTCCAGACAGAAGCGGCTTGAAATAGCTGATGGCTTTGCCACTCAATGGAACTTTCCAAATGGCATTGGAGCAATTGATGGTAAACGAATAACAATTCAACAACTGCAAAATTCTGGCTCACACTACTTTGATTACAGGGGGCATAACAGTGTTATTTTATTAGCAGTAATTGGGCCAAGATATGAAGTTTTATGGGCAGACGTGGGAACAAATGGGAGGGCTTCAGATGGCACAATTTGGCAAAGATGTGACTTCAAGGCAGCCCTGAGTTCTGAGGAAAATCCCCTCAATATTCCAGAAGAAGTACCCCTTCCCAGCAGAACAGTGGCAGTGCCACATGTCATTGTAGGGGATGATGCTTTTGGGCTGACAAAATACCTCATGAAGCCATACCCCCTAACAGGCCTTACTGCTGAGCAACGGGTTTTTAATTATAGATTATCTAGAATGAGAAGAATTTCAGAAAATGCTTTTGCTCTCATTAGTAATCGTTGGAGGGTCTTTCAAGTACCAATTAATCTTCATCCTGAGAAAGTAACAAAAATAACATTGGCAGCCCTCACACTGCACAATTACTTGTTGAATGAAAGTTGGGCAGAAATTTGTAGTCAAGGTGACGCAGGGGAACAAATTCAGGGGGGTGAAGTTTCCCATGGTACATGGCTGGACTTCTCTCCAAGATGTAGCAACAACCACACATCGGAGGCCAAGTCCATTAGAGAGGAGTACAAGGAGTACTTTAACAAAGAAGGAGCTGTGGAATGGCAGTGGAAAATGTGTGGATTGGACTGACTGTATATTGACAAAGCAGTTATTCACAACAAATCAAATCAAAGGCAGTTCCTTTTTTACTGAGCTGAACAAAAAAGTACATTTTTAAATGCAATGTAATTTTCAAAATTTGCATTTATTTATTGCATTGACATTGTAAAAAGTAAATATTTTTAAGAATTTTATTTTTCATGACTCATTTGCTGTGCAAAAAAATATTTTTCTTAAATGAATTCAATAGTCATCAAAAGTTAAAACATACAGTATATAAACAAACTGCATATCATATGTGACTCTCCAATAAAAGCTGTATTGTACAAAAAGCATATTTACAATAAATCGACTTGTGTCTAGCAAAGTCAGGCGATTGTGCCTTTGCCTTATAATTGAACTCAAAGCAAATGTGCATGAGCAAATGGCAATAATGTTGGTTTTGGTCAAACTTATAACTGGTTAAAAAAGTTGAAAAAAACTAATTTTTACATGTAACTAATTACATGAAACATGGCAATGCAGACAACCAGTGAAACTGCAAAATTCAGTGAAATTATGAGCATGATTACCAACGAATTGTACGACACAAGGTCCAATTACTAATTATTAATCAAAACTATAACAAAATTCTCGAATCTGATTGGTTATCAGCAGACCCAATTTGAGCATTAGTTGGACAGGTTACGCGTCATGCTTGTAATTGGACAATGTAATTGGACAGCACGCATTGTTTGTGCGTGCTATCCTTTTTGCGTGCGTGCATCTCAGTCAAAAACACACTCAAATGTTATGTTTTTGGTAACCATTAACGTTTTATCCTCAAATTTTGTTATAGTTATGATTAATTGGTAACAGGACTTCGTGTCATCCAATTCTGTTTGTAATCATACTAGTGATTAAACAAATCGACTCCTGCGATTTTGTTAATCACTCGTATGATTACAGACCGAATTGGACTCCACTCAGTCCTATTACCATAATTAATCAAATCAGGACCATTAACGGCTCGTGCAATTTGAGCTTTTTGAAAAACTCACAAGTGTAAATTAATCCCAAATTGAACGAGACAACCGTATGATTACTTATTAATAATTATACATGAAAAAATTTGCATCCATTTTTGTTTGGAATTTTTTTTTTCGATTTGTAATTTGCACTGGTGTTACACTTTTTGCACCGGTGTTACACGTTTTGCACTGGTGTTACACTTGAACTGCACTGCTCTTAGCCAATCAGAATCAAGTAATTTTTTCATGTATATTATTATGTAAGAAATATAACGGGAGTGGATAAGCAATAGAAAATTTTGTTAGTGATATGATTATACCGTCTAATGTGAAGAAGTAGCTGGGGTTTGCATGGCCATGCAATTTGCCTGCTGGTAATCAGGCAGAGTGCAGAAACTTGGGGGAGAGAATGCAGGAAACATAAAAGGACTGGTTGGGTTACTTTCAAATCCCATTTCAATTTCATACAAGATATCACTAATCCTTTTCTTAGCAATTGCTCTCTGCTTTGATGTAAATCTAGAGAGGGTTTCAGCGACAGTTCTCCCAAAAGCCTCTTCTTCAAGCACTGGCCGAGATGGAAATTCCTGGTCACTGCACTTTAGAGCTTCCATAGCATTTTGGTACAATATCATCCTCATTAATTCAAGCTCCTTTGGAGACATTTTTCCCTTTTCCTTTTTTTTCTTTTTTGAGACTGGCTCATCTTCTTCAACATTTCCTATCATAATTCAAACATAAAAACACGGCTGTATTTTAAAATACCAGGCACTATACTTGTTTGCATTTCATAAAAAAAAAACATCAGTTTGTTTTCGTATAATAAATTATTGCTCCCTTCTTCAAATCATTCTGAGATATGTAGCCGGTATTCTAAAATCGCTTCAAATTGCTCCATGATCAGCAATAAAAACGAATGAGATCTGAGCCTGGTCATAAAGGCACAAATTATCTTTAAATAATTTTTCTCATATAAAATCTCCTAAGTTGCAATTTAAAATCAAGGAGAGATTGATAATGTGTTAGGGAGTGGTCATTAACTATTGGGGGGGGAGGGTCGGTATTATTTCAAAGGTTAGAGCCCAAAAATTTTAGCCCCTCTCCGGTTAACAGCCCAAAAATCTCGGCCCCCTTTAAAATGTGAGCCCAAAAAATTGTAACCCTCCCCTGTGAAAAAATTTTGAAAATTCGAATGTTGCACCACGAGAAACCATACGAACGTTATTTTGAGTCAATTATTTCATTGGAATAAGAAAAAAGTGTTACTATTTTAATACACTATTTACCGAATTGCAGGGTTTTACAAATGAATTACATACTTTAATAACCAGTCTAAGTCAGCTGCAAGAATCCTGCAAAGCAGCATTCAAGCACCCCTTCTCTGCAATGAAAAGAAAATCAAGAAAAAGGAAACAAAATACCCAAAAGACTGTGAAGCGGAAAAAGGCGAGGCATGTGGCCAGGACGACTGAGGTTCTAAAGAAGATTGCGCCTGACTGGTCAGAGGGTACCATTTGTCAGAAGGAAGATTTGCGCGGAGACAACGTAAAAGAACTTGGAAAAAGAGAGCAGAAATGGGCGATCGGTTTGATGTCTGATCAGTGTGAACTTTTAAATGACAGCGCGAAATCAGAGCTTAGAACACTGTTGGGGTTTTCTGAAAATGAGAGTAGCTCTAATGCAAGTGAAGACGATGAAAGTAGCGACCAAGACAACCCAAGTAGCATCAATGACAGTGGAAGAAATAGCGATGACGGGGCCGATGATAGTGTGGAACAATGTCAGGAGGAGGAATCTGGAAGTGCCTTTACTGCAGTGGAAGCATACGACAGCAGCAGTGCAGAAGACATAGGCCCCTTTTGGAACACATTGGAATGCACTCCCTTCTGGGAACCCATTGAGTAATCGTTTATACATCTTCACTGGACATTCATTGGCAAACTGTTTCAAGACTACGTCGCATTTGTTGAAAAAGAAAAAAAAAACAATATGTTTGTTACCGTTACTGTTTAAGACTGATTGAGTTTTATAGTATTAAATAATAATAATAATATACCGGTAATAATTATAACAGGTCTTATCGCTAGCGCGCATTGACCGCTAATTGGGGACACCTAAACTAAATGTTACAAAGTTACTTAAATAGATAAAATATGTATTTATGAGCTAAAATGTCAATAACGTAAGTGTTACATAACAGGCAGTCTTTACATGTGTTGTCTAATAAGTTGCTAAGATTAACTGTTTTGATACGTTTTTTGAAAATTTCTGGCGAGTCAGACAGCCGAGTATATTTATTAAGTTTAGACCAAAGGACGGGGCCTAGGTATGATGAGCTGTGTTTTCCGTATGTAACTGTCCTAAATCTCGGAATAATATAAAGTCGGGGGTTTCTAAGATTGCAATGAGCAGTTGAGACAACGAATAAGTTCACTATATATGGGGCGCCAAACCATTTTTAACGTTGTACATAGTTAATATAGCTATTGCCTGTAGCCTTCGCGTGCTCAGTATGGGTAGGTTCGCCCTTTGCAAGAGTTCTTTGTACGTTGAATCATTATCACAGTAGACAGCGCGTAACGCTCGTTCTTGGATTCTAATTTTGTGCAGTCGGAAGCACATCAAAAATGCCAGACAGTCTGACAATAACGGTAAGGTAGGGTATTATAGCAAATTTCACAATGTGGAGTATAGCTGATGTTGGGATAAGGTTGCGTAATCTTAAACTAAGGACACCCGTATACCAGAAATAAATCAAGCTATGTTTTAATTGTTCTAGGTGTGAGCTTTTTCACTGTGAAATTAAGCTTTGAGTATACGATTCTATGAAGATTCTCTTGCCATGCCAAAGTCAATAGCACAAAACCCATTTATGCACATCGTCCAACGTTTTAATGAAAGGCGCCCAGAAATTGTAACCCTCCCCTAAACGTGGGCCCATAAAATTGTGGCCCACCCCAAATGGGCGCCCAAAAAAACACAGCCCTCCCCCAAAATTTACCGGCCCTCCCCCCCCAATAGTTAATGACCGCTCCCTTAACAAAGAAAAATACTTGGGTCAACAATTTTAAATCATTATTTTTTTAATTTGAATTGGCAACAGTATTGCTTCTCCATTAAAATTGTTCAATATGTCCTTTATTGTAGAAAAGTTGTAAAAAACTTTAAGGCTTTTTTAATCCACAGCGAGGCGACACGCTACAAATTCTTTAGCCCCAATTTTTAGATCAATGAGCCAATTCCTTTTTATTTTTCCAGCACAGAATAAAGTTCTTCATGCCATTTGTAAAAAAGGCGAGAAGTAGATTTCGACTAACCTGAATCAACACTCATAGTTGATGTAGACTCGTCAACAGCACTACAATCCTTTGTAAAAACCATTATGTCAAAGAACCTTCAGTTGCTTTTGTAAACTTCCGCGGAGCTTGTTCCCGACTTCTTACTTCCCCTTTGCCTTTTATCCTCTCGGTCAAAAACTGTCTTCAAGGAATGCCAATGATTTTTAATTTGGTCCTCGGCGCGGGTTTTCAGTTGATCTTTTAACTTTTCGAAAGCAAGCTTCTTCTTGTTTCGGTCTCTGTATTCGGGCAGACAGTGGTTCCAAAGGACTGGATTTTCTTTTTAAAACTCGATCACGGTAGTACTTTCATCATCTCTCCACTCTACCTCTTGTTGTAAACTTGACCTTATTTCTTCTTCCAAGAAGCTCATGTTCTTAAAAAACCTCCACGTACTGACAAAGTCCGGTTGGTCTTGTGCTCTTTTTATTTCTCTGGACATTGATGTCCGCAGAGAATGAATAACTTTTTTCAAGCCATCCACGATCATGTTGAATTTTTTACACAGCTCGTACTGCGAGGATGTCTTGTCTTTGCGCAACCAATTTCCGCCGCTTTTCCAAAGACAAGGCCGTTTTTCATGCTCGGCTAAAAGATCTTCTTTTTCTGAGTCGGTCAGCTTCCTGTCTTGGTCTTTTACTTGACTAGATGGGCTGTTTTCTTCCCCATCGCAAACTATAAACAAATCCGCCATCTTGAAATGAGTTGCGCAAACTATCTGAATTTTGATTGGCTCCTGCTTTCATCTTCTGAACTCTGATTGGCTCTCGCCTTCATCATTGCAACACAAGTTGCTAATTACATGTTACACGTTCGCAACTTGTCTCGCAACGTTGCAAAAAGTAGAAAAGTGGTCAACTTTTTCTGCAACTCGCAACGCAATTTTTCGTTGCGAAACAAGTTGCGCAGAGAAGGTGTTACACGCACAATTTGATCCGCAACTTGTCTCGCAATGGCTCTCGTCAGCGTTGCGTTGCAAGTTGCAGGAAAAAATTGCCTCGTGTAACAGCACCTTAAGGCTATGCTTTATGTTGGTACAGTATCCAAAGGTGCCTTATTTCCACAATTCTCTGCTGCTTCTGTGACAAAATCAAACTTTCATTGTCAGATTTGTATCCCTTATCAAAAGTGTCCTCAACAACATCACTTTTTATGTGCTAAGCTAGAAGCAAAGACTGCCGCCACACAAGAGCAGATTGCTAAGGGAACTGCAAACTTGATGTTCTCGGGACTTAGGCAGGTGTATGAGCATGCTGTTTCCAAATCCCATAAAGAGGCAATTGCTTTCTTTCTTGATACAAGTGATGAAAATATCCCTAAAGGAACAAATTCAGAACATGAAAAGAAGAAAAAACCTTGGGTGTTGCAATCTAGTCTCCATTCCGTTTTTCGGACCTCTGATTCTTTAAACTGAAAAGGACCTCTGGATGTACAAATGAAAAGGTCAAGTGTCACTTTATTTGGGATCCAGAGATCGTTAAATATTTCAAGGAATCAAGTCAAATTCGTAGGACAGATGTGCGCACATTATTTCGTGAAATGTCCAAAACTGGCAAGATCAAATGCAGTACTTCAGGGCACAAGGAATGTCTCCAGTACAAAGTCTGGAAAAAAGGCATCCCCTTCAGCACAGAAATCTTGTTGATATAGCAGAAAATTCCCCTCGATCTGTGTATATTCCTCACACCTGCAAATTTGAAAGTGTTTGGAAGGCAAGTGAAAATTAAGGGTGGTATCATGAGTATTGTGCCACGTTGTTTGGGTGTTGCTGATGTACATGGAAATTATTATACTTTTATAAACTGTGCTAAGCAACTGAGGGACCTAAAAGAGCAATCGAGGAAGAAGAAGAAGGCTGTGTATGGACGGTTTGACAACAGGATTGGAAGAGTAGGTTGTCGTACAAGCTATGCCAGTGTGAATGAGCAAAGAAGAGCCCTTGAGGCGGAAAAAGTCCATAGCGACTTTTTTTTGTATTCGCGACTTTATTTTTGTAACTGCTGTCGAAAATGTGTGAGGGCTCATGTTGAGCCTCGGTAGAGGCAATGCATGGCTGGAAGAGCTCTCCAATGTACAGAATACAACTTCTACCAACAATGACAGTCCTCTAGCGCCAGATGCCATTGAAGAATCTAACCATACTATAGCTAGCCAACAATCTCAGACACCCTTTGTTCTAGAAGTCCACCGCCTCAACTTGAGGAAAGATATGATTGACTTTTTTTCAGATCCTAGCGTTCCTGTCCTTAGCAATAATATCGAGGTGGTTTTTAATAATGAAAAAAGGGAGAAGGAAGATGGTAGAGGTGCTGGGCTGGTGAGGGATGCCTTTAGTTTGTTCTGGAACGATGTTTATGATTCGTTAATGTTAGGCGAAGAGGAACGTGTCCCTTGTATTCGTCATGACTTTCAGCGTTTACAGTCGGAAGCTATAGGTAAAATTCTTGTAGCCAGATACCTTAGTTGCCAATACTTCCCACTACTGCTTTCCAAAACGTTCTTTGCCTGTTGTTTATTTGGGGAGTCTATGTTAACGGAAGCCATGCTTTTGGCATCTTTCAGTGTGTCTCAATGGTGAATTTGACAGCAACAATAACCAGCTACTGGAGCTGTTAAGTAATTTTAATTGTAGAAAAGAGGCAAGGAGAGATAATTTTTGTTAGATATTAACAGAAAATGCGCACACAGAGCGTATTCAGCGTCCTCAGTATGTTGTGGAGTACTGGAAAGAGATTCTACTTCACCTGAAGCCCTCATATTCATGCCTTGATCGATTGATAACTAATTCCAGTAAGGTTATTGACAGGATTTGAGTAGAAGCCAAAAGTGACGCAGAAAGAGAGTGCCTGAACCACCTCAAACGATACATGCAGGGGGTTAGATGCAGTAAAATTGGGAAGATTTTTGCGTTTTGTAAGCGGGAGCGAGCTACTCTTGTTCCCCGAGTTGCATGTGACATCAGTTTACCCAACTCAAAGGCAGAACAAGGCCTGTTGCGCATACTTGTACTTTTGTGCTGGAGCTCCGGTCGACTTCACCAATCCTTTCCGGAGATGAGAGAGAAGTTTAATAATATCCTACCTCTCAATTCATGGGAGATGGACATAGTTTGAAATGCATACATCGTTTCCAGTGGAAAAAATGCGGTTGCATGCAGGGACCGCGGAGGGGGAGGGGCTGGTAGGGCCGCGGCCCCACCACTTTTTTGTGCCCCCAACCCCACTTTTTTTCGATTTTCAATATGAAAAAATTATTTTCAATTGTCAGCCCTCCCACTTTTCACCTTGCTCCGCGGTCCCTGGCATGGCATTCTGTCAAATGCCTACACATGGAGACAACGTTTAATTAAACGATGAATAGTTATGGTGGCACGAGAAAAGACTTTGAGTTGACCTATACGTTTATCTTTTAAGGTGTTAATTAAAAAAACCTAATCCTCCGAATTTAGTTTCCTCTAATTACATTTATGTTTTGTGTGTTCAGTTTTGCTGCCAGTGTGGCTCCGTTTCTTAACACCAGTTTAAACAGTCGCGCCCGTAGCCAGATCACATTTTTAACTGCATGAGCGAGTAGAAAATAAATATAGGAAAACAAACGATAAAGAAAAAAATACAGAGAAATGGTATGCACAGCAAGAAATAAATCAGCTTACTTGCCGATGTAATGACCTCAGTTTGATCGTGATGGTTACGGGCATGACGGTGTTTGATATTCAGTTGCCATATTTATTGTAAAATGTCATATGTTTAATAAGCTGAACTATTGAAAGTTGACCAATTCACGTGTATGGGAAACCTTTGTGAATTACAATTTATATAGATGTAGATGTAGATGTACCTGTGCAGATAAGGCAATTTAAATGTTTATTTAACTTGATCGATTCCTTAGGGAAAACATTAAGACATGAATCATTTTCAAGAAATCGGGTACATTACTGACGTAGTCCTACGACTAAGTAATTGTTGTTGTTAAATTTGAGAATAAAAAACGATCGTTCCATTCTGACTGGTAGCTTATGTAAACTGTATATAGCACGAAGTAGTTAGTAAGGAGGAAAGATTGTCATGAGGTTTTTTTTTCAGTAGTGTATATCTTGCGGTCGGTCGAAGCCCTTGTTTTGGGGTGAGAGGTGTTTACTTTTAAAAAAACTCATACAATTCTGCATCCTTACCAACTACTCACGACTTTGTTTAGCATCAACAGTTCCCATTCCTGGTTTGGTATTTCTGTTTTCCCTGTTTATAGTAATATCTCAGTTTAAAGTACATTTTCAAAACATATTACGAGCCTTCTATAAAGAATCAAGGCTTCATCTATGGGTAGATGGATAGTTCAGACTTTCATCATCCATGAAAAGTCATGGGTGCTTTTTTTTCTAACTGCGGAAGGAAAAAAGGACGTCTGAGCGTCCTGGTGCACTTTCAGTGTCGGTACAGCGGCGGATTTTGTGTAACTGATTCCAATGTCGTGCAACTCTGTTTAGTTCTTCTTGTATTAGTGGAGTAAAGCAAAACCTGAGACAGTCGACATGAAGCAGATTGCTGTCGTCAAATTGCCCTGAATCTCTCAAGTCCTTAAACTGAAACTTGATCCACTAGTCGGTCTCTGATTTCCGTAAAAATGACCACCATGGCTCAATTCATTGATTTGAAACTGAACGCCCATAGAAAAAACTGTTCATTCCCCCCCATGAAAGCATCGGATGAGTTTCGACGAAAGAAACGCTGAATGCCAGCAATATGAATATTTTCAGTTCCTCTATCACCTCTTAAAATCATTGCTAATCCAATCTGCTTGATACAGGAAAGTAATTGGCTATTACCTCGGGGTCATTGTTACTTGGTCCAACATTTAACCACAGCACTCGACGGCTGTAAGCATCAATAGCATCATGAATGGTAAATCTAAACGGTTTCAATTTGTTGTAACTGTCCAGATGCCACATGTAGTTTGAACCTGGAACAGAATACGCTCTTCGTCGAAATGCACGTCTTGAGCGCAAAGAAACTGATGCATTTGACGATAACCAATCGAATTGCCACTATCAGTAATTTCCTTTTCAATGGCGCTTACGACATCTAGCAGGTCACTAAACCTCATTCTTCTATAAAGCCCTTTGTACGGAATTGGACCTCAGAACTCTCTTAAGTTGTCGTAGGCTTATGTTTATACCGTGAAGACAAGTTAAGAAAGACAGTATTTCAGTGTACGAAATACCTAATTGGAAATAGGTAGCTATCAGACCATCTCGGTTATAAGATGACTCTCCAACATCTGGAAGGTAATTTGGAAAAACACAAAGACACAGATGAGGACAGAGTAAAAACAAGATGGCGGACACCACGAATGTAGCACCTAAGTTTAACTCGGCTTGTTTTGCAGCACAAACGGTTTCCTCAACAGTTTTATGTGAATTATTCACAGTCAATGTCAGTAAAACTCAGTTTCAACACAGTTATGTTACTTGGCATCAACAAGCACTCCTGATACAACAGCGAGTTAGATCATAAATAGTAACTGAATATCAAAAAGACGGTTTGAAGTAGAAAGTGTCCAAAAGAAAGAAAAAGAAATGTCGCAAAATCGCAAAACAAGTCGCGACACCGAAAAAAAAAGAGTCGTGAGACAGAAAAAAAAAGTCGCGAGGCTGAAAAAAAAGAGTCGCAAGGCCGAAAATAGAAGTCACGAGGCAGAAAAAAGAAGTCGCGAGGCAGAAAAAAGAAGTCACGAGGCTGAAAAAAGAAGTCGCGAGACCAAAAAAAGAAGTCGCGAGGCTGAAAAAAAAGAGTCGCTGTCCCTTCCAAGCCACCTTACCCTAAGTGCTGTTCGCACACATAAAGATTGGGAAAAGATGTTGGTGGAATCAGTTGAGAATCAGGATGATGTAAAGTTCACCATTGACTTGGTGGGGTTGTTTAAAGGAAACATTGCTAGAGAGCATCCAATCCAAATAACTGTAATGAAGAATTAAGTAGGAAAATTAAAAAGCAAAAACAATCACAAATACTTAAATATTGTAAAAGATATCAGTTCTTTGCACAAAAATAGACTTGGTGAAAGAAATTAAAGTATTTTGGCTGACATTTTTGGTCTGTGTGGTAAAACAACTGCTAGTTCCCATTGTAGAAGTGAGAAATTGTATCCTGGCTTAAATGAGGCTGCTTTAGAAAAATCATGTGATGTTTACTCCAATATGCTAGCAATGAAGTGTAGCAATGAAGCACAAGCTTTACGTTATTGGAAGCCCGGAAAAGTATTGATGGAGATGTTGAACTTGTTGGATAGTGTTTTGATACTCTGGTTGAGAACTGGAGTCGCCAGTCTTTGCAAATACAAAGAAAAGGTGAAAATGATGACCCTGATGACTTTTCCGCTTTAAAGCGATTGTTTGAACCTTTAGTGAATGATAACTTGTTATCTAAAAGTGGTCCTGTACACAATGTTTCAGCACTGACATCTGTGTCAAAACCTAATGTTATTCACTGCATATGGCCAATGCCAAACACAGGTTAGAAGTCCACACATCTTCTGAAATACCTTGAACATGTCAAAAGATCAGCCATTTATAAACCAAATGGAAAAAGCCTTTGAACTTGATGGGATTTTCAACAGACTCAGCAGGCTTTTCTCTTGCAGCTTCACCATTTTCTGTGACTGTTTTTGAAAGTCAAGTTGAAGCTTGCATTTATTTTTTGAGGCTGGGATTAGATGATGAGAAGTTTGCAGCTCCTTACTATTTCAAGTTGCCATTTATTGCGTACCTTGATTATGAACATGAGCAGAGACTTTTTGCAAAAAGTTTCAAATATCCCACCCTGGGTCTGACTTTCTGGAAAGGTTTCAGTCTTTGCATTGCTACTATTGACCACCTGAAAGTTCTTAAAGAGAAATGCAAAGGTGTTACTTGTGGCTTTACTGTGCATGATCTTTTGCTTGCTTTCTTCTTTGATCAAAATCCTGATGCAAGTGATCGTCTTTTACTCTCCACACAGCAGACCTTCTTGACAAGTATGTTCCTTCATCCCAAGGTACAAGCCTCTTTATTAGAAGAGTGCACTTTCTAATTGAACCTTTCAGAAATATAAATTTTGGCACCCCTACGGAAGTGCAAACATCCTTGTCAGCTGGAATAACCATCTTCAGACAATGGAAACGTTTGGTTGAACTTCAAAATGGTAGACTACGTGCAAAGCCTAATGCAAAAATAATTCCAGCAAACAGAGGCAACTTTCTTACCTATGGCTGTAAAAAAAAACAGCAGAAATATTGTTTGCTGCGGGCACTCTACATAATCTTACTCTCTTTCTGCATTTCAAGGAACTGGGACCAATGTGGTCTTTTCCTTACTGCTCTGGAACGAAGTCAACGGAACGCATTATTGGCGAATTACAAGATAAAACAGTCCAGATGCAGTCCCCGAATAGTCAACCTACCTTTGGAAAAAAGCTTGATAAGGCAGCTTTAGTGCAGTTTAACTGGGGTGCAGAGAAAAAGTTGGCTTTAGCAGGTGTTAAGGTAAAACCAACAATTGCACGCAAAAAGCTTGCCTTTGCCTACCAAACGCCCAATCATGGGTCAACGGAAGAATACAGTTAACCCTGATTCTTTCTCTGAGTTTTAGAACAAGCAGAAAATCGCCCACCAGAAGGGTATCTTGCCTGACTTGTCACAGTTGGAGAAACACCTCCCCCAAGCTACTGTGCATTGTCTGAGGAAGGCTAACGCATGGGGGATGCCATTCAAGTTCAGCATGCCCAAAGGAATGAGAGTGATAGGAGAAGATGGCTTGCCTAAGGACTATTATGAATTGGATTTCACATTATCTGACTCCATGCTTGTAAGTCAACAGCTGGATGATATTGAAATAGAATGCTCTGTTGACAATGAAGAGCATGGCAGCTCTGGAGTCCTGCCTGTTGTTAGTGGTAATGGTGTTGATGAAAACAGTAATGGCAAGGATGAGAGCAGGGCTTTGTTTGAGAATGTTAATGGTGATGAGTGCATTGAAAAAGAAGCATCCAAAAAATGGCGCATTAGTAGGATGGAGAAAGGCCACGCTAGTCACATGCATGTGAGCAGGGCAATCAAAATGCTTCTTCCGCGAGAATTCATTTCTTGTAATCGCTCACAAAGGCACATAGCATCAGTTTACTTGCCAGGCCAATCCCCGATTGACCCAAACCATGACATTCTAAAATTTTCAGATGTTGCTATTAAAAGTAGCAAAGGAAAAAAAAAGTACTTCAAAATTGGTAGAATTGTATCTCTCCAAGAGAATGATGGCAGTGACGTTATTAGTGCGTCTTCAAAGAAAGGAAAGGGGTTCCGTTTCAGGTGCTCATTATATGAACAGAACATGGTTTCTGTGCCTACTGATGTTCTGGTATCTGACTGGATCTCAGGGAGTAGTATTTTGGGGTCAGTCACCTTATGCAAAAAAGGCAGAGATGGTGTCTATGAACTAGCTTCGGAAAGCCTTGATAGCTAACTGAAATTGGGTTGTTTCCCTCTTTCTTCTGAAACAGTTGACAACACTTGCTCTGGAGAATCTTGTAAAGAGAGTGACTTTGATGGTGATGAAAAGCATGATCTTTTACGTAATGGTTTCTATTAGGTAGATGACATTGTTGACCGACGGATAAATAGCAAGACACATGAATTTGAGTATAGAGTAAGGTGTAGGGGCTACACTGAATCAGATGACACCTGGCTTCCTGCATCATCTTTTAATCGACCAGTTGATTTTGCTTCAAGTTCAAGGTATGGCAGAAAGTGATTCCATAAAACCAATGTTGATGAAGCAAGCAATCCACTCTTAGATGTAGAAAAGGTAGTAAAGAGTGATAGCATTAAAAGGAACACTAAGGTGAAAACTGTCAGGCAGCCTCAGGGGAACCCTAAGCCACAAAATACTAAAAATGACCACAGTCATACCAAGACATCCTCAGAGTTACAAGGGAAAAGAAGCGCAAAATCAGGTGCTGATGTCACAAGTCTCATAAAGCGTGACGTAAAGCTATCTAAATCAGATAAAGATGAAGTAAAAATCCCTTAAACAATCAAGTCAGATTCTCCCACCACCTCGGCGCAAGGACATCCTATACGCATCCATCCTTCTGATAGTCATGGTAGTCCCGAGAATTCAATTCCTTCAGTAAGTACCACTGATGCTGCCCTTTCTGAAGGCAGATTTGCTTCAAAGTAATGGAAGGTTTGCCAGCTCAAGAATGGTCATTACTTCTTACCATACACCACCAGTACGCAGATGTAACACGTTTAGTCTGTTAAAGTTTAATGTCAAAAATTGTGTTTTGGCTGACCCCTTTGTTGTGGATTGGATACCACCAGAAAGTGTACTAAAAGATGCATTAGTGAGTCTGCATTCACAACAAAACCCTGATACCCATGTTGTTGAATGAAGTGGTTTGGGTAAATTTAATACACTCTCTCAGGGTCCTCCAAAATTATTTTGTATTTAAGTTTGTTGCAAAAAAGGCTGTGTTTGAGGAGAAGTGGCTTCTTGAGGATACTAACGGAGTTTCCACCAACAAAAGGTTGCACCTGTTAAATACTGTTCTATATCTTTCTCCTAAAAACGATGGCTTGGTCTCCAAACGCAATAGTATTGAGATTTATCTGGAAGATTTGAGAACTTCGTGTGGAGAACGGTACCTTAATGATAAAGTTATTGATTACTTGATGAATTTGTTTGAGAGAAGGGCAAACATCAATGCAGGTAAAACCATTTGCTTGTCACTATCTACCTTTCTTACACCAGAGCAAATGGGTGAAGGAGCATTGAAGGGTTTGCCTTACCAATGACATTTCTAATCTGGAAATCATGATGTTGCCTTCTATTATTGGAAGAAACCACTGGGGTCTAATAGTGGTTGACGTTCTGTTGCACAGAATCTTTTACGATGATGGCTTTCATTTGACAGCTTCGTCAATTTACTTGAAGAGCTGCTCAAAAGTATTGCAAACATTTTTTGAGAATTCTCGTTGTGAGAGGTTCGATGTTAACAATTGGAGTCTGTCTCCCTTGAGAGCTACGGCATGCCTGACCAACCTCACAGTGGCACAGGCTTGGCAAGCTGTGGCATCAGTGTTCTCCTTGCAGCAAGGGATTTCAGCCAGGGTGTCAGGGATTTTGGCTGGACATTCCAAGAAGCCCCCCACTACAGAAAGCGGTTTATGCTGGACATCATACATGATAAACCATGATGGTACGATTTCGTCATTATCAAATGGGCAGGTATTTTATTCTATGATAGTTCATCTGAATAACATTGGAGCTCTGGCTGTTTTCAAAACCAAAATTTTTTTGTGGCGATTCACATGTACCAACACTGAATTAAGTTACCAGAAGTCGAATTGGCAATTATAACCAGGGAAGGGAAAAACAAGCTAACTATGTGTATCTGTTTTCAAGTTGGATTTTTAAAGCAGCAAATAGCACTGACTTAAACAATCATTCCATGCACTGCAGGTCATGTGCAGCAAGACAGCACAATCCCTGTGACATTTCCCCTTTACTGCATACGAAGGACAATTCAAAACTGAGCATTTGAAGATGTGGAGTTAGTTTTGTAGACTAGGTGAAGTAAATAACGCAAATGTTTAATTCTTCATTTTTTTTCTTTTTTCATAGGTCACTGTTGTGTCAAGATCTTGTGGATCATTCTTCACCCGGCGTATCACATCGAACGAAATCGAACAAACTTCTCATCTAACTCAATCGAACTCAATGGAACTTATAAAAGAGTTTGATGCAGTTTGGCCATCGAACAAAATCAAACACAAAACTCTTTTGTGAGTTCGATGCCTTAACCAAATCAAACAAAATCGCACGGTCATGGTTCAATTGAGTTCGACTGAGTTCGGAAATCAAGCTAACGAAATAAATTGTCTGAAGTCGATCCGGTGAACGCCTAAAACTTTAATCTATTTTCGCAGAAACAACATATTATGTTATTACTGCACATGACAGAGAAGATGCCTGCCTTGACTTTTTTTAAACGTAACTTTATGGTTACTTGTGTTCTACTCAGAGTTCAGCAGCAACACCTTTCAAACCAAAAGTAAATGCCGACTGCACCAGGACTGGAATTAAATTTCGCACTACGACACAAGCAGTGGCGTACAAAATGTTGATGATTAGGTGCAAAAGTAAAAATACAATCATTACAATTTTTTCTTATTCCTCGAGAGCATTTTAGCAGTGATGTGGATAGCAGAACCTGGATAACCCATAAATATTCAGACATTCGGCTTGCATTCATCATTGACAACACAAAGATTTTTTTTTTAGATTTAACTTAGCTCTGGGTGGCGCCCCGCATGGGTCACGTGTCCTGTTCGCGTTATTCCCCATTAGTCTTTTTCATGCTAGCATTTGGTCTCCCTCATGCTAGTATTGTCTTGTTTTTATTTTATTTGTTATTATTGGACCAATAAATTTGTTAAAAAAAAGATCACATGAATTAGTAGAATTTTTTTCAGGTCAAAATCACAGAAAACAGTCTCGAGTATCGATTTAGTTTGAAAACCGAACGTTCAATGTGATACACCGGGTCTTCAGAATATGTTCAAGTTGGTGACATTTAACAATAATTTACAGTGTGAAAACATGTGTAATACAGTAAACACCTGCATAAAAGAAACAGCAGATTAAGAACCTCCAGGCTGCAATTTGGTCAATAAAGCACCTAATATAAGAACCAATGCAGCCTGACAAATGAAGCAGGTTCTTATACGAAAAATTACTAAAGATTAGACAATGGGCAGATCCAAGTGTATGTGCTGGACCATTACAAACACACAATGTGTAGTTTCAGAAAATATCCATACCTCCCTCACAGAAGGGATTGGATTTTCAGAGTGAATTTGCCTAATGCCTAATTTTCTATTAAATTTTGGGGCTGGAATTTGGGAAATCCAGAGGGGAGGGGGTCATATGACAGATCCCTCCGTGAGGGAGAGGTACTTACAACATTTCCAGAAACAATTTCAAGAACCTCTTAAGATCCACTCCAGGCTGATTTCTCACAACAAATCCTATTAGTTGTTTTCACGTTTTCAAAATTCAGAAGCATCAAAAAGCAGATTTAGATTCCAAAAAGTTTATAGAATTGACAAGAGTTTAAAACTACACATCTTGGCCAAATTTTGAAGTGCAAGAGCATTTTTTTTTAAGAGTTACAGGCGAACAAGTAATAGACATTTTTAGTAAGAAAGGTATGGATTTCACAGCTTATCTGACATAGCGTGACAAATTGCGTGACACATTTAAAATCTTAAAAATTCGGTAGCAAAACATCGTTAAAACCTGACACTTTTTCTGAAGGATTTTAACACTGGTACCCACATACCATGTTAGAAACAGCTTTGTAGGATGTATATTTTCATTTTTTTTCTTTTTTATAACATCATGTGCAAACCCCCAATATATAAAAAACACATCAGTCTGAAACAGGTTCTTTTATGTGGGTGTTTACTGTATCGTCTGATACTTAGCTGAAGAGACCATAAGCATAATGGAATAATAGTAGGCTATATTCTGGATATTAGCCAAGCTTAGGCACTATTATTTAATTATTCAATACATTGATAACAAATTACAGTTTAAAGAAAACAATCATCAAGACTTTTATTTTAAACAGGCTGGTTACAATGTTTTACCACACACCATTCTTACAGTAACTTGTTGCAGAAGAATAGTCCCTTACCATTACCGAAATTACTGAGACTGCCATCGCAGGATGGTTGCCATGCAGAGAGACTGATTGAGAGCACCATGACAACTTTGGGCAGTGTATCAGTTTGTTGAATAATAGCAATGTTTCTGAAATCCTTGGCTGATAGAATTTTGTCACTGTACGGGACAGAAAGTGACTCATAAATGACGGTGCCAGTGGTCTCCCGTGACCGCAGGCCTAGAATGTGGTGGACGCGTTTTCTCACAGTGAGAGGCACATGTTAAGTCGTGTAAACTAGTTTCAATTTCGTAGAAGTTCCTTTTGTTATTATCAGGCACAATACTTGTAACTATTCAATATTTTTTCGTTTTTTCAGTTGCCAGTTATGTCACTTCGTTCAGCCGTGCAATATAGTCATCGTTTATTGTTTTGCTTTCAGCTAATCTTTCACGTTCAAGTTTGTCAACGAATACGAATTATGTGGCCAGGATAGGGTGAATTAAAGTTAATAAAGTAGTGATGTAAGAGTGGACGCTACAGTCACCAAAATGAAAAAAACACTTATATCAAGGAAATAGAAAAAAAGAATGGTCCAGTTTTGTTAGCAGTTAATGTTAACACTATTTCACCGAATTGCTAGGATGAAAATAGATGGAAATAGCCTCAAATGTAAACATTTGGCCATTTTTTTCCAGTTCTTCAGCTACCCTTGTGTTTTCACTCGTTTTGCTTTTTTCTCGATTCGAAGAATAACGTGAAATTTTACAATCGCTGTGTTATTGCCCTTTAAAGGAACAAGGGAAAAGATCTGAACTGGCCTTTTGAGATGACAGAGTAATAATTATCTGCAATCTTAACAACATGAGTACGTTCTCTTTTGTTTTCTTCACAGTCATTGTTCACTACATGTCAAAAAATGTAAATAAATTCTTGTTAGCTTCAAAAAATTGTTTGTTCATTTATTTATCAAATAAATTTATTGTCGAAGTTGTCACCGAGTTCTATAGCCTCCTTCGCACTCTTACAATATGCATATTCCATTCCAGAAATTTACCAATGGCAGTGAAGCTTCCAGTTTTAAGAACTTGACTATTGAAATGCCCTGCAGTACGCGGTTCAATTTCTAGTATTTGTTGTAATCAAATGACAGACGTTTATCTATGAAATGTTACAATAACTAAAATGAGCAAGTTCAATGCTTACAGGAGTATATGTAGGGTATAGTGGGGCAACAATCCTATGTTGTACTGGATGGGAATTGGGTTGCGGAAGGCCATGACTTTATATTATAAACTTGCGTGATTTTGTGAAATGCCGCCATAACAACAACAACAATGAAAGGCTAACGATAAACCAAACAAGTATTTCAGGTTTACAATTATTCTATTCTAGTCTGTGTCTAATAAATGCCTACTTTAATTGCTGGCTGGGAAACAATGACCCGAAGTCTGCTGGCTGGCAATTTTCCTCCCTACTTAGCTGGGAACTGGAATTTATCTCGTAGTCATCCTGGGAGTGTGGAACAGCTTTTTTGTTCCCAGCAACAGCAAAAAACACACAAAAAATGTTTTAACAGAGTTTTATTATGTTTCTACTTAGTATTTTGCATTTTGCAAATAAAGTTCGCTGGATGCCCAGTTGATGCTTTCGTGACATCTTTTACATGTCACGCTTTCATGACAGTATAAGGGAATGAAAACATTCTTCCGAAAAGAAACCTTGTTTTCGGTTTTTATTATATATTTATAGAAAAATGGAAACAATATATTCTCATAATACATTTCCACTAAGAAAAGGCGCTCAATTTCGTTTCATAAAAATTTCCCCACGGTCTACATGTTTTCGACGGTCTACACTTAACAACAAATAAAGATTACATAAGTTTTCATTTCTCTCTGTAGACCGTTGATCGTTGACCGTTCACGCGAGTCTTAAATTACAGTCAGTGAATTCTGCAAGTACGCATTTCATTAATTGTTGCCTTCCAAAATACATCTTGCGAAACATTTGGCACATTTTGGAATCTCCTTTTGGTTTTGCTCGTCGATTCTCACATTAAAGTGGAAGATTTTCCAGCGCACGGACATCATATCTGTCCCAGTAATCGTGCCTCGCTCTTCGTTTCCACCGGATGTAGAAGGTCCATACTCGGCATTTATATCGTAGTTCTCAAACAACTCCATTTGGCGAATGTCTGGTTAACGGTTGAAAAAATCTAGCGCAAAACCCTGCTATGGAAGAATTTCACGAAATCTGAGTAAATATACGAAACTTGACAACTGGGATACACGGTGCAAAATACACGGCCAGATTAAAGCTAGCTAGCAAAAAGACGAAGAAATGATAATATTTTCGCAACTAGAGTGTAATCCGAAATTGACTGGACAAATAAGACCAGCAAAAAGTTGCTCACCGTTTTATTTCAGCGCGAACATGCGATCACAGTATCACATGACGTATTATTTACACAGACTAATGCTTATCATTTCAATCTACGCACGTTTCTAGCGTCAATAGCAAACGCAAACAAACCTTCGAGAAAGAACAAGATGTTGAAAATAACACAATTTGCGTCATTGCAACAAGATAGCAACGTTCTTTGAAAAATACATAACGATATTGAGAAACTACGGCAACCTTTAGAAGAAACGCTCCTTTTTTGCTGAAATTCGCGCTAATTAAGGCGGTAGAAAAATGTTGAAAAGGCACATTTTGGAATTTCTATTCTTAAACGCCTAATCGCAGTGGAATAAAAAGCTGTTTTTTCAAATCAAGTCATTACATTGATAACGTACATCAACTATGATTCATTTCCGAAAAGCAAATCCAGTGCTATATCGCGATATGTGACTCAGACAAGCAGTAGCAAAAAGGTTGAGACACTTTCCAAAAAAATGTTCATTCCGGATAAAAGCGACCGCGTAACACAAATGAAATCAGTGCCATGTGCTACTGACCCCCCTCCCCCTTTCAATGTTGATGACTGTTAGTTTGAATGGCATTTTTGATCTGGTACAACATTGATAAGGAGGGAGGGGGTGGGGACTTGTTGAAAACCATGTTAGCCTCGAAAGATGCACTACGGTACACAATGTCTCAACTCTTTTTGCAATTGCTTGTGGCAATAAAATTGACATTGCAAGAAATCTTACATAAATAAATTTAGGTAATTAATAACAGCCTTAATGAACATGAAAACAGTCTTGAACCCCACACTTCTAATAATAATAATAATTAATGATGATGATAATAACCTTTAATATGGAGTGTGATTACCCTCATAAATCACTGTTGAATTGTGATAATTTTTCACTATTTCAGTTATGACATTGACAAATGCAATTGTGATATTCAAGTATGACCACATAGTATTGAGATATGCAATTATGATGTTCAAACATTTAGTTATGATATTGAAATATTTAATTTTGATATTCAACTTTGATGTTTAAATATCCCATGTTGACATTTAATTCCGATATTCAAATATGCAGTTCTAACATTCAAAGATGCAATTGATGATTAAAACCTTCTGTGCAAACATGGCATTGTGACATTCTAATATTCAATTCTAATATTCAATTCTGATATTCAGACATTGAATTATGAAGTGATGAAGTCCTATTCGGCATTCTGGTCCTATTCTGGGAGTTCTGGTTTTGAAATGAACCGGGCAGGGCTGGGTACCATTCGGTGACAATAATTTATGATGATTATCGTTTCTGCGAAAGCTTAATTTATTCCGATACAAAGAAAAACATGGCGGACAGTGGTGAAAGTGGAAGATTTGATCATCAACGTGCAATAAACCTGTTACAAGAGGCCACATGTTTTCCGTTGAGACATGGACGCATGAATTCTTTTGTCTCACGGACAGAAATCAAATAGTTTTTTATATCAATTTAATGGCAACTTACAAAAATACAATATAAACAAAAGAAAAATGCTATAAGGATAGTCCATAAAAGAGTCAAAGACCCCATACTCAGACAGACCACCTAGCTATTAAAAAATTCTAAATCTAAAAATTATACATAATAAATATATAAGGATAAAAAAAAGATATATTCAAATATATTATGTAGGTTTACAATTAATTGACTTATTCAGTTAGTGTTCGTTAAGAAATTTGTCACACCACGCTTAAAACTTCAAATACTAGAAGCTGATCTAACGTGAAATGGAAGCGAATTCCACATGTCTACAATACGATTAAAAAAACGAAACTTTAAGGTGTTTGTTTGAGCATAGTTGCGCCCAGTAAAGCCCTAAAAGAACGCCTCCAGATGGCAGGCTAAGGTCGAAAGAAGATTTGTTTCCACAACAAAGAGGATGCTGGAGAAGTGAAAACCAAATTAGAGGAAACCTTTCCAAAGCTATGTGAAGGAGGCAGATTCGACATCTTGAGACGTGGAGCTACGGCAAATGAGCTGGTTCTAATTCGCCTTCCAGCAAGTGGCTACTCTCACTGCATACATAATTAGCCCGTAGCACGGGAAGATTTAAATCATTTAAATTCCGTCCTGCCGGGCCTGCTTGCTGCCACGCATGATGCCTTGCGGCCCTTGCTTCAAATAGTTCGGTTTTATCCGCTTCCTGGCCAGTTCTACGGAGTTCGGTGAAAGTGGCGTTTAAGTTTCTTCGAGCTAAACAACCGCCACCAGCTTCGTTTTGCTATGGCTGACCACGAGGAACCGGCTTTACCTCTGCCGCCTGCTGCTGCGCCAGCACCCCCGAATCCAGCAGCTCCTGTACCAGTTGTGGAGCCTTTAGACGTTCCCGCTCCTGCGGACGAACCCGAGGTAATTTTCCTCGTCACGTTGTCAATTTTACTTTGTGTGGGGTAGGTTTCGCCTCTGTGGGTTTCAGTCCCGTGTGTTCGGGCCTTTCTCCTTCCCCAGTTTCTTTATTATTTCGTACCGCTTTTGCATCCTTAGTTTTTTGTCGTCTTGCGGAGTGTTTAGCCGTTTCCCGCATGTATTTTGTTTTTTGACTAGTTTGCGTCTCCTTGTTTCTTGGTTCATTATCATGTTCCTTAGCTTTTGTTTTCCGTTTCCATATCCCTTTTTATTTGGGGGTTGTTTATTTAGTTGTTATGCATGCGGAGTTTCTTAGACAAAGGCTTTTTCGCTCGTTTGCGGTTTATTTCTTTCGTTAGCTTGCTAATTGTGCACCTAGGGGAGTTGGCCGCTATCTCCTCCTTTCTTTTTCGCGTTGCTTTCGCGCCCCTTTGGATAGCCGTTCATTTGCTTAGTTAATTGCCTCCTTTTCTGTTAGGTGTTTTTTATTTGTTTTGTTTCAGTTATGCGGCGGCCTATTTGGCGTGCCCTTTGGGGACTTATACCGACTGCTGCAAGCATACAAAATGTCTTCCGGCCCGGGACGCCGTGGCTTAGTTCTGTGATTTAAATATTTGTTTGTCCCGTTGTGGCCCGGGGAGCCGTTTCATAGTTCTGCTCGGTACGCGTTTCATGCTAGTGTGGCCTGGAGAGCCCGCGGTCTGTAGAGCTGTATCATAGTTCTATTAGAGTATGAGTGTACCGTGGCCTGCGCTACCTGCGGCCTGGAGAGCCGTCACATAATTTTGTTAAATATTAGCCATGTTAGCGGCCTTAAGAGCCAGCGGTCTGGAGAGCCATGACTTT